>JAWLRI010000964.1:1973979-2019300 GCA_034781795.1 Crypturellus tataupa | reverse complement strand
AGGAAAGGAAAGGAAAGGAAAGGAAAGGAAAGGAAAGGAAAGGAAAGGAAAGGAAAGGAAAGGAAAGGAAGACAAAAAAGGAAGACAAAAAAGGATGAAGGAAAGAAAGGGGAAATAAAAAGAAGGCAGGGAGAAGGAAAGAAGAGGTGAATAAGGAAGAAAGGAAAAGTAAAGGGAAGGAAAAAGTAAAAGGGAGGGGGAGGAGAGAACAGAGCAGGGAAGATGAAGAAGAGATAAAAGGAAGGAAAGAGAATAAAGGCAAAGGAAAACTTTGGGTTTGATTAGCAGTGATTAGTGATGATAAAGCAAATCAGAAAAGTAGCAATGGGTTCTAGGGAGAAGTAAAGGCAGTCTATAACAGCGTTACTGCTTTTAAAAAATAATAAGTGTTGTAGCAGACTTAATTTGGATAACTCTAAATTTGCCTATGCAGAGGTGAAAGCTATACACACTTAGTTGTCTGTCTCATCTCTGTATAAGGGAAGGAGTTGACATTGCCAGGATGTCATATTTCCTTATCCATTGGAGTACCTATTCCTAATTTCACAGTTCCTAATTGTATTAAAAAACTATATTGTAGAGGTACAATTGTAGGAAACTACACACTCAACTAACTTTTGTGCAAATGCATTATAATAGCTTAGGCACCTTATCAAATATATACACATCTTTTCACATCCATCCTGCCTTCTTGATTGTCCTGTTCTAGCCTTGACATCGCAACCCAAATTTGTCTCTTTACTTCAGGTACCATGTGACTACGCCCATGTCCCACTTTCACTTTTCTCTCTCTGCTTGCTTTTTCCAGACTCTTTGATTTTCCAGCCAATGACCCCTCTGATAGCTCAACTTTTTATCAGACCTATCCGTTCTCTCCTCACAGGATTTCCCTCACATCTGTTACCGGTGTTCATTTTTAGGGTCTCTTTCTCCCCTCATTTCTTCTTGTTCCTCTTCTCTTCTGCCATCATCTTCCAGAGCTTCCATATCCCCCATCAGTCCCTGAAGGCAGTCTCCCAAATCCTTGTTCCATCACTACCATCCTTTTCTCTGGCTTCCAAACCCACGCCAGCTTTTCCTTCCTGGGTCCAGGTGTTTTGCTATTTCTCATTTCAATATGACATCTTCCTCCTTCACCATTTACAATGACCGAAGGAAGGATATTGGTGGCATGTGAGAAGTTGGGAGATGAAATCACAAGCAAAATTGTCATTGGTCATGTGTCCCTGTGTGAAGCATGCTCATTTGTAGAGTTCTTGAATTATAGAGCACATTCAGCTAACAAACACCTTAGCTGTTAAATCCCAAGTCTCTACTTATAATGTGGAAACTGAAAATTGCATATATTTATTACAATCTCCAAAACTGAGCAAGCATTCACATCGAGAGCAAAGATCATATTTTTAACCCAATCACCCTTCTGCCGAATCCCAACCTCAGAAGCAGAGAGGAGATGGAGTTTCTCAGAGACAAGGGTGCTGCAACCTCTGTTATGACAAAGACTTTTTGCTCTGACTCATCTTTGAAACAGCTGGTGCCTCTGATGGGCCAGTAAAGAGTTACAGATGGCACTGCTGAATTGCACTCTGAGATATGGCAGAGATACCATAAGGGGAACAATTTCATTTTATTTTTTTTCAATTATTCTTATTTCTGTTTCTTTTTTTCTGGGCAAAGCAGCATACTCTGTTTAGTTACGCTAGTTGCTACTTGATAAGCTGATCCCTTATAACAATCATGCCAGGTAATGGTAGATGTTCTTATCACAAAGATCTTGTGCTGGTGAATGAAATCAACTAACTAAACCAGTGGTTGTTGCCCCTCTGGATTATTTTACTGTCTCCCTTAATGACAGATAGTGCGACAATCTCTTATTGGAAGAACTGGAAGGGGTATGTAAAGGGAGGGGAAAGCAAGAATGGGACATATGGGACAGAGAAACCCATGGCATTTCTCTCATAGACCAGCAGCTCTACTATTTTTTCTGATAAAAAGGAGAATCAAGAAGAACATTCCTAAAATATTTTAGCAGCATTATGCTATTAATCTTGTAGTTAAGAGCAATTTGTAAATGCATTTTATAGCATTCTGTAAATATTTGACTTTTTTTTCCTCTGTTTGCTTGGATTTTTTTAACTCGGTTCCACACAGCGACTCTACGGAGGCACTTCATAAGAGCTGGTAGAGCTGTAGCTATGTGAGTGGGAGCAAGTGTGGTTAACAGGAATGACAAGCAGGAATGCTTTCTTCATTACTTTGACTCTTTACTTCAGTGTCTGCTTCTCCAACAGCTAAAACTGGAACTAGACCCAGCTCAAATGACTGGAACAAGATGCCTGAGTTTTGTACGCACCTCAGTGTGAAGCAGCGCGCAGAAGAAGATCCTTCCTGTTATTAGAGTATGAAAGGGTCTGTTTAGTTCATTTGCAGGCAGCTCAGCTGGAAGGCCCAGATGCAGCACAGGGTGTAAACATTCCAAGCACACAATTAAATTCAGAGAAACTTTAACTAACTGTAACGCTGCAAGTTAAAGTGCTGGTCACTTTGGCCTTGATCCAAAAAATCACTTCAGTGCCTGAATAAAACTACACTACTCTGTGTAGTCTGGTGGCAAATCAGTGGGAAGGGCTCACAGCTTAAAACTAGATACATATTTAAGTGCTTTGTTTAAAGTGGCCACAGTGCCCCATGGTAAGTGCTATGTTGAATCAGGGCCTAAATCCAGTTTTCCATGTGGTTTGTCCCTGACTTTGCTGATTGCCTTCCAGACAGCCTTGCTCACTTGGATGCCCTCATTTCAGAATTAAGCTTAAGCACTTTTAAAAGCCACTTTTGTGTATGTGTTTGAAAAGTCAGTGATTATTCTCTTTTGGATAATGAGATACTGCTAGCTTTATTGCAGAGCATTCTGCCAGTCAAACTTTGAACTAACAGTCTCTTGAACATAAATCACAGGAGAGTACCATAAACATCTGAAAACACTGTATGCAGAGCCATAATCAGGAGATACACAGCTGTCATAGTAAAAATGTGCTGTCATAATAAAAATGTCAGGCATTTGATAAAATTCCACTTTCTTTTTATGCCTCACATTTAAATATTGTGTAACTAGAATTTTGTCTCTTACCAGGTTTCACACAGACAAAAAGAAAATAAACTTCTTTTTGTTAATTAAAGGGAAGTTCTGAATCAGCTAAAGTAACAAAACAAACTTTTCCTGCTCTTCTTCCTCCCAAACGTTCTGGGAATCCTAATTTTCCAAACTGCCATTGCTCAGATGGATTGGTGGGGTGGGCAAGATTTCCCCCAATTCACTGTGCGTAAGAGCAGTCCTAAGACACCAGCAAAACCCACGTTGGGTCATTGAAACCTGAACTGTGGCTGGGCTGCTGCCAGCGTGCCAGGGCACCCTTCCCAAGGCTAACCCTTGAGGTGCTCAGGTTACTTAACCTAAGTAGAGAGAGAAAAATTGAAAGACAGACCTTGTTTTTTGTTTTTGTAAAAATGCTATTTGTGAAAAACAGGGCCTACTGGACTTAAGACATATTAAAATTTGGAAAAAAAGAAACAGATAGATTGATACTAGCCATTTTGTACAGTGGGTTTGATTGTTTTTACAATATTAATAAATGTTTTTAAAATAAAGGTCTGCACTCAGCTAAGTAAAAAATAAAGTCATAGAGGCCAGATTCCTGAGCAGGCATCAACACAAACTAATGTAAACCCAACTGAAGGCGACAGAAACTACTCACAGAGGAGAGGACTACTCTGGAAAGATATTTCTGGATAATTTGTAACTAGTATAAACTCTTTTAGCTTCCCTAGGATGTCAGATCTCGTTTAATCGGCATGTTCATGTTACCTCTTGCCTAACACTGTTGAAAATAACACCTTTGTGCAAGTATTTCTGGTATGTTAAGAACACTGGATCTCCCCTTTTGGTAGTTTCAGGTAGATGTAATCAGATGGTGAGAAATCAACTTACGATCTAGTAAGTGGTAGATGCCACATTACCCACCAGAGGGAGCTCACAGAGTCAAATGTAGAAGAACTTCGGAAGACATATAAGAGCTTTTTAAAGGGTCATAAATAGTTTTAAAACATTTTTAGCAATTAGTGGATAAGTGACTGTATCTTGTTATTTTGGCTGGACAATGTTATGCAGAATTTTTCCTGGAAAGAATATTCCTTTTTTAAAAAAAATCTTATTTCACAAATAGTTGTTTACATTCTTCTTCACCTGCAGATAATTTCATTAGCAGGTACGATTTCATGTGTGAGATGTGGGCTTTTTCTCATCAGATGCACAATCAGGGACTGAGATCCCCGTGCAAGCTTGATATTTAAGGCCATATTTGTAAGTGTACATGTTTAAATGTGTCTTTATCTTCCATGAGCATTATCACCTGTATTTTCTACACTGAGATCTAATCAGTTAACTTATTTATTGAAGTACTTACAGAATATGAATACAGAAGTATCTGATCACAAACAGTTACGTCTTTTGGCAAGTGATGTTTTCAAATGATCTCTGTGCTTCTGCCTACTCTTTTAAAAATTTCTGAGTATTGAGGTATCTCAACTGTCCAAACAGAGCAGAAAAATGTGACAGGAAAGAGTCACATGAGAGAAGTAGAGAGAACAATGCACCAAAGCGGTTACTGAGGAAGCGTGTAGGGATAAGACAGGGTTGTGCACTGAGATGTGCCATACGCTTTTAGGAAAGTCGCAACACTGAAAGGGAAGGTTTTTGATCCTGAACATCACACCAATAGCTCCTCATGTGGGTTACTATTGATGCTAATATGTCCTAGTTAATGTAAGCATCAAATTGTATTTGTACAATGAAAACAGTAACAGATGATTAGTGGGGATGCATAGATGCATCGGTATCATCAGAAAAGAGCTGAACACTGATTATTCATCCTTTCTTATGAGATTGATCTACAAAGCTATGGGCATCTTTACCACTGTGCAGCTTTGTCTATCCTAGACATGTTAGACCAAAACATGTATGTTCCTGTATAAAATATTTGTGTAAACTAGGCTTGAAACAGCCCTGGAAAATGTTCACAAGAGAGTTTTTAAATTTTGAGTTTAAGACAACATCTATGCATCCCACAGATGCAAGCCATAAAAAGCAAGAAAGCAAGCAGCAAAGGCATGCAGCCCACTCACCGGTTCCTCTTCTTAGCTGTGACTACTTCCTTGCCATCACTCACAGTTCTCCTATCACTGTACTCATTCTCAGGATCCAAGAGACAGTCTCACATATGGCCATACATTTGTTACATCAGCACTCACATCCTCATTTCATTTCTCTAATTTCTGCATGAAAACTTAATACAAAATTGAGACAAGTCCCTAAATCCAGCGGCCACCTGTTCACATTTTCCTAAGCTGTTCAGAGTAACAAAGGTATCTCCCAACCAAATTCCAGCATGCTGCCGAAATGCCTTGCTGCCGCAGACCCATCCCAAGCGCCGGAGCCTTGCGCAATCCCGGCTTTTGGCAACCCTAATGAGCTCACAGCCATCCTGAGGCCACATCATGACGTAACCGCTCGACTGGATCCGAGTTCCACACTGATGCTGCTTACTCAGGAGCCGGGGGAAGAGATACGTGGCTTGTGGTCAGGCGGCAATTAAAGGAACAGAGCTTCACAGGGGAAGTGATGTTTGCCGTATAGGAGTGTTGAGTGACTCACGCTAAATCCTGTGCTAAACCACTCAGCTGTGCAGCCTGGAAACTCTTGGTCAAAGTGAACAGGACTTTGTGAATGGTTGCCATCAAATGGGTAGCAAATATGCCTAATGTCATGATAATAACCATGACGCTACTTTAGTGTCCTTTAAGAACAGTAAAGAATCCACAGGTCATTATTGTTGTTCCAGGCAAGGTTGATTTTTTTTCATTATTATAAAACAATACTCTTTAAATTTAAAATATTGGTTTTGCAATTTTGGCATGCATCTAAACATCATCTCAATACTTGCAATTTAAGACTACGAAGTCAAGGGCTCATATGGGAAAAGAGTAAGATCAAGGGCTACCCATACAATTTCATTGTATTCTCTCCCCACCTTAGTGTGAACTACAGTAAGGTGGTAAAGACTCTGTAACTAACGGTCAGACCCACTCCTTTATCCAAGGGAAATGATATTCTAGCAGCAAATGGGCATGTGCCAGAGCTCCATATCGTCTTGCTAGAAAACACTTATAGCACTCATGAAAACCTATAGGTGATAGAACAATCAGAAGGGGAAGGAGGGAAGGACATTTCCAAAGACCATTAATTCACAAAACCAGCCAGAATAGAGAGAATCCTGAAAGGCAAATATTAACAAAACAAACAAAAACACCTGCAGATGCTTATTTTTGAGATTTTTTTTCAAATGTTAAATCACCCAAGAGTTTGCCATTTTCAAGACTGCATGAGTCATATCCTTGCTAACTGGAATACTTAAAAATAAGCTTGTTCAGCACTTGTTACGATGGAAGGAAGTCCGTAAGTACTAATGGGAAATGGAAAGCACAGGTCTTGTTGTTTTAAACCCATGTACTTCACTGGCTGTTAAGCAATCTGAGGCAAATGCATTTGTCAGTGTAATGACACATTTATTTTTGTTATCCTGGATAACCCAAATAATACAAAGAAATGCACTGCGTCTAACAGATTGCGCCTATGCACATTTACGCTTTTAGAAACCACTTTTGTCACCAGAGCCTTTCTCTCGACTTTTGACTAGTAGTGAAACATGACCCAATGTTTCAGACTGCTCTGGTGGTTTGCTCATTATAACTGCAGTCATTACAAGCTGTGGTCAGAAGTTACAAAACTGGATGTTTCCCTGGGCCTTGAACTCAGGAGCTGAAACTCTAAGTTCTTCAGTGAAATACAGTATAAAAGCATCTTTGAAACAGTGTCATAAAACACTTTTTTAAAGGGCTGTACTTCAAACGGACCTAGCAAACAGAATAATTAAGGTCTCATCTTGAATAACGGAAGGATGCAAAGCATGACACCTATGTGGAAAACACTGGAAAAATTCTTCAGCAACAAGGAAACCTTCTCTTAAAAAAGCATAATTTAAATTACTAAGTCAGCAAAGCTATGCATTTCACACTAATTCCTAGAGAAGAATCCAGCATGTCAAAAATCAGAGGTCATTGAGTATGAAAACATTTATCATCATTGCACTTTAACTAACATGAAAAGATCAAGAGATGAATGAGAGATACAGCTTTTACCTCTCGGAAGATTCTTCCAGACATTTTTTCTCTTTGCAAACTTTGAGTGACTTTTGGGGTGATCTTGACTTTTCTGCTATTTAATTTCATAGGTCCATGAAAAATTTTGGAAAATTTCATTCCTCTGCACCTTTTCTCATTGAATAACATCTCCTCCTTAATTTTTCCTATTTTGTTTTCATGACATACTTCAATCTTTCTTCACAGGTACGTCTAGCTTAGCTTTCCTCATTTGGACTGTCATGCAATCTCTCCGAGTCACTATTCTCAGACATATGAGCATCTATGCTGGCATGAACTAAAAATTTCAGAACTAAAAATAGGAGAAAAAAATGATTGCAAATGGTTAAAGATTTGGTTAAAGACCAGTTTAAATACAGACTATTTGGTTAAAGACCAGTTTAAATACAGGTCTATGAATTCAGCTAGTTTCGGATGTTTAAAAACTTTCACTACAGGTTCTGGGTGGTAACTGGACCACACCAAGAATTTGGTGTCTCTGCACCTGTAAATATGTTTCCCAAGGACTTCCACAGTGATTAATACCTACGACTTAGAACACTTAGAGCCCACCTCCACACAAAGCCAGCCAGATAATGAAAGACTTGTGTGTCTTCCACTATCTTACCATTTTGTGTAGTTTTCACTGAGTTTAAAATTCTTTTAGGAAGAATTGGGGTCCTCAAGTAAATTTGTGCTAATACTTTTCTGTGGAGTCCAAGGTAGTTTAAGTTTTTGACATCTGTGGAAGTAAAAATCTAAAGTCAGTACCATATAGACCAGCTGGTGTTTTCAAAGTTAGATAGGAATTCTGTGATTAAATAAATGAATTTTAAAACAATCCTCCCATTTCTGAAACAAGTAAATAAAGAAATGAGGAATCCATCCCAAACTCTGCTGTTTCCTGTGCTCAAAGTGAAACCAAGAAGACTGTGCAGAGTCTGTTCGCCATCAGCCACAAAACTCAGATCAAGGCTCTCGCAGGAGACAAGGCCAGACTCCTCGAGGTGGCCACCTCCCTGCACCCTCCTCCTGTGCGGGGGTATTGAATGACTGGAGAATATTTCGGTGCCAGAGGACTTACCCGGGAATTGTTCTGATTAACCTAAGATCCCGTTTTTATAACAGATCAGGGATAACAATCAAAGCTAAGGTTCCTGTGGAAATCTTAATGTCATAGCTTTCAGTTATTAAGACACATTTTAGTATTAGTGACACATCAAGCTTGTATTGAATTCCCACCTCACAAAAGTGGAACATGCTGCATCTGTCAAGCAGAGTTGAAAATACAGGGTGTTTTAAGAATATTCGGAACATAAAATGGCTTTTCTGTATCTGCTTTTAATGAAAAAAAAAATTGTATGAATAGAAATGGAAGTATAACAAGCAATTTTCAATTGATCTAGGAAAACAAAGGGATAAATAGAGCACGTAAAACAAATACTTTAATTCCGGATTATTTGTATGTCACAGAACTCCTGTTTGTATTCACAGCCATTTCATGTTTCAAAACAGCCCAGAAAATAAGAACAAAATACTCTTATGCTACTTTCACTGGCATAATCTCAGTTGAAACTTTGACACTAGGGCTCATATATTTTTTTTCATTTCTGTCATGCCAAAAAGTACCAAGAAAAAAAAAGGCAGCTGATATCTTTATGCTTGAGGAAGGAAAATGATCTCATCTTTTTCCTTTCAATTTCACAACTTTCAGACTACTACTGACAAGCACTCAGTTGATAAAAAGCAATGGCGTTGCTTTAATTTTTAATAAGCAATTTCTTGAATTTTATACAACACTGTAAGGTAGCTATGGGCTCATAAAGCATGTTTTTTACCCATAAGGAGATCCATTTTAAGATAACTTCCAAACACTTTAGGTATGAGGAAAATAATTAAAAACATCTTCACCAAACTAAAATTAACATACATGTATTCCATATATTAACATTGTCCCTGCTGTATGCCTTAGTATGGTCCAGATTCCCAACACAGAGACTATTTATATCATTTTCTAGTGTGTCCATATCTTCTTAAATTGGAAGAAATATGTTTAGAAAAGAAACCTGATCTACTAGAACATATAATGGGAATAGATTAACTTCAATTATGTTACTTGAAATAAAATATCCATTATATAATGGATGAAATATCCATTATATTAAGCTACTGGCTAGTAAGCATTAAATCAAATATAGATTCTACATACTCTGTATCTGTAGTAAAGTATTATAACATATTAAACAGACCTTTATTTTAAAATCTCTTTCCAGCACAGGAACAATCCTGCATTATACTGCCTCAAATAAGCTAGCTGCGAGTTATGAGGATCCCTGTCTCTTTTGATACTGTATTCTGAGCTTTTCCAGTTGTTCTACACACTGCGTCTGGGCCAGCTTCAGTGTTCGATTCTCCTCTGTCAGTTCTGCATACTCCTTGGCCAGCTGAGCAGCATCCATGCTTTCTTTTTCCACTTGTTCCAGCCTGGCAATCAGTTCCTTTCTGATGATTATGAAAAAAAAAAAAAAAAAAAAAAAAAAAAACACAGAGGTTAAAAACTGAAGTACACAAAAATTGTAAAAATTGAGTAGCTGTTACGTTAAAGCTGGACTGTAGGTTGCTAATATGGCATTACCTGTCCTGTTGTGCAATAGAAAACTAATTGAGTAGGTTCTTCCTTTTCCCTTGAAATATTAAGCTGTCAAAATCTCTGATATGTTTGTTCTTCAGTGACCGAACCTGCAAAATGCTGAGTGCTTTCAAAAATTTTAATTTCAATTAGAGCTGAACATGCAGAGAATCAAGTCCCTAGAGACTGTATGCTAATATTTTGCCTGTATGGCTCATAAAAAAAATAAAATGCCTACATGGGTCATAAAAAGAATATAAAACATATTTGAAACCAAAGGCTTTGCTGTTATTGTTTTATGCTTTTGTAGAATCTGTGAAATAAGCCTAGTTTTCTTTTCTCTACCATATAGAAAAATGTTCCCAGTAAATAGTAAGCACATGAATCTGAGCTGCATACATTATTTTTGCATCACTTTAAACACACATGGACCTTATTTCTACTGCTAAGGGCTATCGAGCTGCAAACCTGACCCCTCCTGGTCTTCCTAAGAGCAGACACTTTGCGCTGTGGCTTTGTCCACGACGCAGGCGCACAGTTCCCTGCATTCCCAGAGCGGAGCCGGAGCAGCCGTCTCCTGGGCAGTATCACTTGCAATGACCTCAGCAGACGTTAAGATAAAGGAGGTCTGTAACAACAGAGTGTGAGTAACTCCTGGCATATCTAATCGCTCTCCACTTAGTTAACCTAGCAGATTAGCCTGGCCTGCACATTTTTCCCCTCTCCAACTCAAATCACTTCTTCATCCCTGCTACAGGAAACCTCTTTTAAAAGATTCTTAGCTCTTTTGATCATCCTATCTCCAAGATTAGTTAATCTTTAACTGTTCAGAGCCCTGTGACTTTTTTTTCCCGGTCACCAGGGGAAGATGCACAGTCCTCACAGTTGCACAGGCTCTGAAGGGCTCCAGCCCTCCCATCAAGCTGGACCAGAGCCTTCAGACAGGAAATTCTTACACACTAGTAATTCTATCTCTGCAGGTCACAGAGTAGTCATAAAATGCTAAGTCTTCAATATTTTCATAAGGAAATACATGTTCTTCAGTGTGGCCTTCCCTCAGGACCAGCCTAATCTCGTGTTGTTCATAAGAGCTCTCGGTGACAGTGCAGTTTGCTTGGGGCTTAGTGGGCTGGCTGCAGTCACAGTGACTACAGCGCAAGGAGAGACCCTGGTACGCTCTTTTCTATCAACTTGCTTCCCCAACAAAAGCTACCAGAAAGAGGAGCCATTACTGGAATTGTAAACCACCCAAGCACTGAAGCATCCAGATACCCTCCCATAGCTAGAAACAGCAGCTTTGTCCTGTACTGGTTTGGTTGGCGGTAGCAAAATCCTCTTCTCTTTCCTTTCATTAGCACTACAACATACTCGCCAGGTATATCTGAACAACTTTGTCAGAGGAAATATTAGGGCTATATTTTTGTTTAGCTGAATTGTGTTAACATTTGGCATGACTCAGTCATAAAACCTGTAAAAGGAGGAAGCCATTAACTGGTTTATTTCTTTTTGCTTAGGCCACGCCAGACCAACCAGTTTTCAGATTGTCATGATAAATTGATCAGGTTTAGAAAGCTCAATATTCCAGTTCCTAATAATGGGTTTTAGACCACAAAAGTGCAATTTCAAGTATATTTTAGGGAGTAAGAAATGCACCTAAGGAATATCCCATTTTATCGATTAGTTTAATCACTTCAGTCACTTAAAGCTTCCTCTGGAAGATTACTGTTTCTTGAGACCAAATGTGAGCTACAGTAGTATTTCTCTGCAGTTTTTCTGCTTCTGCAGTGCTGGTCTGAAGGATGAAACTCTTCCAAACTGCAGACTGTTCACTCAGAAGTGTATCAATAAAAAGTCAGATTAATTCCTCCTTAGTTTTCTTGTGCTTATCAAGTTCCTAAGGGAGGTACAATGAATACACTAATAAGTAATCAGCATCTTCAAAGCAGGTTAAACCTCAGTACATGTAAAAGAAAGTACCAAATACTTTTACTGGAAATGAGCCAGGACTGGCACAGGCAGACAGTGTGCAAAACCAAACAGCTCTGCTAATGAGTATCAATCTGGACTTGATAAGAGGAGGCTGTTTCCAAGTCTGGCTCCCATGCTGCCTTCCAGTGAAACTCATGCAGCACAGATCACTTTTTTTCCCCTGAGATTTAGCTTTCCTATTAAACAAGCTACGAATGGGCTAAGATCAAAGTATGCTTGTTTCTGTACAAACTCTCTTCCAGAAAGCAGCTTCCTTAAACTGAGGTAGTAAAATTGCCCACTTCTGAGTCAGCAGAACCTACTTATTCCCTTCCCATCAGTATCAACACCTGTTTACAGGGGAGGGTGATGTTTCAAGCAAATACTGTCAGCCTGCCACGGAGATCTAAAATTAGCGTACCAGGGAACTGCTAATGTTATGAATGGTGTGGTTTATGAAGCTCACAAAGGATGAGGACACTAACTAACATTTGCTCCTGATCTCATCCAGGAATTGAACTAGCCCTCAGAGGTTAAAGAACATCCTACTAAGCTCTTGCACCATCTACCCTTTGTTATGGATGCTTAATAAATGGGCCTGGCGTTGTGTAATCTGTGTTTTCTGTTAATGGCTACCCTGCGTTTAAACATTAACAATGTCTTTTCTACTTAGTGCCAATGTGCTGGAAGCTTTGAGACAACCTGTAATGTACACTCTCAGTGCCCTTTTTCAGAGAGGTGTTGGGGTGAGAAGAGAAGGCCAGGGCAATTTGCATCATAAACCAAAAACCACAAGCCACACCACAGCAGGAAGAAAAAAAAAAGAAAAGAAAAAGAAAACTGCCATTGTCTTAGTTAGAAATTATTTCTCTTGTCCTTAATGACTACCTGTGCGGACACAGAGCAACCTTACAGCAATACACTCAATGAATAAGTACCAAGACAATATGCTAGCAGGAATATGTTAGCTCATCTCTATATGCTAGCAGATAGATAAAGAGTTTTTGGAGGTAACTGTATTTGGAGATGGAGTGGACTCCAGGAAAGCAGTTTCCCCAGGGTGCAGAGACTGTCTCGTCCTTCTCCAGTTGTGGACAATGTATTCAGGATCCTGCATCTGTGCTACTATACAATTCTTCCCAGGTGACCTGAGGTTGTACCTTCCAGTATAACAGTGCCATAAGGTAAATTCCTCATTCTGTATTTGGCATAGCTTTCACAGTAGAAGGAACCAGGAGACCCCAGCGAGCTGACTGCTGACTGGAAAGACTGCCTTTGCATGTTCAGAGTCTAGTAACTCATTTATAAAACAACGGGATATCCTGCTTTAACGTAAATGACAGTTTTAATGTAATAACACCATTTCTCAGATGCCAGCACATAAAAGGAAAGTATGGCAGGCAAGTCTTTTCTTTGACTGGAAGAGTTTTAACTTCCACTGATTTTGGCAGGTAACAGGTATTTTGGATATGTGTAAATTGATGAGAAATCAAGTCTAGAAATACTAATAAAAGAAGTTGTCTTTATGGTTTATACCTTTTTTATTTTTTCCCTTTTCTATAGTACCTGAAACTCAGAAGACTATTTGCCTCAACAGCGCTGGGAGAGATGGTCCAGATGCAATGTGCCTGGAGAAACCACTTGGACTTGAGACCTTGCAAATGCTCCTAGGATCATCAAAACATTCTGAAGCATAAGGAATGGGCCCATAAATTAAAGAGACATCTCCAAGCACATCAGTGGTAATATGTGCAAATGAAGGAAAATAAATCGTATCTATGACAAAGAAAATGAGTGATCCTAAATCACGAGGTCGTCAAATTATATTTTCTGAAGAGTTATATTAGAATTGTCTGGGAAAGGGAAAGAGATAACCAGCCTGAGCTAAGAATATAAGATATAGCTAGCAACCATGGCAACTCTAATATTTAACTACATAATCCAGGGTCATTATCTAGTAATAGCAATATAACTAGTGCTCAAAATAACCAGCCATCCCATCCCTTTCACCCAAACTTAGATACCCCAAAACATCTGTTATGGAAATACATGTGTGTTTCTGGAACATAAATTAAATTACATTCTGTGACCTAAATGTGATGTGTTCTCACTTCCACACCCTTTTCTTTCTTTTCTATCATGTCTCCCATTCCAGACTGATTTTGTCCTTCGCTTTACATTTTGTTGGCATAAATGGGCAATGTTTGAGTGAAGAGAACAGCGAGAGCTATGATCATTTATATTAGCAAAGAAATCCAACCAGTTTTCTTATAAATTCTTTTGTTTTTTTTCCTTATTTTTATATTTGAACTTTAGAATTTTGAAAACAAAAGATATTTTGTTTGAAGCAGATTCTTTTTTAACTAAAAGGCTCCACACTGCTAAGAACATACACATCATACTAACTTAAAATGACTTATTTCTCCTAACCATCAAATCCAAAAAAATTAGATCAATCCATTTTCTGCTTTGATCCTGATCATCATCATCATCAATATTCTGAGTACAGCTTTCTGCTAGTAGACTTCCCCGGTGCAGACACTCTCAGGTAGGATCTGACTTCCACAAATGAGTTAATCTGTTGAGATGAAGTTAAGAAAACTGGGAGGACAATCACCTAATAGCGCTTCTTGTTGCATTTGATAAAAAATGTAAATGGAAGAACAGTCCAAAACTTACTATTTGTTCACATTATAAAGAATAAAACTATGTCCATTTTATTGCATTTAATATTAAAAAAAATATAGATACCAAGTGAATTAGACATCTGTGAACACACATCTCCATACCTTCAAATTCAAATGCAGAGTAAGATCAAAATACTCGCAATTGTTCCTAATCTGCTCAAATTTCAGAAACATCCAAACAACTCCACCTTTTAAATTTGATTACATCTACTTTGAGGTTAAAAGCTGTGCAGGTCACCAAACTTTGTTTCTAAAAGGCAAAACATCTCTTCTGAGAATGGAATATTCAATATGCATATCATCCCAAACACCATGACCCAGTTTTGACCTCTTCAATTCAGCATATACTACCCCATAAACTTCAACTTGCAAACTGTTACTGTTGAGAGTAAGTTTTTATAAAAAAAAAGTCACTGATGACAAGTCAAAAAAAAAATTCTTCCTGAATCCTTCTCTGCCATACACATACCCTCTTTCTTTGTAGTTTTATATAAAATCAAAGTTAATGTGTTCAGATCATGAATGTGTATGTGTGTATATCCGAATGAACTGAATCAACCTTCCAACTTCAAAAAAACTTGATGGGGATGAAGTGGTCTCACAAAGAGTTGGGTTTCAACAGGTTTTCTGAAAACATGCTTACAGAAAAGAAAGACACGCAGAAGGATGGAAAGGCAGCATCATTAGCCTCCTCCAAAATACAACACACAAGGGAATCTACCTAGAGAGGGACTTCATAAACAGTTTCCAGATGGAGAAAGAACTTCAGTTGGCACTTGCACCTTTTTCAAGCCCCAAATCAAAGAATCATGGCACACTAATCTGAAGGAAATTGAGTACTCTTAATTCCAGTGCTTGTAGGATCACTTCTTCAGATTAGGGCACTTCAAATTGGTGAAAGATGCTGAACATCGTAAGATCTAGGCATTTTACAGCTACATAGCCTGTGAACATCTATGCCACAAATATGTAATTATGAGGCCCGTAAGAAAAACAGGAAGGGAATTTTCTCCGCTAATGAGCTCTCTTGTTTCAGCATGTGTTTTCAGGGTAGTGAAGTCCTTTATATACACAGAACAGGTTTGTCAAAGCTAGCAATAGTAGAAACTTCCTCACATTGCTCTAGTGCTGACACACATGCTTGGAGTCAAGATAAATGCCAGTTTGAGGCCTCTTAATTCATCCAGGATGACCATGGCTAAGAGAGTCATGGTTTCAGAGGTTGCTTAGGGTAGCTTTGAGCTCAGGTGAATAATTTTGTGCATGTGTCTGTCATTCCCAAGGAGCAAAATACTCCTAATTTTCACTAGTATACCATAGATTGCACAGACATGCAAAAATGCAGACAAGATTTCATGCTTGTAGATGCTAAGATATGTGACTAGCCTTCAAGAGCCTCAAACTTACTTGTAAATACACAAAACTAATTCAGGCATGTGTCAATAACAACAATGCAATTATATTAGTACACTCCAAAGGAAAAAAAAAACACAAATAATTTACTGCTAGTTTTTTGAGTTTATACATGTAAAGTTAAGCACATAAATCATCATTTAACATTTTATATTCAGTTTGGATTTTCTGGGAGGTCAAGCACGCATGGTTCCCACTGAAGTCATTTCATTCCAAAGACACATGTTAGCAGCTTACTTTGGACAACTAGTTTGACAAATCATTATAAATTTATTTTAACTACCTTCTATATTTAGCTTTTTAAATCACCAATTAATTTTGATTGGCCATGTTTAATTAACAAGATATCAAATTTGAATACTGGGAGAACTTAGTGTCAATCTCCTTTGGCTATTTTTTTGTTTACCTCTGTGCTAATGTGTCAGCAATGGAAGAGGATCTGGTGGTGGGAACCCTCAAGCTAATTCCAACATGTTAGGCAAAGACTTACCATATTGTGCCTATGGTCACGAATGCCAATAAAGTCAAGGTTCACTTTCCCACCCTGTGTAGTTTGGATTGAAGGAGGTATTTCGCTATCTTTACTGCCAAGACTACAGCATATCAGCAGTTTTCCCCACCAGCATGTTTCTGCAGCTGAGAACTCCCATAGATGCAAAGCCAGATGATCTGCACGATCAGCTGTTCTGCGACCACTATGAAACAGCTACAGTGATTCCTTCCCTATATTCAAGAGTCCCCTCTGCCAGAGCTCCTGTGACCTCTGTTGCCATACATTTCCTCCTTCATTCAGCTGCATTCCCTCTTTCACTATGCACTGCACCATCACAGAAACCTCATGCAATATTTGCTTCTATTTTTGCAAGAAAACCCGGAGGTCCACACTGAGGTAACTCTCCCTCAAGAAGGCAACATTGCTTGAAGCCAACAACAGTGTCAATGTGAAAACAGAAAAGCATCTAAAGGAGAAGGAGAATTTACCTAGCAGTAACTCTTACTGCTTGGCCTTGGTTGTCTGGTAAATACATTCTCTATTCATTCTCCTCCCTCTCTCTCAGAATGGCTTTATCAGTTTTTTTTTATGGAGAGGAATGGGGAGTCCTTGAGTGCACTTTGCCATTTAAGAGTCATGTGAAGATGAAGGGAGTAAAGGTCATAGCCAAACACAAGGTCATCTACTTAAGCAGCTTGTGAGTATAAACAGAGGTACCACACCTGATAATAGAATTCTGTTATGTAATTTTAAGTCAAGTAATCTAAACCAAAGGGAGGATTCATGCACTTTTCATTAAAACACATGAAGTTAAGTTGAAAATCCTTAAAACTAAAGAAGTCCTTAAACTATAAAGTAGGCTTGCGTCAGCTGAACTAGATTTCTGTGTAACACAGATACAAGTGTCCCAGAGGTTTGCAGGGAAAGTTTTAGAGAAGAGCTGGATAAAGGAGGACCAAGAGCTGGGACAATGAAGTATCCTTAGTTCCCAGTGCATCCTAAGGACTGATGGCCTAGTTGTGACCGTCAGGCAAAGGAATAACTTCAAAAAATATCATCTGAGATACATGACTTCAGACTGGGCTTTACAAAGAGAATATACAACAAAAAATGCTTTGAAGTTACTTACTTTCTTTCTTCCAGCAGAGCAATTTCTTTCTTGACCTCATGGTACTCTTCTGCTATTTTGCAGTGCTGTTTGTAGACCTGCATAGATTCTTTAGAGTCATGACAAGGAGGCAGAGGCTTTACAAACAGAAGAAGAAAAAAATATACACTGCTTTTGAATGAAATACTAGAACAAATGCATCAGTTCTGTGATGATTACTTAGAGAAAATTCCTTTTAACTCTCACTGCAGGATCTAGCCTAATAGTTCTAGTAACAGCCTTCCTACAGAAGGGATAAACACTTAAACACTTTCATGTATAAGAATATGCATAAACCTTCAAAACTTGCTATTTTTTTCAGAACTTTCCCTGTGTCCTCAAGTATACCTAAAAGATTGTCCAATAAAAGATTTCTCTCCTACCCTGCTCTTTTTCTGCTACAAAACTGAGAAGTTTGGTTCACCAGTCATATCCACATATACACTGTAAAAAAAACCATATTTTCACTGTAGAAACTACACCACTAAGCAGAATGGTAATTTGAGTGCAAACAAGCTCTTATTTTCCACATCTGCAAGATGAGAAGGAAAGATATGGAAAGCTATTGACTATCATTTTTTCACAGACATGATGTTTTTCTCAGCTTAATACTAAATGGGACAAGACATGAATTGGAAGACTGGAGATGGGATGCTGATCCTGCTGGAGCCAACAGAAACTGTACTGCTGACTCCAGTGAAGCCAAGATTCAATCCTTGGAATGCCTCAATCCAACATGCTTAGTTAATAGTAGAAGGAAAACAACATCAATTAAAAAAAAAAACAGATGAGAGAGAGTGACGACTATCTACATTAGAGTAGAAAGGATTTTTTTTAATGCACACTGAAGGTAATAAATATGTCAAAGAGACCACTCTATCTTGGGGTTCCTCATATGAACTACAGCTAAATTCTTGATAAGATAGACTGGTTAACTGTCGGTGCTTTTTTGTTCCTTAAGAAGAACGCAATTTAATTCAGGTTTAAGACCCGACTGTTACATTTTGGCCATAATACTTCCAGGAAGTGTAGCATTTTAAACAATTAGCTGTGAATCAATTGACTGTAAATGAATTGCAAATAGCATGCTTGAGCCATCTGTCTGAAGCAAAAGGAAACACTTAGAATAGTTCCTTTGCTGCCCAGTTAAAGAACATCTAATTGCCTTTCATGATACAAGTGGATAATTTCTTTACTTCTCATTCTACTTTAACTCATATTTGTAGTAAAGTACTCCAGTGACACTGATAGAGAGAAAAAAAAAAAAAAGCACAAGGTCTAGGACATTTCCTGTTTGTGAACTCGCAACCCTCTGTTTTAGCAAGTTTAAATTTCATTAAACATATTCAGAGACAAGGATTAATCCCACAGGCAAGGTAAGTTCAGCTGTACCTCAACAGATAGATGTAACTATTATATGGACCTTTGCAAATGGTACATAGTTTCTCATGAGTATTTTGAAACAGACACTCATTTTCCATGTTTTGAATGTAAAAATGCTATGTCAGAATTGCTTTATGGAACAGCTCTGGAGAATCTCAGGGAAAGTGCTGTCCATTACTTGGTGAAGCTGATTCCTAGGAAAGGAATATTGGTTGCATTTCAATGAGGATGAGCAATAGCACCATCCATATAGTCACCCAAATAATAAGCATAAATTTAACAGGACAGAATATAGAAGTCTCAGTGCTCTAATCCGAGAATGCAAGGGTGAGCCAAAGTAGCTCTGGTATCTACCAGAGATCAGCAAACAACAAATGCATCACAATAAAACAATTTTGAACAGTATCCAGGGGGAAAGTCCCTAAACAGTGATCCTTCGGAAGAGAAAATAATTGCTTTCACTTCCAACTTAGTTTCTGCAAATCTAACTGGTTTAAATCAGTTTAAAAATCAAAGCAGCACTCAGTTTCTATATTCCATCTTCCCACTCAAAAGTTATATTTAGAGAGCTAAAAATTATCTAGTCATGCTGAGACTTAGTATCTAATTCCCACTTAGAACCAGTTGCTGACTTTCAAACCCCTTCCTCTCATTGTTTCCTCTTGTGTCATTTTTTCTCACATTGATATTTTAAGGTTTTCACTCAACATGAACTTGCAACAAGAAACAATCATTTACGAATATTCTCTTCATACAATTTAGTTTCAATCTTGAGTGATGCTATCAAGTGCTAAATTGAGAATCTTTTTCACTCCCTAAAGCTGCCTGTTTACCATGTAAAAGTTAAGGTTAAATTTTTACTTTAAAATGTAAAATTGATTCTGATTTATTGAGATCAGATGACTGGTTATTTTGGTTTGCTTTCTTGAAAGCTTGAAATTTCTATCAGAGGTTTTTGTAGATAATACCCACAGATAACATAAGTAATATTTGTCCACTAGTGCATGAAGCATAAGCTTATATGTTCCTTATTTAACAGATTGCTCTACTACGATGACAAGAAAAATTTGGAGATAAAATACTCAGTTTTCTTCTGTCAACCAGAAAATCTAAAGCAACGCATAAGCACAGACAAATTATTTTACCCATGTCTTCCAGCCTTCTTTTTTGAGATAAACAAGAGTACAAAGAATTAATGACACATCCGTCCCCATCAGGAGAAGCATTTTCAGAAGATGTCGGGTAAAACTCCTTAAAAAACAAATGCAGAAACAAAGGCAAAACTTTCTTATTCTGAAGTAGTAGTCCCAGCTAGTCAGCACATATTGCCAGCATTATTTTCAGAAAAGAAAGAACAGCACAGTAATACCTGTTCTTCTAAATGCAGTTAGGAGGAGTCTACAAAACTCTTGAATCTTGTCCCTTGCTATCACCGAAAAACCGTGGGATTCAAGGGTTAAGGATTAAGTTCTACCTTAGAACAATTTAAGTACCCTGACCCAGGCAGAAGACTGTCTCAGGGCCTCACCAAGGACTAGAAATCTCAGTTTCCACTTTGATTTTGTTGAAGACAAGTTTGTACATGTCTTTCCTGTGCCAGCAACATCCTTAATTTAAATAGGTCTTCTCTGCCCTGTCTGTTTTACTTCTGTGATGTATTACGTAATTCTCAAACCTACATCTTGGTAGGTCAACCAAGCTACATCCCTCTCATCTCTCCTAGGTGACAGTTCCATTCTCCCTAGATTATTCTATTTGTCTTGTTCTGCCCCCTATTCCAGCTTCGATACCTTCTTTGAATGCCTATGACCAAGCCTTATGGAGAATTATAGGTGCTATGTGGGTGGCATTCCTTTGGCAACTCACCTCTAGCAGAGAAAAAGAAATGGAATTTCGAAACAAAGTATTTTTCATCCATGAAGCCTATCTTCTATTTTTTGGGAAGACTTTGCATAGGCAACTAATTTGAACATACCTGAATAAGTGTCAGTTTTCAGTTCGTACTTTTTCACTCAAAATCCAACAAACATACTTTAATTTCTCCTCAGTACCACCCCAGCTTGCTACTTCATATCTCACCCATCCAGAAATTAATATATATAAAAGCATACCCGCTACATAAGCAAAAAGGTCCTGCCAAAGAAAGTTATATTTAATGGCAACAGTTGCTACTTTTAATCCTGCTTATTTCAGGCTTCAGTGTCATCCACCCTCATTTTCCTGTGCTGGCAAAACATGTGTGTGCAGCATCTCTGATTTTCTTCACAAAGCTATTACAAAAGCTACAGCTTTCACTGATATTACCAGTCTATCCTGTTTTCCCTTATTTTCAACATGGGAAAAATTCTCTGTAGTTTATTGAATAACTCAGTTTGACAATTTTTTTACAGAGTCTAGACACTAAGAGACCTCTGTTACGGGTTGTTCTACAGCTACAAAAGTGGGTATATGTATATATATGCATATAAGTATATGCATATAAGACACTCACTGCTTGTTTAAATTTTTATTTGCAATCAGAAAAGAAAGATGTGGAAAGCTGCTATGAAAAGGCAGTTCGTGGAGAAATAGGCCTGAGGTGACCTGTTTTATAAGGCATGTTGAAGGAACTGTTCTAATTAAAATTGAAAGATGCTTTCAGTCTTTTTATTCACTTCATTTGCATGACAAAATGTATTTGGCTTTTTTTAATTTTTTTTTGCCTTCCCATCGTAATATCAGCATTCTGTATCCACACATGTTCACAGCTGCACTGGTAAGTTCTGTGTAGTTGATAGAATTACCTGAGTGTTCAAAAACTAGTAACATTCTGTTTTTAATGTATCTTGGGTTGTTTACATTTACCTTTTTATTCTAGGCTCTTTGAAATAAAAAATCAAAGTGTACTTCTGAAAATATTAAGGTTTACAGAAAAATACTGTATCGTGCATTTTCGGCAGCTGGACATGTGGGTAGTCCTCAGCATTGGTCTAATTCAGATAAGTGGTACCTCACCTCCTGTAGACTTGGTTATTTGCAGCTAAACAATTCTGGAGAACCAGAGGCCACTGTCAATGCTTTGCACATGGCCATGTTAATTATATGGCCTTGTGTACTCTTCCACAATGGGAACAACCAAAGTATACCAAGCAAAACTGATATCTATACATTGCAACTAGGCCTTGTTGAACAACTGCAACCCATCAGTTAATCTCAAATATCTAGTCCAGGAGATCTGTAGGCTAGTTCAGAAGTTTATTATGAAAATAATCATCTCTCTTCCCTCCAAATATTACAAAGTGGCTAGAGAGAAGAAATTGGCAGTTTTATTCTCCTTTAGGAGAGATTTTCCAATCTTTTTCTAATCTTAGTATGGTGCACCAAACCTGTCAATAGGCATGATTTACATAACCTAAAATAACATTATAGTAATCACAGCAATAGTAAAGCAGTCTTATCAAGTGCATAGGCCATGCATTCTAATTCTAGGTTACCAAGACACTCTGAAAATTCTCTTAGAACTTAATACATTTTCAAAAATACCATATATAATAAAAGTATAAATTTTTAGCTTTCTAAAATTATCTGTATGCCTCTACAGAGGTTATTGACAGTAAAAGTGAGATTTCCATTATTCAAGTTCTAGAGTAAACAAGGTTTCTGCTAAATGTACACATCACATATAACAAACTGGCCCTTTCATAACATAAAATATCTTCATTGCTTTTTTTGTATAGACATTTCCAACTGAAGCATGAAAACCATTCCCTTGACTTAATAAACTGATATGATAAATGACTGGAGCATCTCCTCCCTTGCAGCAATTTTATGGTCATCTAACTTCATTGATTTCAGAAGATTTATAGCACCAAATATGATATAAATGCCTGTATCAAGCTCATGATTTCATGAAATGAGATGACATGGAGTTACCAGACTCCCTGTGTTGTATATGAGTTCTGTTCTTCCCTATTCAGGCTGAAATTCTCAGCTGGACTAAGGAGTTTCACAGGGAAGAGAGAGAGAACTCAGTAAACCACAGGAAATGCTGGAACAGGAGAAACAAAACACACGGCTAAATAATGTAGGCATTTAACATGGGATACCTTCATCTATATTCAGTGACCTAAACAACAAGGCCCCAGATGCTGATGTAGTGTCTAAATATAGCAAATAACCGCTAGTGGACTGTCTGTCAGAGAGGCCACTACCCAAGCAGCAGCTAATCAAAGAGGTGCCTTCCAAGGCCAAGGCTGACTTTTACACGGGGCAAAGGTTAACTTTTCCCAGTAACAAACTGATAGATGTAATGAGCATAGGCACTTCTCTGCTCTTCTGACTTCATTAGCTACACAACAGGGAGAAAAAAACACTGAAACTCAAAAAAACAAATGCTTTCTCCTTATTCAAAGTGCTGCTTTTCAGTGGGAAAATAAAAACAAAATAAAGTAAAAAACAGGACTGCAAGTGAAAGAAATCAGAAGACTGTATTAATATAAGCTTAGTTTTACTTGGGCATCTAAGGAACTGCATGATTTTTATTAATAAACATGCAAAAGAGATTAGGCTTTTCCTGTACATAGTTCAACTCCTTTATTCTCATATACAGGGCTTCTTTCTGAGGTGGCCCTACATAACATTTCTTAAAAATAATACGAAGTAGTTTTGACTTAGAGATGTTATTTTCTTACAAATTATTTGTTGGAACATCTTCCCCTAAAAATACTGGGAAACACAGCATTCAGAAAGGTAATTTGAGAAGGTAACTTTCAGTCTGCACATAGTCTACAGAGCATATCAGAATGCTCGAGTGATTGTTTTTATTCTTCACAAGGAAGCTCTAACTTTCTGCTGTTAAGATTGTTTTCTAGCAATGTGTCTAATAGAGTTTTTAGAGCATTACGTATTTGCAATTAGTCTTCCAGAAACACCTTTTCTCAAGTCAGTTCTACCTCTATGTCTGCAAAGTTGGCATCAGTGCCTTGAGAGCAGGTTTCACTGCCCGGACAGGGAGGCTGCAGTGAACTTTGGCCTTGTCATTGGATACCAGTGCCCAGGGAGTAAGCATGGTAGGCTTGTAGCAGGAAAAGTGGGAACGCTAGGTAACACTGCTCAAACAGCCAAGTTGTCTGCCAGGGCCTGACATAGAAGGACAAGGGCTTGAAGCCCAAAACAGAGGTGCAAATTGCTTGAGACTCAGGCTGTGGTCTGCTGCCTGCATGCATAAAATTCTAAGGCTCCCATTTTCCAAGTCACTCTGTGAACTCACATATCTTTCAAGCCACTTTCAAAATCCAACCCAAAGATCAACTAATTTGGGCTCTTCATTCTTACAAGTTTTGAAATCTTCCTCTATATGTTGGAGAGCTGGCAAGTTACCACATTTTTAAGTGCATATTATTATATAGCCACCTACCAGGCATTTATAGTTTGCTTCTTTAAATAAAATACTAATGCCTTTGATTGTATTTATGGCATAGTGATGAAAATCTTGCGGGTCTAGCTGTGATATTTTTATTATGAAAGTATGTACCAGCATTCTCACAAATTCAAGCATTTCAAACTGCTGTGCCAGAGCTGATTAAAGGGTACATTTACATGTACTCATGTGTGCTGCTTTATACTAGCTAACTTTAGGATAGAGAAAAGTGTGGATGGAATGACAAGGGACACCACCATTCAGTGCTTGGGCAGGTCCTACTGAAGTCCATGCTGTTATGATTAAATACCGATTTAATATGGAATTCGCTCTTTTCAAGACTGCTTGGTTATATCAACACAAATTGCAACCACATGCTATACAGGGCTGACATAGCATTACCAGTTGGATCTTAGCAATTAAAACAAAACAAATAATAACTTAAATAATAAGAAAACACAACTAGGTGAATTATAACTTTGTTGTAGTTGTTGGGTGTTTGAAATATTAAAGCAGTTTACATATGATGCAATTATATTAAACGGTTATAACTTTTAAGGTGTGATCCAGACTGTTAAAAACAAGGAAATTCAAGTATTTACTGCTAAAGCAGAAAGCTCTGCTATCACAGCATCAACTCAGAACCTTGTGTTGATACAAATACCTCAGCATAAAAATCTAAACAAATATATAAGCTTGAAAAGCTAAAGGATAAAGCACTAACAGTGACTTTAGAGTGGCTGAGTCAGCTAGATCCTTTTCAAAAGTCATCCTTTGAATTCACTGCGAAGAAAAAGTTTCTGAAGGATAATAAAAAGAATATTATCTGAGTCAAAATCTTTGATTGTTTCTTTGAATTTATTGTCATCTTGAGATCATGAAGGTAATGGAAAGATTTAGGCTTATTTTGAAAAAAAAATGCTAGGTACTTAACAGATAAAAGAGTGTACTTAGTGGAATTGCTCTGTGTGCACTTAGTAAACTCTTGCTGAAGGGTTATTTTTTATCCAAGGGACTTGAATGCTTCCAGGGCAACAATTTCAATCTATCATGAAAGTACACATTCAGAGAGTACATTACATATTCCAGAAATGGGCTGTAAAAGTCTTAATAAAAATCATCATTTTCCCTGTAAAGTACCTACATCTAACACCAGTAATTTTATTTTTACGTACCAGTGTAGTAGTAATGATAATCATACTTTGCTCTTTTAGAGCCCTCATCACCCACAGATCTCCATGTTCTTTAATAGAGAAGACAGAAATTATTAACCTCATTGCACAGACAGAGATGCATCAACTTCTCCAGGATCACACAATCTATCACTGACAGAGTGAGAAAAATAATGTAGGTTTTTAAATTTCAGTTCAGTACTTCAGCCACGAAACAGTGTTGCTTTTCTCAAATTTATTTCTGCTGAGAGAGAAAATACCAATTGTCCTTCGCTGTGCTGGAAGGTCAGCAGAATGAAGATGCAAACATAGAATCATTATGGTTGGAAAAGACCTTTGGGATCATCAAGACCAACCATAAACCAAACATACTTTCCTCTTCCCCTCAGTGCAGATCCAAATTTCCTGTTCTTCTCTTTAATCTTGCCCAGCTATGGTCTGTGAAAGAACCTGCCTCTATTCTCAGGATTTGAGGGACGGAACGAGTCTCTGCCTCTCTCAATTCCTTCTCCAGCCTTCCTTTTGATGAGAGCAACAGGAGAGAAAATAAAGTCCTTTAGATCAGCAGCCCTCCCGTATTGTCTCACTAGTTGATGGGGACAGGAAGGGTGACATCATTGGACAACATGGTCTGCTAATGCTGTTCTCACTTTACACTCAGGAAACAACTGGCTGCATATTGAAATATCAGAGGAAGTCTAAATGCTCCGGGGACACAGATGATCTGAAGTACCTTGCAATGGCCAACAAACACTCCAGGATGGCCACAGAGGAAAGGGAAATAATCCCTGGACACAGATCTGGCTCTGAGCCCACTGAACCATGGAGTTTCCACAGACTGATGTCTGACTGAGCAATGCACCAGGGCTCCATCTTGCTGCTCCAGAGTCACACATCAGCCTGGTCACAAAAGCATTCACCTCTTTGCCCTGCAACCGCTACAGTTGCCAGCCCTATGCAGAACTAACGTAACTTTGAGGATGCTATTATTTATAGTGGAGATTAAGCAAGATTAGAGACAAGATGGTACTGCAAAATATACCTCTGCATTCTCCTGGAATGCTTCAGAGGAAGGTTATCGCACCGATCTTCACACAGCTTGCAGGTGTTAGCATATAATACCCGGCTTATACCTTCTCCCATTGAAAGCACAGGAACTGTTCATTGTTGAGCAATTGTTCCTAGCCAGGTTTTGCACAGTAATTGTAAAAAATAAAAAAAGCATGTGAGACTGTAATAATAGCCATAATTTTCTGCAACTGGATTAAAAATGTCAAATGATTTTTCTGCAGCTCTTGAAAGAAAGTTGATTCCTTTTATGGGAATGTGAAGTCTCAAGAAATGTTAATGATTTAAAGAAGCAACACTGAAAATCCTATCTCAGCGCAACATCCAGATTTTTCTAATATAACAAATGTAATCAACATGAAGTAGAATGGTAATTCTAAATAAAAACACACAGAAATACATCAGTAAACCAGTTTACCTGCAGCTGCTGATCTAGTTCTGGAAAAGCCAAAGGGAGGTCATTTTCAGGAGAAGCATCATCTAAAAGGTAAACATGAATTTAAAAGCTAATATCTACTAAAGAAGGCATTTCAAATGATCTGTTGATACAGTTGTACATTGAATATATCCATTATAATATCAGGATCCTTCAAACACCTTTGTACATGCTTACTTTTCTACACTTGAGATACTTTAATAAACTCCTTAGTAATAGGAAAATGTTTAGGTGTTGGAAAGACATAAACTCTTATTTGTACTGTGGTGATTAGGAAGCAAAACAAATCCAGTTACAGGAATACAGCATGTGATAATGTAAAAAAAAAAGGAAAAAAGAAAGAAACAAAGCAAAACAAAACAAAATAAACAGTAAATTCAAAAAATCTTTCGTCTTGAGCTGTCCATGCAGTGTAAAGAATTAAAGAAACTTCAACAGACAACATCCTGCTGTCAAAGAGGTCATGACTTCAATGAAAAGGAAAAGCCTCATCACAGTACAGTGGCTTAGTGGGGTTAAAACAGCAGTAATAGAAATGCTTTCTCCCACCTTTCACAGGCAACCACAAGAATGCAAAAAACAGACTGCCAAAGCTGGACCTGGAAGCTTTACCTACACAGACATGATTCGAATAGTGAAACACCACAAACCACTTCACACTGCAAAGAAATGCCTTTACTATGACCTGTGGGTACCTCTCCTTATGTGATAGGGTCAATTCATTCATGACAATCTGCCAAATTGTGGTTTTATTTTATTTTTTATTTTTAGCACAGGCTTCCAGCAAGGTGGGACAGAGTGTGCCAGTTACGTCAGTGTTGTGATGTGGACACCTGCCCACTAGCAGTTGGACTGGGATCAGAAATATGAATCATGCTTGGTAGCGTCACAACTGGCCACTGCAATATTTCTTACTCAGTGACTTTCACACTATCAGTTTTGCATTGGATTGTGATGACTGTTTACGTATCTTACTACAGGTTATGGGAGGTAAAGAGAAGGTTACTATGAGCTAGCTTACAGAGTCAATTATATGTAATGAGTCTAAATTAAACAAGGATGTCTCTCACAGGAGAAAACTGCTAACGTAGGCCGCGTGCTGCAAGCTGCCCTGTGCCAGCAGACATGCACACTACATCAGACTCATACGCCACAGCAGTATTCTGCATATTCTTAATGAGTATAGATTGGGATCCACATTATGTGTCAAATGTATTTTATCTCTTTACCCTGCCGCCAGTGGTCACACAGCAAATTGGGCCAGGCGGGGAAAGGGAAATATGCCACCTTGTACTGTCAAGAACAAACATACTAGCTAACTTACAGTCCAAACATTATTTCAACTAGCATTGCTAGATTTGGGCACCAGGGAAACAAGCTACCTCCAGGCTCAGTCTGCATGCCATTGTGAAAATGCAAACAAAAAGTTTTAGGAAGGGGTGCCCAGAGAAGAAAAAGATACAGGGAGACTGAGGCAAAAGCAAAACCATAAACTTCTGCAGAAACCGAAGCAAAGTACTATGTCTTTTGGGGCAGGATTCTTGCTATTATTAACAAAAAACATTACCTCCCCTTCCCAAATACCTTCATTTTATATACCTTGTCCCAAACATTTCCCTTCTGGAAAATAAATAAATTGCTGTGATTATATAGAGTTGTTTCACCATGATATGAAAGTGTTTATCTTTAAGTTGCTGTTGCTTTCTTGTACAATATTTAAAAATAGTCTAATATTCTAAAAGAAGAAAGATGAATCATATGGCAGGGCTAAAAGGAAGGACGGAATAGGACTCAGTTGGACTGGGAGTACAGCTGCTCTACAAATATTTGGCTGAATAGTTGTTAAATATTCTGACAGTGATACTGGACCTGAGTCGTGGACAGCAGTTAAGCTGATATTTGTTTTGACAATTCCAGCCATACAACCTTTGGTACAGGAGCAGTAAGAAGGGACATTTGATGAATTTAACTTAACAGAAGCAAGACAAAAGTAACCCAAAGAAATTTTGAAGGAAAATCAGTCTTTTTTCCTCCTGAATCATCTATTATTAATAAAAAGAAGTCAAAGCTGTATCAGGATATTAAGAAATATAGTCTATTACCGTCAAAAAAGAGCCAATAAAAAAGTCAAAAGCCTGGAAATACTTCAAAAAAGATGGAATGGAGAAAGAAAGTACTATAGAGGAAATCCTTTCAATAAGCAGATGTTCCCTGCTTATTTTCTGAACTCAAGTGACTGAGTCAATGGTACTAAAAATAGAACATATTGGTATCCTAACCATTATGGCATACCATAGTACATTTTATAATGGGCCTGCCCTAGCATCTATTGAACAGCTGCTAGGGTTTTTTTTAGTTATGCTAGTTTAAGACTTATTTAAATCGTATGATGTTCTGCATATCAGATAAGCTGGGGACTTTGGTGGCTTGAAATTTTTTTGAGTTCCTAATTCTCTTAGGCTCTTCTGAAATTCTCAGCTTAACTATTTCATCTGCAAAAATTAATGGAAATCTTTAACTACAAGCCTGTTTCCCATAGAATGAACAAAACTTTCCTCATAACTTTCCTCATGACAAAAAAAATCATTTGGCAAAAAATTAGGCACATGTTAGGTTTCACAGAGAGGGAGATGACAGCAATCACTCACCTCTTAAGGCTCTTTCAAAGATGTTTTCAGGAAGTCAAGAGGAAAGCTATAAACTCCTGCATGTTCTTCCAAAAGAACCACTATTCCCCTTACAGGCTGGGTGTTATGCAGGAGGTCAGACTAAATCACAGTTGCTTTTAGCCTTAAAAATCTATGACTCTGAAAATTAGAAACAGTGAAAATACCTGAAATGGCAATGGCAATGAAATGTTAATTCTGAAGATCAAAAGACCCTCCCAATTATCTGCTTATCTACCTGTACTTGTTCTTTTCTATTCTACATTTCCTTCTCTGGACAACTGAACTCAGAAAATTCTCTGTATTTTCTTTTCTCATTTTATTACCGATACTTAATAAGTTCTGAGATTGGAATAAGGTGTCACTGATATAATCAAAGACCTTCTTTCTAACAGTCAGTGGCTTTTCTATGCCTCACAAAACCTGAAAATAAGTAGGCTGATTCTATACCAAATACAGACAGTATTTTTGCCTTCCCTCTCCATCACTCATAAACTGGATTTATAAGTGAAGATGGTTGTTCTAACAAAACCAAATTTGTTAAGAAAACGCTAAAATCAGAAACTTGCTGCATCAGCAATTGTGTCAAGATTCTGGTCAAAACCAAAAACGAGGGAAAAATGTACACATGTGTGCTTTGGCCATCCCTGTAAAGCCACTCTCAGTAACCCATGATGTGAGACAGTTAAAGACTTCAGCACCAGCCTCCAAAGTTCAAATAAGTACGTGGCATGATTTCTAAATAAGTAGCTCTTCCTGATTTCCTGTAGATCCTGACCTTATTTTTGGTTGATGATTTAATCATGTCCTGGACTTCTGCAGGTCCCAGTTGCCCAAACCTCCGTGATAGTGACAAACAAGTAAAATTGCTCACACTTTACTGTCGGCCTGGGACAGTGAAGAGTATTGGCCTAGGCTGTTCTTATATGACTGCTCTGTTGTGATGAATAAACACTTTAAGGAAATATCTAAATATACTTGTAGAAGAATCTCACAAGTTACAGTTTCCCTGGAATCTTCAGTTAGAGAAGATCCTGCATGTAGAGGTAGATAGAAATAGAAGATACAAATTTGAATGTGTTAAAAGCACATTAAGGTTGCTAAATAAGGCACTCAAAATTTAGGAAATGCCAATCACAACTCTGCTTCCTTGAGTAACTGAGTTATGATCCAGTCTTTAATTATATGATCAGGTACTATTTTTTTCTCTCCTAGCGTGGGCAAGTGTATTCAGATCTCTTCCTCCTAAATTAAAGAATCAAATTGGTAATGTAAGTAGGCTGCTATCCTGTAAGCGGATCAGCCCTTGCACAGGGGCAGCGCTCAAACTCTGCTGCAAGTCGTGCAACTAGCTGGGGAACAACAGGGGATAAGGGGTCCAGTCCTGGCCCTGGGAGCGCTGCGAGAGCTGCTGGCTAGAGCTGCGGTTACTGACAGACACACACAGACTTATCAAATTCATCCTGGAAGGCTCTGTGGCTAAGTGACTGAGACTTGGCAGTGGTGTATGAAACTCCCTGGGTTCTATTCACAGCTCTGCCTGAAATGACCTTACACAACCTCTCAGTTACCTCACTCATAAAATAGTGGGGAAGGGTCACTGCCTGACCCAGGAATAGGCTATGAGGGCTTGCTCAATAAGAGTTGTGGACATCCCAAAGATAGCAACAGCTCATACCAGAGGAGATAAACTTCATCTCCAACATATCTCTAGCTCAGTAAGCCTTCACCTATGCCAAAAAGGTCCTCTGAAGAAGATGCAGCCTCTGCCCCTCCAAGGATTATATTCCCTAAATTCCTCTTAAACTCCCACACAAGACAACAGTGGGTACTTCCTGCCCTAATGAGGTCCAGCTCTAATGATTACTTAAAGATGTGGGCCTGCGAAGACATGTCTAAGACCTAACTAAAAAGTGAAGGTACTGTGATGTTCTCACGCGCTCTTAAAGTAATTATTTCTCATTTGTATCACAAAAGTGCTCGAAAGACCCCAAAGAAAGAGCCATGCTGAAAAGGGACATACTGCGGACAGACAGCCAAAGAGAAAGCATTTCTACCCTCTGGAGCTAACAGTGTATCTTAAGCCAGAATGGTTCTCATCATTTCCAGAAATCAATTGTATACTGAGCACAATTTTAGGAAATGAGCTTTGTAAATTTTAGGCCCCACCACTTTTCAATCAATACATTGTCAGCTGGAAATGCTGTTGCTATTAGAACCAAAGAGACAATGGATGTGAAGGACGTGAAGGAGCTATGGAAGCAGCAGCACACTCTTGCATTATCAACTACAAAAAAAAAAAAAAAATCTTCGTGGTCATGAGGATAACAAAGAGGTGTAAAATAAATCATTTGTTATGTTTGCAAATACATGATGTTCCACTGTCAGTTCCTGCCTTTGTTATCAGTGCTTTTTCTGCAGACTGCTTATCAAAGGTAGACTAATTTAAAATAAAATAAATTATTAATGATTTCAAAACCAGTCATTTACCATCACGTGTCACTAGCAAAACTTTTCAGCTAAATTCTTTTATTTCAGGAAGGAAGGTGGAAGGATGTTTACTTATAAAGCTTTCCTTTAGAACAGTTACACAGAGCAAAGCCACTATGCCAAATTTAATAAAGCTCCTATTATAGTCTATCTTAATATGTGCAATAAATGAGATTTAATGATATAAATAAATACATACTGAATTTCATTGGTTTTATTACATTGAGGTTGCTAAATGACAATAAACTTTCCCTCTAGGAATGCTTATGTTCATTTTTCAACACCATATTCAATTTAACTTCCATTAGCTTCCAAGTATATAAGGTGTGCGGAAACAAAATATCTCTACCTCTTTAACTTAAAACAGTACCTTAAGTCAAACTGGTAAAATATGTCATGCAGACACAACCTATGTTTGCTGCCAGCTTAGTGAACTTCAGTAAAAGAGCCAAACATAGATATCTATATATACAGGAATAAGAGACACAATAAAATTGTCTTCTTATATAGCATCCCTATCAGCAGCTGAAGAGATGATTCTGCGGCTTTTAAGGAATTGGTTAGCCAACTTTCACATTGAAAATACTACATAATGCTGGCCAGGATTTCTGTCATAGTGTGTTGACTGATAAATAATATAACATAACAAAATTATTCTTGTATGCTCAGGATAAGCCAAATCCCTTCTTGTAGGTCCAGTTAAGAGAAAGGAAGCTTCTTCTCTTAAGTTGAGCGCAGTCTCTCCTTTCAGTGCTTCTCACAGCCAGCACTTGGTAACAATCCTAGCCAGTGAGATAATCACCACCCAGAAGAAACATTCCATTTCCCCTTTTTATATCTAGTTATGTTGCAAGTTCCTTCTAGTGAGCAGTTGTGCAGCTCCTGGGAGGATAATAGGGCTGTACTTGCTGAAACCTCTCTCTGCATCTTTCAAATGAGATAAAATTTAAAGGAAAGTTTAAATCAGACAGATTCCCACTCCACTTAGGGGAAGGTGGACTTTTTTCTCCACCTTGGCTGTTCCAAAAAAAAAAAACAAAAAAAAACTCACTTAATGCTTTACTATCACACGACACAGGCCATTTCTGTTTGAACTGAGAACAGTATCCTTGCCAAGGAGGAGAAACATAGTAGGAACCCTTGTGTATGCATGATAAAAGGCTGAAAATTATAGAAAAGTTTAGCAAAAAGCAACAGCAAATACTATCTTGTTGTAACTGAGATACTATAAACTCTAACAGAGAGACTGGAATTATTAATGGGATAGAAAAGTAAAAAATAAAACATGATGCAATGTTAAGGAAGTTAAAGCTTCCTGCCTTTCATGTCCTTCTTCTTCCAAGCTATTCACAACCTTGTCATTTCCTATTGCCGTCTCTTGTCACGAATGATTCTACCCTCTTTGATTTTCCCATGGTCTCAGCTTTCCTTGCCTAGTTGTCAGTTTCTCACATAAGCATTCTTTTTTCATAAGAGCATTACTCTTTCTTTCACATTGCTCTTTAAGACAAGCAAATTTAATACATTTATTCTGCTATTAGAATGAGAGTTGAGAATTGTTCATTATCAGTTTCTGTAGTAAAAAAGTAATTATTTTGAGAAAAAGAGACTCATAGATAGCCACGTAGATTTCATTACACTCCTTCTCCCAACTTCACAGTATCACTTGTCCTTATGAAATGTAAGTTATGTGCAGTAATATATGAAAATGTGTATTTTAAGTCCCCTTGTACACAGAAGGAGACTTGAACACAAGGAGACCACATTTGTGACCACAAATGAACATTACATAATAATTAACTAAGAAATCTGCTGTACATTTCAGAATATTTTGAATATGACAAAAATGTATCCAGGCTTAAATTGTACTCGCACAAAGCTCAGGAAGCTTCCTGACATAGCATCCCTACAATGCATGCCATCTCACAAAGTATTCATCAACAGGGGATTTCAATTACCGTTATCAGAGATCCTTGTATTTCATTCTATAAACACATCTCGACTTCTCCACCTTCAGGCACTCACCTTCAGCAAAAGCACACCTGGTATTTTTTTGGGATGCTTCCAGGCTCCCGATTTACTTCATTTTATTCAGATTTTTACTGTATGCCAAAAGCTCTCCAGACCTTAATAAAATTTCAGGTACAAGTTGGCCATATTTTTCTAATCCAAAGGAGCCACGTCTGCACAGGTGGCACAGGGGAAGTTAGTGCTCAGTCAGCACTAACTGACAGGATAAACGTCAATGGAATTTCTGCTGTTTTGTCAGGGAACATGCCTTGTGGGGCATCTGTTTCCTGAAAGCTTTCACCAGGTTGGGCACATGTGGCACTTTTCAGCCTTGCTGCTAAGGGAAAGTCTTTTCTTGCTCTAGCCTTCACTATGAAGTTATTATCTTTCCTTATTTTTTTAAAAAAATCACACCTCCAAATGCGATATACTATATCTATGTACTATATACTTTATACTATAGTACTATATACTATATCTATGCTATATCAGATATATCTATGCAAATAAATTTGATAGTCAATTACAGACTTAAGTATGTTCCAGAGGCTGTTGAAAGAAAGTTAACATCTGAAATGTCACTCAAGTGATTTACATCCAGTGAATTTTCTAATGAAAACATTAAAAGTTACTAGGCAGGGAAACTGATAACATGCTATCACTGAGGAAGAAAAAAAATCCACCTTTAACATTGGACTTCACTCGATACTGTAAACATTAGCAAGAACATGTCAAATGTAGAAAGCAATTATTTCTTTATGGATTACTCTGTAAATTACACTGTACCTGGGGACTCATTCAGGCTGAAGGCAATTCGTACAGGCTTATCAGCAGGTACCCTGGCGGTGGTGATCATGTGGGCACTCGAGTCAACGCTTTTACTTGTTTGTTCCAGCTGCAATAATATAAACAATACATCCATTACAGAGCATGTGACACCATCCAACAAATGAATTATAATGTTTTTTCATGCATTCATAGCTGACTTTTTCATTCCAGCTAAGCAGTGTTCAACATCAAAGTCAAGGGAGTGCCATTCCATCTTTTTCCAGTTAAAAAGGATTTAAGTGCAATTCAGTGCAGAGACTGCCTTTCCTCTGTTATTTACAGATCAGAAAGTGCAGTGGCAAAGGAAGCTTCCCCTCTCCTCACCTGCTTGCTCCCTGCCATTGCCCCTTCAGCAAGCCTTGACTCGTGGCAATGCTGCCTGGTTCTGAAGGTGAAGAAGGAAGAAGGGGTGGGGAGTGGAGAGTAACATGACCCCAAGGCTGCCATGTGATTGGAAACGTGCACACCACTCCAGATGGTGTCAACGAGGAGGAACCCGTCCTCCTACCTTCTACCCATGCTCCGCGAGTCAAGCTCTGCCGTGTAGACACACATGTAATGCTCAGAAAGGTACTGGCCCTCCAAACCTTGGTGGTGATTCTTCAGTGGAACTCTGCTCAGACGTAGGGGTCTGCCTGCATGGGTCTGACTCCTGGATCGGGACCCTTAGTCCTTGCTCTTTCTTCCAAGGCCACCAGCTTCAAAAAGTGGTTTCAGTGAGATGAAACCCTGTCCATTAAGAAAACTACTGATTCATTTCCAGCAGGGCACCATAGAGTCACTGAGCAACAGAAAGTTTAGTTACTGCTTATCTGTACTAGTACATAAAGCATTTCTAAATCAAGTTGCCCTCGTGGTTCTATTATATATCCTTAAGATCCTTTAGATCCTTTAGAACACAAAGCTTTGGTACAAGTCTATTAAACATCTAAACACAAAGTTATTCTCCTTGTATGGTGAGCACAAGGCTGCTAAAATTCACAGTTACTAATCTTCCAATTAGCTCTATGTGTGCAAAACCTGAAGTCAATGGGACTTGATGCATGCAAAGGATCTGCCCATAAAAAAAATAATTTTAAGACTGAAAACTATGCTATCCAGAGTGCACTGTACCCCCACCAACTATGTGGACAATTATGATAGCACTTAAATTACTGTAATAACTCCTCATACAATTAGAAACTTAAGTTCTTTATGAAAATACAATGAATTTACTAAAAGCTGTACAACATGTCAGTAGATAACATAGCACTTCGCTAGTGAAAACAAAAGCCAATCTATTCCTAAACTGATATTTTGCAAGTGTTCGGTGAAGTGGTTATTGTATTGCACTGAAAACCCAGCTATCCATTCCAATTTAATTATTGGCAATCTCTGAAAATCAGTAGAACAGAAGAATGTAACAGAATTAAAATCTTCCTTGGTGAGGCCCAAATGAATCAAATTCTTCCCTGGTATCATTGCCTCATAGTCATTGGAAGAGTACCAAACTTGCATTTGGCCCATTCATTTCAGCATTTCTTTTTCACTGGCTTCATCTGTCTTAGCATTAAATCTGCTCAGAAAATTAGTTGTTTAAAATATTACTTGAAAACAATAATAAATATTCTAAAACTATTTTGAATTATCCTGATGAGCAGCTGAATGTCTCAATACATGAAGGATCTCCAGTATAGTTCTTTATTTCTCATTACTAATAATCACAACACACAGAAACTGAACTGATCAATATGAATTGGGCAGAGACAAAAACATGCACTAAATTTCCACAGTGTATATTTGTGATCTCAGGAAAAGATCTCTGGGGTAAACTGAAGTATTCTGTTTTGAAGAGAATTGCATTACACTAAATAATTTTCACCTCAGAGTTATTGATCTCTTTTTCACAAAGCCTCACTTTTAGAGAAACATCTGAGATATTTCACTCTTTTTAAGAACATCCCAACTGCTACCCCAACATTATTTATCACAATTCTCTTCCATTTTCCCCAATTTAAGGTAAAACACAACAAAACAAAAATAGATGATGAACAAGGGTTTAAGACATGAGTCTCTGTTGGTGGCACACACTCCCCTGACATCTGTTTACTAGCACCAGTGGTCTTCCACATAAGAAGATACTTCACATTTCATATCATAGTCTAAGAAATTAAAATGATACATTCAACAAGAGGATTTAAACTTGCCACAACAATACTGCGAGAAGCAAATCTGTTGTCTTATACCAGTCACATACTATGTGGTCTTTGATATTTTTAAATTGCCTCCTTTAACCACCTGCCATGAGAGGGCAAAAATCAGTATCCCCTTTGGTGAGTAATGGTGAATTCCTTCTTCACCCAAAAGATCCTTTTCATCATTCACCAAAAAGAAAATCTCACCTCTGTTTACACCAGTAACCTGCTATCTGCAATTTTTTCTTTTTATGCAACACTTATCCCTTCACTCATTTTTCTTTATGCAGATTCCCTGAGCTCTTCATCCTGGGGGCAAGCAACCAGGACAAAAACTGGGATGGGAATGCTCTGCGTGCCAATACGGGGATGCAGGAACCAGCTGACTCCCTCATGCTTTCTGCAGGCACAGAGAGCAGTCTCTCTGCAGGCAGAGAGGTGGGCGAGTGGGCAACCTGTGGAATGCAGTGGGATTGTATGAGCAGCCCCCTTGTTCCTGGCAATTGCCTATAGAGCCGGATGAATTTTCTACAGGGGAAAAAAAAGAAAAGAAAAGAAAAGAAAACCATAGCAGAGATGAGATGAAGCGTTGCTACAGCTCGATCAATTTAGTCCGGTTTTCACACCTGTCGCCTTACCTCACTTAGTGGAGTGTCTGCACTTGTGTAATCCCGGGCCAGCCACTGCCTTGGCTTCTCGCTGCCTCTATGCACTAAGGCTTCAATAAAAGAAAAGGCTGCACCTGCTGCATAGCAACAGGCTGACACGCTCTGAGGAGCTGAGACAGCTGTCAGGGCAACATGCTGCTACCTGCACTTCCCACGGGCTCTGCTGCCCCAAAAGAGCGCCCTTTTCCGCTTCTCGCCACAATTCCGCTTCTCCTTCCTTGCCTTTCCCGTGGCGGGGGGTTACGACGCTGTCACGCTCCGGGGAGGAAAAAATCCTTCTGCCACAGGCATTATTAAGCAGCAAACTGTGGTGAGCGCAAGATTTTTAATTCATTAGTCCTGGCAAACCTAAAATACAAACAGACTTGCTTCATGGGACAGGAATGTTTTCAGCATGACCCAATCAGTGTCTGTGTCTATTCCAGCAAACTGGCAAAGATAGCATGACTCCAGTCAGCAAAAATGTCTGCGGCTCCAATCAGCTCGGGGTGACATTGCCAACTTGGACCAGCTACAGGAGAACTATCGAGCGATAGCGGCTGTGCAGGCGAGCGGCAAGGGCTGCCCTCGCGGCTCGGGCTCGCTGCGCATTGGCCTCGCTGAAAGGAGGCTTGTCTGGGAGTGCGTGACGGGCTCGCAACACCCGCGGACGAGCCGCGAGTTCCCCAGCGCAGCGGCTGTAAGCGCGCGCGTATTTACAGCTGGGCAGGCGGGCGAGGATGAGGCTAAACCTAGAGTTCGACTGAACTCGAGGGATTTACCGGCATGGGTTTTACTGGTAGCACTTGCCACTTTTAGAAGCACGGGCAAGGAATAGATAAATCTTGAAATATCACAACAGAAAAGCACTTCTTCAGCTTCAGGGTTTATCTGCTGTTGCTGTATCACATAGCCTGCCTACATAACCCCTTTTGATTGATTGCTATCACAGTAGTTAAAACAAATGGAGGATAATGCAGAGCAATTACAGAATTATTAGCTATAATACCATTATATTTACTCTCCTCTGCTTGTGCTTTTTTGTTTTTGCAAAGTCCAAATGCAAAAGCTTTACCAACAGAAATCTCCTCTAAAGACACATTGCTCCATTCTTTGGGCTCAGCTGAGGAAGGCAGAGGCTGCCGGATACATGGAGATGTGAAGGCCTTTCTTAAATCAAATTTCATCTCTCCTCACGCCCTCTTCTTCACCTCACTTTCTTAGCCCAGGTCTGATCAGTACAAATCTCAGGAGTTGCCCTTGCGGCCTCAAAGGGTCTTTTTCATACTTTGTGATGACTAAACTGCTAAGATATTCTACCTACACTTCCTTCCTCCAGGGTTGACCCTGGAGGGTATCAAACAGCAATTGCCTTACTTAGGCATCTGGTGAGGTCTTCTCTGTAACGGCATGGTGCTTCCGTAGCAAACTACAGGCTCTGACCCAAAGGGGTAGCCAAAAGCAGCAACATGCTCCTGATCACGCTCACCGTTTTCTTCTCTTAATTTGGTTCTGTAAAGAGTGTGGATTCCTCCCTCTGTGTCCCCTTTGGAAGAGGCGGGAGCGAAATTTGTCTTTGCTCACAGCCATCGCTGCTAATAATACTGCAGAACACAATGCCATCAGCAGTTGATATTGATCTCCAGCTTGGCGAGTAATTATTTTGAAAGCATTTATTTAAAGAGGCAGAAAATCCTGGCTCCGCTGAAGCCACTGAAAAATATTGTGCTTCAGTTTCCATGGAGCCAGGGTTTCCCCCAAATCACAAGATTCTCTGGTGCTCTGTGTGGACAGATGGTATTTACACCGCATGAGTGACTTCATTACATGCCATAAAATAAAGTAAAGCCTAAAAAAGGAGCTCTACGTAAAATGCTAAGTTTTGCAAAATCTTCAATAGCCATCACTGCAAGGGTCTTGGTAGCTCAACGACATAGATCTTACATAAGCAATTTCTTTAAAATACTAACAAAATGGACTGCAATGATGGGTGAATGGCCCAGGGGTAGTTTTTCCACATGGCTCCACATTTCCAGAGTGACATGTTAATTGCATGCCGTTTAAACAGTACCTGCATTTGCAAATTGAGTTCATAATTGTTTTGTGTCCTATCCACTGCAGATACATACTTTTTAAATGTTAGTGCTTCTAGTTAAATCCTCTAGCGTTATATACACTTTGTGAAAAAAAAGGTGGAATCATCTGTTCTTCACTTACTACACACATTCCTCTTCTAATCAACATACTGCTCCTGAAGGCGGCGAATCATGTACTAGGATATCAAAACTGCACAAACCAAAAAGCCTCTGATCTCCATTTAAATGTTAGTTCTGTGCTTTATAAAATAGTCATCTGGAACTACTACTGAGCAAAAGACAGCATATTTTAAAAATATGAGAACATTATGGCATTCTGTATATACAACATTCAATATGAAATATCAGGATAAATCATCAAACTGTAACTATTTTATCATCTATTTATTTTGGGGGTTATGCATCTAAAAAAACAATACGAATTTAAACAGGACATTTTAAAAGTTTCTCAAAATGATTTTGTAACAATAATGTGAGTAAGATTTAGTAAATCTATTTTAAACAGAAGCAAAATTAAAGTACAGGGTTCTTCACTTCTGTGATTCTGAAAAGATTTGCTCACATTAATATTCAAAGGCACTGTAAATCTTAGGAAGAGATAAATCCCACTTCTTTTACTTAAGTAGGCTGACTGAAATGCATCTAAGAGAATTACTCTTCATTGCAGTACAATAAATACTTCTTTATAACAGGCTACACGTGCAATTTACAGTAATCTCAGTGAAAATCAGTGTGCTGATGGCTTCTCCCTTTTTTTTTCTTTTAGTCATCAGATACCTGGTACCCAAGCAAAATTATTTCAATACTGTATCATAACATGAAACTGGTGAAAATCTAGATGAGCAAGACACTGGGTACCATTTTCTATTTATCAAAGCAATTAAAGAAACATTTTAAACTAAGAACCCTGCCACTTATTGATATCTAGCAATAGAAACATGCAAATTTTTAAGAATTTTTTCGAGTGAAGTATCAGTTATTCTACAGTTGGAAAAAAGGCCAATATCTGCTATCTAATAAAACACCTGTTGCCTTCCTTTTTTTAGCTGTGCTACTTTCAATTCATTTCAATTTCCCAGTATGAGTAGTATTTTAGTAGCATATGACCTCACTCCTGCTAATGTGATGTTTCAGAGATTGCCAGTCACTGTTTAAAAATACACTTAAAATATTGTAGTATATGGAAGATGTCCTGAGGAAAAAAAATCTTAAAAACACTTTGCCTAAAAATTAACATAGAATAACATTTTCACTTTACAGCTCCCTCTGAGTAGAAACAAATCGTATTTTGGGGAATTTCTGACAAACTTTTTTTTTTCTGCAACAAAATCTGTTTGTTTTTTTTTTTTTTTTTTTTTTTTTAAAGAACACTGTGGGAGGCAATTATTTCCCTTGACTGTCATTTGGACTGATTAGGGTGAAGTTGTTCATTGTTGTACATAACTAATTTTGACGGTATAAACATTGTTGAGTCACCTCCTGTAATTCCATATTGTCTGATGAAATTCCAATTCCATTTTGATTGCAAAGTTCAGAATTTACTAAATATTAAAAACTAGATGGTATATTTTAGCAGACTACAATGATAATTAAGTGCCTTCAAACAGTCACTAAAATATTAGCACTTTGTTGATCTGCTCTCTTCTTGCAGTGAAAGAGAATAATCATTTCAAGCCTGCATGGAACTGAGTTAGAAGTGGTTTGTTTTGTTTTGTTTTGAAGACAGCAGCTTCACTTGGTGAGATCAGAACATGGACTACAATGTGATCAAGCATGAAAGTCACCACTTTGGCAGTTAGATAACTCAAAACTAGCATCCATACTGCGCTCTTGTCTTCTGAGGAACAGAAAAGCATGTATCAAATATACATAACTTAGGTCTAGCATCCCAGCTCCTAGCAACTGGGGTTGCTATAGGGCACTTCATTACTGTTCTTGAAGTCCATCTCTAGTCTCTTTGCCTTGGTCTCTGCCACCTTACAGGACCGCTCTCAGTTTCCTTCCCAGTCAAGTCCTGTGTCCATCCATCTCTGCAGTTTCTGTCTTGCAGCTGAAGGTCTCATAGTTTCATAGGGCTCCTAGTTTCACTTCCTTTTCTCCTTTCATCACAGTTTCCATTTGGGTCTTTTCTCTTCCTTCCTTTCTTGGATGTTGTTTTTGCTTTCTTCACTTTCAAGAAGGCAGTTCCCTTTGTTCCCCATCTTACTCTCCGAATATGGTATCAGCAACATCCTAACTTTCTGAGAAAATCATGCTCTAGATTCTACGAAGCAGGAATAGGACTTGATATTTTTAAACTGCACATTGTTAAGGGCTTATATCTTGGATAGAGTGGTTTCTCTGGGAAGAGGTACATTTCTGATGAAAGTGCTACTTTCTTTCTGTATTTCAATTCTCCTCTTCCAAGAATTTGAAAAGCCTTTAGTAGGAAATATCACCGGTAATTTTAACACAGATAAGATCATGTACTTTCTCCCAAGCTCTACGTTCATGAATGGTTGAACTTGTCAGATGAAGTTAATTAAAATACCTGATTTTTTTTCAAGGTCACATGATCAATATCCATGAATGTGAGCACTGATACTTGATGAGTAAATGTAGCACGTAAAAAAGTTACAATTCATGGCAAATTGATACAATATCTGAGCACAGTTATATGGGATCATGTATATCTAATGAAAAAAAAAAAGAGGAGAAATTAAGAATTGGCTCATTCAGGGTAATATGGAATGACAGGACTTGACTCAGCAAATTTATATTTGCCTTATGACCATCTAGAAAGAACAGTTAATCTTGAATCATTCGAAAGTCTGGCTGATAAAAAGCTCCATCTCATCCACAGCAACATCTAGACAGAAATTGTGAGAAGCTAATGCTGCTGACAGGAATAAAACTGAAGCCTTTGAGATATGATGCTGCCAAAGATCCTTGCATATCTCTTGGTTGGAAAATAAGATGAAAGCCGAGTTTAGAAATATTATTGGAAAAGGCTCACTCTGTTGTCAGAAATCAACAGGTGCAAACCTATATACTTCACTTGCATCAGCATGAAGATGGAAATAACCTTCAGAAACTAATTTTGGGAAGAATGGTGGTAGGTCATCTCGACAGAGGATAGTAAGGGAGGATATGGATGGAGATAGTGTAGCACTTTGCTAGAGGCTGAGCAGCTGAGTGTTCAAAGCTAGCATTGGCTTGAGCAGACTTCTGGAAATACTAATAGAATGTCACCAATGCTTAAAATAAAAGTACATAGATTTTGCTTAATGATTGTGTCACTAATCTACATCCAACACTCTAAGGGCTGGAAAATAATTCTGTTACATTCATGTAGAATTGGAGTCGTTACTTGAACTGGATCTCCTATTCCTTAAGGTGATCCTTAGATTACCTTGGGAACTTACCTTAAAGACATTACTACAAGATGTTTCAGGCTCACTGATCAATAGCTGAGGTCAACATGTTCTTGTGCAGAAGATTCTTGTGCAGAAGACTTTTGACCCAGTATTTTTTCACTGAGCATTGCTACTATCAGGAAGAGACCAGCCCCTGGCAGAACCTGCAGTAAAATCCCCAGCAGCAGTTGGGTGTTCTGGGCGCGCTTGAACTCCCACTTCTGATACAGCTCTGGAGCTGCCTCTGCTTTAGTGCCAGCTGCAAACATGGAGAGAACTTCAGTAAGGATAAACATTTCATCATTTCTCATTTCAGCATTAACACACAACCAGTAACAGGCCAGGATGTCATCATGCTTCCTCTACATATATACTGTCCTTCACCCAAAGAGACAATGTATATGCATTATAACTAGCAAGTGCAGATCAAGGCAGACAGTTTGGGAGTGTAGTGGATGAATCAGGCACTTAGGTGTTACAAAAGGCCACAGTATTACGTGTGTGCCTGCATTCATATTGTTCAATAGAATTAACTACACCAAAAAGGTACAATTATGGTTACAAAGTCAAACAGTTTCAAAGTTATGAACAGCCTGTCTATTTATAGCCGTTCTGAACCTTTGTGCAGCTATGATACACTCTTTAATGATGATGTCCATGCTATATTCCCCCAGGAACCCAAATCAAATAAACCTGCTTGTTTAAGTGAGAGAAGAAAAAAAAGAGGTCAGCCTTATGAATTTAAGGTTGTTTTATCTTTATACAGCTACACTGGAAAAAAAAATTCTGGCAGACAAATTACCCAAGATGTGTTCAAAGGCCAGCTTACCTATGGCTAGTTCTCGCCCAGGATGGAAGACTTTACCCTTTATACTTGGATGCTGGCAAGAAAAATGGGGTAAGTAAGCAGAAACTGCCTTTTTTTTTTCTTTTCAGAGGGAAAGGGGTTCCCCTTTCAAATTTCAACAGCTTGAACTTTGTTTTTCCTAAAGGGTTGGCTATGCCCTTGAAATTGGGCCAAACACTACCATTTTCTCATTATTAATGTCACATTCTTTCCTTTTTACCACAGAATAATGAAAAAAAATACACATATTTTTGTGATCCAGCATACAAGACTAACTCAGAGATATTAATACTCTGGAATATTTGCATAATTAAGTAATCACTTAGGTGCAGTACTGCCACACTTCACATTATTTAATTAGTAGTAGCTGAAAAGATGACATATTGCTTCTAGAAATTATATAATATGATATAGTCTTTAGCATCAGTTTCTTCCTCTTCCCGACCCCAGGAAAAAATAATAATAAAATATCCAGCTTGTATATAATTTTTAGTATTCCATAAGTGAGAATGTCAGTGTTTTTAGAATATTATCTGAAACATGTCTGCTACTGGATTTTTGACAATACTGACTCCCTAATATGTTGGCTACCTTTGAAAACTGATCATTCCAGGAAACAGAGAATAAGCACTAACCTGTTAGACCCTCACTGCCATGTAGCCCAGGTTGCGGATGGAATAGGTATCTGTTCTTCAATGCTGCCACCTAGAGGACACGTGCAAGAAATTCACCCATCTCGGGACAGATCCTTTGAAGCCTGTAAAGAGAACTGGATCAAGTTAGGGCCCTTCGAAGCTTCTAGGCTACTTTCATACTAACCATTCACCAGTATGGCATATGGACATGCAAAATTCCTCAATTAATTTAAGAAATTGTGTTTGTTACATCAATTATTTTTCAAAGAAGTAGCTGGATTCCCTGTACCTCTTTTGCCCAAGTCCCTTAACAGCATCCTGATTTTCATGTTAATTTTTCCTTCTTGTCATCCACAATAATTCCACAATAATGTAAGAACAAAATGAAATTTCCAAGCTAAGCCTGTATCAAATCTTCCTTTCCTTTCCTTTCCTTTCCTTTCCTTTCCTTTCCTTTCCTTTCCTTTCCTTTCCTTTCCTTTCCTTTC
>JAWLRI010000964.1:1955772-1973877 GCA_034781795.1 Crypturellus tataupa | reverse complement strand
CCTTTCCTTTCCTTTCCTTTCCTTTCCTTTCCTTTCCTTTCCTTTCCTTTCCTTTCCTTTCCTTTCCTTTCCTTCCCCTCCCTTCCCTTCCCTTCCCTTTCTCTTCCCTTTCTCTTCCCTTTCTCCTTTTCCTTCCCTTTCTCTTCCCTTTGTCTTCCCTTTCTCCTTTTCCTTCCCTTTCCCCCTTTCCTTTCCTTTTATCTTCAAAACTGTTAGCAATGGTATCACACAATGAACTGCAAACAGGATGCAGTAGCTCCTGCTTGATATTCCCAAATCCTGATTTATTTCTAAAAATGACAGGAATGGTGTCTTAGCTATGCTCCTGCAATCACAAATTCATACAATTGCAAGGAGGTATCAGGAAATATTGATCTTTAACACAGCTGAACTATGAGCTTCTGACACAAATGTTTGAGAGTTCCTTTATTTTCATGCTTTTCATGGTTTTGGGATATTTATTATTTAACTATTTAACTATTTATTTAACTACTAAATCTGATAACTAAACAAACCTCACCAATTCCAGTACCAATACCTTACCAATATTTCACTGTTTCAACTTCAACTGGGGCTCAATTACATAACATTATTATTAACTCTTCTAATTCATGATCATTTTCAAGGGTCAACAGAATGGAACATTTTATTTTTTAGTTCACCTGCATATACCACCAATATGAGATAATAAAGATGGAAGATAAATTGCTGGTTACACTATATCATGGAGCTATGATGGAGGCACAATGATGTAACCCCATAAAGGAAAACATCAAACCACCAGTGAACACAAAGGGAGTTACATTTTTGTTTTCCAATGTGCAGTAAATTGAACTAAACACTACTAGTGTTTAGTGACTCCTTTGGGTTTCTCATCTTTCCCAAAGACTTCTTTTTGAACTCAAACAGTTCAGCTGTGCTTGCTTTGCTTGCTTGTTTTTGAGTCCAAGCACAAAGCAAATCTAAATGCCAAATATTTTCCCTCATAAAACCCAGAGTTCAAATAAAGCCAAATCAAAAACCAACCAACAAACAAAACCTTCCATAGCGGTACACTGTGAGTAGACATCACTCCTTTCTGTGGAAGTGGTGTCTCCTGGACCAGCCTATCTAAAATCCTTGTAGGTGCTAAAATGAGGCAACTACTCTCTCAGAGCTTCTGCAGGTGTTGGGAATGCAGATGACTCCCTCTGAAGCGGTGGCGCGCTGACGTTCAGGCTGGGAGAGCAGTGGTTGGTGTGGCACACTGCCATCAATTGTGCCACTTCCAGAACTGGTTTAATGCATTCTGCCATCTCCTTGCCAGCTGGCTGGTAAAAAAGGACAGGTGTTAGTGGATCAGCATAACTTAGGTGAAGCTTTAATATATGTTTTGGACCATTTTCATGCAGAAGAATGATTGATAGAGAATCTTTGATGAATCACGTCACCAAATTTCAGTGAACAGAATTCAGAACCTGGACCCTGGACCATAAACACACACACAACAAATAGTCAGGCATTCATTTTGCTACTGACTTATATTAAAAGAAAATAATAGAAGTGGAGAAGCTCAGTGTATCATAGATAAAGTCTCTTCTTCCCTAAGAGTTAAACAGCTAGGTTGCAGAGTTGGTAAGATAAGAAATACTGATGATAAAGAGCAGTTGTGATTATTATCCTTCAAAAGCAAAAAGGCAGAGATTCCTTTATTGCTTGGTACTGTTTCAGAAATCTTAACCCCAATATAGGGTTCAGAATGAAATCTGGCTGATATTCAACTGGAAAAAACTGCTGCTACTGCTGAGTCAGGGATCTGCTGTTGCCACCTTCAATCCCTGCCCATTGCAAGCCCCAGTTCCAAGATACTTCAGTGTGTTGTAACACCTTTTGCTTCACTGAGTTTTCTAGTGCTCATTTAACCCATTCATTGTATATAGCAGGTAAAACTGCTACAGATCCAGTACTTCACAAATACACTGGAATCTGAGTGGATAAAGTCATGCAGTATTTAAATAGCTGTAGGTATTGCCATAGCACTGTACAAAAATTACTTGTTCAGTTGTACATTAAAATAATTTAGTTATTAAATAAACCTCCAAGACTTTAACTCTGTGAACTCTTATTTCTGGTGTTGTGCCCATATTACAAGTAACTGTTTCAAAGGTGCTTATTGTTCACTGCTTTTCTTTACGTGTAAACTGTGTTGCACAACTTAAGTGCTGCTTAGGCAACTGCCCAGAATTTTTATACCAGATATAAATATATAAATGTTATCTTTTTTTCCCTCTACTACACAATTTAAATAACAGTATATTCTTCAATTTTTTAAGGTACTAGTATGACTTTACTGCTCAGACTATGGTTATGGGTCACAGTTTTGGGAGTTAGCATACAAGCCTGGGAACAAGTCTGGTGCTGTAGTCCCCAATCTTTGCACAAATCCTTCCTGTGGCCTTTGGCATGCCATTTGCTATCACTAGGATGTGATTTTCTGATTTGTAACATGTGGAAGTAGTATTTCCTTCTTTGTAGAACTGCAAAACATTTATTCACTAATAATTTTTTTAAAAAGCTTCAAGAAACGTGTATGAAATACTGTACATTACTGTGCAAGCCATGACTCTAATTACCGCTAAGAAGGTTATGCAGTGCAGAAAAAGGGGTTGCAAAGGTGTCCTTGAAATTCTTTTGATTCACAACCAAGGGTCTGGCCAATTTCCTAGCTGCTGACATATATATGGGGCTGATGGAGTTGTCAGGAAATAATGGGATACAAGGAAGTTCCCTAAGTCATGCCAATGGTCACACACTCTGCTGCCAGCAAGACGGAGAAGGCCCCTTGATTGAGTTATGGAGACTTTATGGACTTCTCAACAAGTTTATTCATATCACATGAAATTAAGGATCCACAAATTAATTCCAAAATAAGATTTGAGCTCCAAAATAAGATTTGAAGCCACTTGGACAAGGTCTTTAAGGTTTTTTGGGTAGAGAAACAAACTTCTGAATATTAAGAAAACTCCGAATCTTTGTCTTGAAGATCTAGTACTGTTTTAGACCCTCCTTAGATAATTCCAAATTGGGAATCCAAGTGAAGGCATGACACTATGAAGATAAACTTAGAAGATCACACACCCCAATATCCCCAGTGCCAATTAACACGAGGTGTGGTCTTGGCCTCAGAATCCTATATCTTAGCTACAGTTCTTATACCGTGCACAGAATTGAATGTAATCCTAATTATGTGAGTAGCATCTTATTTCCAGTAGACTGCAGATAGTTGTCATTTCCTTTATGCTTCATGACCTCAGATCGGTGCTATTTCTGCAGAAGTCTTTAGCTATTCAGTCCCCAACATGTCATCTTGTTCCAGTATTTCCTTTCCTTTGCAAGAACAGCCTAAAATGACTGACCATTTCTCGCCTCATCTTGTCATTTTGATGTGCTAAGTTTCCATATCCCTGAAGTACTGATAAATTCTTCCCACCTCCACTAAGAATACTCAAATACTCTTGCAGCATGTGAAGCAAAATCCAGCATAGTGGATCCTTACATCAGCTAAGACTGTCAATACTGTGTCCACATCACTGTCAATACAAATGACCACATTTTCAAACAATTTCATCTATGGCTCCCATACAAGAGCAGTACTCTTCTGAAGTCTCCTGAAGTGCTTTCCAGTGACTCAAAACTAGCTGGCTTTGCTGCTAGCCAGCTAGCAGAAAGCACATATATTGAGATAGTTTCAAAATCTGGCTTTCCTGTCTAGCTTGGAATTGTCTTACTATCAAGCAAGCTGAGTCCAGCATGTGAGCAGCATTTTAGCTATGGACCAATGACTTAAGAAATACCCATAGGCTGATTAGAGTGCTCTTTCTATGCCACAAGGGAGATAAGCACAAACTGAGATAGGCTCATGCAACTGCCCTGCTGTTATTAAGAGAGAAATTTCCTCCTTGAATATTCCAGCCTGCGAGCCCTACGAGGTTCTGTGTTTCTGGAATAAGTATCATTCTGTGCAAACAAGGTATCAACCTCAGGCTTCTCTCAACACGCCACTCAAGCTTTTCTTTGGTCAAATATCGTTATTTGGCTGTGAGAGTTAGATATTATACTTTCATCAGACACTTTTCTATCCCTTATTTTCCAATTGTTCGGGTTCCCATTATTAAATAAGTAACTAGAAATTAAGTCCTTTAACATTGTCCTCTGCATGAACTTCTCAAAAGTTTAAATTTTACTATCCCAAAATTTGACAAACATGTGCCTACAGATAAGCTGGGGATTTCCATTTGTACAGTAATAGATTTTGGATGGTGAAAGGGCAGCCAACTGCCAACAGCCAAACCTCTGACCTTTGGATGGTTCTTTAGCATGGCAATATCTGTGCAGAATATAAACAGAGTAGATGAGTGCCTAAAAAAAGATCAAGGCCAAGACAAAGCTGTAATTAGACATCCAGCCCCAAATAGCTCCTGTTTTAGTGATTTTTTTTTTTTTAGATTTTTTTAGTGATTTTTAGAGATTTTTTTAGTGATAGTTTAATATAGATACACATAAACAAATATATGTATGTATATCTTTATAATCACACATGAACACATAAGCACTAGCTTTAGTGAGCTTTTGGCTTAAAAATGTTTTAATGCTGCAAAAAGATGCCTATATTGAAGTGAACTAGACCGCTGAAGTGCTGAATAAGAAGTGCTGGAAATATGGACGTGTTTTGTTCTTCTGAGCAAGTCAGGTTGTATTAGACCAAACACTACACTGGAGTGTAAAAGGTTTTATGACTGGCTACTGCCACCAGTGGCTCTGGTAGCTCCTAACTCTTTTTTTGGACTCTGCATCACTAAATGTACTCAGAGATGTGCCTGCGAGGCAAGAGGCTGCACCAGACAGCGAGAAGTAAGTTTTTGAGGGACCCAACACCATCCACCATTGTGATACTACTTGTCACTACTTAACTGCATGGACAATGTTCCTTAGGAAAAAACACCACCAATCTGGGGCCCTTTACAAAAAGGGGGAGGGAGGATAGTAAGATGCAGGGAGTGAAGAAACTGCATCACTTGCTTCAGAAAAGTATGATTTGGAGGGCTTCTATTTTTACATAAAATGACATAAGTGTAAGTTAGCTTACTGACACAAGTGCAAGTCAGATACTATAGAAATGAAATGCATTTGGTTTCATTTAAACAAAATACCACGCTGTAAGGGAAAAAATAGCCCTAGTATGGAGGTCTCTAATAGCTGCCCTTCCTCCAATGCCACATTCTCTATCGGAAACTGAGTTTTTCTCCGAGGAGGAGGCTTCCAGGCAGGAGGTTTCCGAGCCCCGCGGCCTACCTTGCCCTGTTTCAGGGGGCCCGGCCTGGTAGGCGCCGCGGGCTCCCCAGGAGCCGCCGCGGCCGTTAGGGCGCCCAACGGCTCCCTCAAGCCCCGCCCCCGATCGGCCTTCCCGGCGAGCGACTCGTGCCGCCTGCGACGTGCGCGGTGCGCGTGCGCAGCTCGCCGCTCTCCCGTGGTCCCTGGCGCGCGGCGGCCGGAGCGGAGCGGACATGGCGCTGCACGTCCCCAAGGCCCCGGGCTTCGCCCAGATGCTCAAGGAGGGCGCGAAGGTGAGAACGGCAACGGCGGCGGCGGCGGCGGCGGCAGCAGCGGGCGGGCAGTTGCTCCCGCCCGCCCCAGAGCCCCTCCTTCCCTGGCGGCGGCGAGGGAGGGAGGGAGGCGGCGTGGCGGCGCGGAGAAGCTTCTGGAAGGTTCCACACTTCGGCGGGACCGGCGCTCCCTGTCCGGTGGCCCTGGGCCCCAGGACCGAGCTTGCTGCTGTCCCCCTGCCGCCGAAACGCGCGCCCCGGGCCGGGACTGGCGGCGGGCGGGGCCTGGCGCACGTGGCTTTCTAGAAAGCTCTGCCCCCGGGTGGGGCCGGGGAGTCGCCCCCAGTCGCCTTCGAGCTGGAAGCGGCTTCTGCACGAAAGGTTTTAGGGAGCGTTTGCAGAGGGGGATCAACTCCTAGAGCTGGATCAGCTCTGTACGAACCTGCCTGCTTCCTGCTTAATGTTCTTCTGTTTTTCTCTGTTGCTTTATCTATAAAAGAAAGGACAGCAAAGTGAGCAAATAATCTCCATACAGTTACACTTAGTACTAAACTAATGCAGTAATCGTTTATCTTGACAGTTATCAAATGCCTGATGGAGTGCATGAATAGTTTGAGAAAGCTGATAGAAAAGATCCCTTCTTTTTCTTGGAAAAAAAAATGAATGCTATGTTAACTGGATGTGAAAGGAGGTTAGGCAACATAGAAAGCCCTATATTACCTCTCCAAAATATTTTCTGGAGGCAAGGAATAGCATATTACAGAGAGGTCGGGGAGAAGCAGAATAGCAGAGATCCTGGTTCTTTAAGGTTCAAGAACAACACAAGTTGTATTTCACAAAACAAGGGAACACTTGGCTCCCTAAGATGCCTTTGTATTTGCCGAATACTTCCCTATATGCTTAAACCTTTCTTTACTATAATGTTTCCCTGTTCTTTAAGCTCTGGGGATCCTTCCTTTCATAAGGCTTTCAAATAGAAGCTGAGTTGATTAGCTTCTCAGTCACAATTATTTCCCGAGGTTTTTTTTTTCTTTTTTTTCAAAACACAAATGTTTGAACACAGAGTAGAGTTGATGATAGAGCTCTGTACAATGCAAAGATGTGAATAAAAAGTGCATGCTAGAACAGAATGGTCAGAAAACTTGTACCTTTCCAAATTGGTAACATTTTTCTATGCAGCATTATTCAGGACTTGAAGAAGCTGTTTACAGGAACATCCAGGCATGCAAAGAACTTGCTCAAACCACCCGTACAGCTTATGGACCAAATGGTAAGTAAACATTGCTAACATCACTTTGGAAAAATTATAATGTTCCAAGGCCAATCACACCTTGAGGAAGAAGCAACTGTTTCTTGAAAAATTGCATTAGACTTTCTATTGAACTTTAAATATAGTCTTTGTGCGTATAAAGATTGCAGCTTCTGTTTAAATGGCTCTTGAAGTTTTTTTTAGTATGACTGTTTTTGTACAATTATTGTATCTTTCTTGTTACTGCTATGCTGAAGACCTACAAAATTAAAGAGGATAGACAGTCATAATTAGCATAACTGCACTGTGTTCTGACAAACATACCAAGCCAGAAGATATTATCAATATTGTTTAATTATGTAATGTACAAACATCTCTGAAGAGAAACTGTTTATTCAGACATGAATGATTTCTCTCGTGTGTAATATTCCCAAACCTAAATATTTTCTAGAGTCTCTAAAAAGTTGAAGTACAGCTAATGTTTTAAGGCATAAGATATACCTATTCTGACTATGAAACAGTATGAAACACACTTTATAAACTTTCCCCCTGCCTTAGGAATGAACAAAATGGTTATTAATCATCTGGAGAAGCTTTTTGTTACAAATGATGCTGCTACTATCTTGAGGGAGCTGGAGGTAAGTTTTTTTATTATTATTATTTTGGAAGCTTTCAGTTATGCAGAACTGATGTTTCTCTTTGTGTGGGCCACTGCAGTTGTGAAAGTTAATAAGGAGGATCGTGTCAACCTGTCTAGTGACCTAGGTGTGTCATTTTGTAAGTCATTCAAATTTTCTTAGGATTTGAGTGTGTAAAGTAAATGCACTATCTCCTGGTTAGAAATAGACTTCTTCTGCAAAGCAACATTAAGCAGATTAAGCAGTTGCAGGTGCTAAGTGGCACCATCTTTATTATCCTAAACCAGTATAGATGTCTGTTGGAAAACTCTGCATGAAATAGCTGTTAGTCATCTGACACTGGCACTTGCTATATTTTCTTGTTGACTTAAAACATGGTAGCTGGAATATGGAGATACGTGGTAGTGGGCTACGGAGCTGGAGCAGCATCCATATGTGAACTGATAGAAGAATTATAGAAAAACTGAGCTATCCTGGCTTTTCTCTAACTGTCATAATATTTGTACCATTTCATAGATATTTTAGTCCGTGTTCAATGTCTTTTGGTAGAAATAATATTCTAGAATAGTAGCAAGAAAGTACCGAAAAGTAAAACTGTGTTCAAGGCTATTACAGCTTGTAATGTGTGGTGTTTGTATCAGTGTGTGTGTGGGAAAATATGTACAGGTCAGTTTTTTAAAAATATCTGCAAACTACTTAATTTCATGAGTTTTTTGTGCCACTTTCTGGGATAAGATGATAGGTGCTCTAAATATATTCCGGGGTAATGTATTTTTATTATATGTCCTTTAAAGAGAAAATAATGTGATGTCTATGCAGGTGGCAAAGCATTAGAATTAACACAATATCGTTTTCTGGTTTAAACTTAGAGATCTATGAGCTCAATTTGAGGATCAAAATTTGCTTTTTGGTTGCAAAGTTTGACTGTGAAGCCACTACATCTTGTCAAAGTAGCAGAAACAAGTAGCAAGGGTTTGCAAATAATGTTGCAGAATTGTTCTGTGACAATTGTTCTGTTCTGTGAAATTTTCATAGATGCAGTACTTTTGTTTATTATGGAAATTACCATTTAAGTTAATTGTATTTCTCTATTGCGTATTCTTGGTATTATTAGGTATGACGTGAAATCAAAGAGCTTGTACTTGAAGTATGGAAAAGTCTAGAGCTGTAGTCCAAGTGGGATTAGCTAAATTTAATTTAGCTTAATTTAGCAGCTAAATTAAGATACATGATTTCTTTCAAAGGTCCAGCATCCTGCTGCAAAAATGATTGTGATGGCTTCCCATATGCAAGAGCAAGAAGTTGGAGATGGAACAAACTTTGTCCTTGTTTTTGCTGGAGTCCTTCTGGAGTTAGCAGAGGACCTTCTGAGAATGGGATTATCTGTGTCAGAGGCAAGTTATAATTAATAATATGCTGTAGCCTGAATCAGACAGTCACTAGTTCAGTATAATACTGTGTTTCCTTCAAAAATGATTTTTAGATAAAAATCTATGAAGAATAATAGTATATGTTTTACTGTGTGTGATTGCATCACTTGTAAGCCTTTTCACTGTTTATATAATTATAAGTTTTATATTGTTTTCCAGAAAAGATGTGCACAGTAGGAAAGTATAGTGACGTAGAATAGTGAACTTTCGTTGCTTGCTATGCAGGTGATTGAAGGATATGAAAAAGCTTGCAAGAAAGCCCTAGAAATTCTTCCTGACTTGGTGTGCTGTTCTGCAAAGAACCTTCGAGATGTGGAAGAAGTGGCCTCCTTGTTGCACACCTCAGTGATGAGTAAACAATACGGCAATGAACAATTTCTGGCCAAACTTATCGCACAGGCCTGTGGTAAGTGGGCGAGTGTGGTTGCATTTAGAAAATTGTGCGAGTTGGACTTGATTGTTGCTAATATTTTCATATAAGATGAAAAGGTATCGTTAGTTTACCAGGTTAAATTAGGCTCTGTTGTGAATGTAACCTTTTTACTTTCTTGTATTAGTTGTGGCTCAGATAAGGTCTATGGTTTCTAGGAAATGTTTAAGTAGTGTATTGCTGCATTGTCTTTCAGCACAAACACATATTTTTTTCATCGCTTCTTGTCATTAAAAAGATGCATTACATTTCAGAGAAACTGTTCACTAGTCGCAGCCACGGGACAGTGAAAGCAGGAAGTGTCACTGTAATTAGTCATGGGTTTCTCCTTTTAGACTTCAAGAAATATAATCTTCATGTCTAGTATAAGTGTTTCCTCAAAATATTCCGGGTTAGATCTCGTTTAAATTGACCTCCAGACTTAATTTAACTGATTACTTCGAATAAATGTTGATTTATTTTGTTATATTATAAAAATAAATTCTGTGCTCATTTCTTGATGCAGTGTTCTTAGTGGATTATAATTGCTTTAAATTTAAATAGCTAATTCAAATCTTTGACTTCTAGTACTCAGAAAAGAATCCTCGCTGCCGTGCTTATGGTGTCCCTGTTTCCCTTTGATAAGCAACAAAAATTCTCTTTTATTTTCATACAGTTTCTATTCTTCCTGATTCTGGTCATTTCAATGTTGACAATATCAGAGTGTGCAAAATTGTGGTAAGTTGGACATAGCTTACTTTAGAGTTTAATTCAAAAGTTTAATGAAGGGGGTTGATTTTTAGATCTTTAAACTTTGAAGCTTTTTCTCTATTCTAATCTCTGTAGTTGGTCATGGTTAAGAGCTGGAAACTGATCCTTGTTTTAAAATACTTCAGAGTTTCAGGAACAGGACTCGTGAACATGGAGAGTTTAAGCTAAATCAGATGTGTTAACTTAATTATACCCTGGGATATTGATTGCACCTTTGATTTAGAAGCATTCAGATGGCCAGGCAAAGGCAGGCTAGGAGGACGGCAGCAATCTAATCTTACACAGTTTTTGTCAGTGGACTATTAGGCCTTAATATGGCCTGTAGAATTGCACCAAATTTATATATCATATGAATTTCCCTGACTTTCTATTCCTTGTTAACAAATACCCAAAAGGTTGAGCATAGAAAGTATATGTTACATGCCGTAGTTGCTGTTGTCAGAGAACTCAGTTTGTGACCTGGTAAGACAGTGGCTAGTCTCTTCTGCTACAATGAAATCTTAGTGGTTACATTCAAATGAATATAAGGACTGCTTCTTGTTAGGGATTATGCAGCTTCTGGCAGTAGTTAGTCAGTAATGAGGCTTTCCTCCATTTCATCTCTCTCAGGGAGCTGGTATCTCTGCTTCATCAGTACTGCATGGCATGGTTTTTAAAAAAGAAACTGAAGGAGATGTTACGTCTGTTAAAGATGCAAAGATAGCTGTGTATTCTTGCCCTTTTGATGGTATGATAACTGAAACGAAGGTAAGTTGAAGCTCCAGATAAATTTTTTATCTATTTATAATCATGTGCAGTTCTAAATTTCTTATTTTAGACTTAATCACTATGAATCAAGAATATAGTGGAGTTACTTCTGTTAATCAGTTCAAAAAAGTTCATAGATATTCTTTGAAATTAGTTTTGCTTTATAGTTTATTTACGAGGCAAGTATATGCTAAAATACCTGAAGCTTGGGTTTTTTTTAGAAATACTAGAACTGGCCTTATTTGACTTTTGCTACTCCATTGCTCAGGAAAGGTGTCACTTTGATAAAACAGGGTGGGTTGAGGTTATGAATAGGTTGACACTGTAAGTCATACAAGTCATTTTTGTCATGACTTTTTAAGTATGTATGCAGTTAATGCAGAATTGGTAATAGCATCTCTGTTTACTAGGGCACTGTACTTATAAAAAATGCAGAAGAGCTGATGAATTTCAGTAAGGGAGAAGAAAATCTGATGGACGTGCAAGTCAAAGCTATCGCTGATACTGGTGCAAATGTCATAGTAACTGGTGGCAAAGTGGCAGACATGGCACTTCATTATGCCAACAAATACAACCTTATGTTAGTTAGGTAAGTACTAAAAGATAGTGTAAAACCTTTTATCTTTGAGGTTTGTGAAATTCTCTTACCCTGCCATATTGATTCTTACCTAATTACTTTGCAAAGTATTGGTGATCACTTGGACTTCTAGTGGAGCAAAACCTTAACAGCAGTTTGTTGTGTGCATAGCTTACGTTCCTTGATAGCATTTCACCTTTATATGAATGCTAACTGGGAAGTAACTTGTGTATTTGGCACTGTTGAGCTGGGAAGGCATTTAAATTAACCATTTTAATTGGAGTCAAATGTATATAGAGTTTCTGGAGTTGAGGAGGACTAATGGTTCCTCCTGGCCACAGTCTACATATGATGCTTTTCCAGTGATGAAAGATACTTCCCTGCATCTGCATGACAGATGAAAGAACTAACTCTTAATACTTTCCTGTATTTCTCTGGGGTGGGAGAGTGTGTGGGAGTTGGTCTTAAATCATCTCAGTTGTAAGTTAGGCATATTTATACATATTTGAAATACATTTTGCAAAATATCAGAGTTAAATTTTGATGACATCTCTTCTATATTGTGCAGGGAAGTGATTCTTCCTTGTTAGAAACTACATTTGATTGTTGGTGTCTTAAAAAAAAAAAAGTGATTTTCTGGAAAGGGAACATGGTACTGTGACCTCATGTAAAACAGGAAGGACTAGAAATGTAATGCAGAGGTGTTGTAAGAATAAATTCAAGTGTAAGATTCCTGAACATACATGATTATAATTAGGGGGGAGGAACTGAGAGGATTTTGTAACTTGATGCCTTAGATTTTGATATAATGAATTTACAAAAGGTTTCCAAACTGTAAAGTAATAGTTTGAATGTGTTCACATTTGTTCTGGAAACTTTTTTTTTTTTTTTTTTTTTTTTTTTTTAAGGTTGAATTCCAAATGGGATCTGAGGAGACTGTGTAAAACTGTTGGTGCAACAGCCCTCCCCAGACTGGTAAGCAATTTTCAAATGAGGATCAGCATAGAGAGAGCTATTAACTGGTTCTTCTTGTTAACTTTTTTTTTTCTTTCCAGACTCCCCCTACTCTAGAAGAAATGGGTCACTGTGACAGTGTGTATCTCTCAGAGGTTGGAGATACCCAGGTTGTTGTGTTTAAGCATGGTATGTATGTTCTGTAAAGTCGTAATGCTGTTATCCTGCAAGTAGGATATTTGTGGTTGTTTTACATCTAACAAACTGAATTCAATAATGAGCATGTCCTCCTTAACAGAAAAGGAGGACGGTGCCATATCCACCATACTCATTCGTGGATCTACAGACAACCTGATGGATGATATAGAGCGAGCAGTGGATGATGGTGTAAATACTTTCAAAGTCCTCACCAGAGTAAGTAAAGGGAACAGTTCGGGTGCCACAAGGGAGCTATGGATCAATGTGTTGGATCAGTTGGGCAAGCCTCCTGCTTGCTTGCCACTCAGCACTGGGCACAAGTGCTGCGAGCTCTACATGGTCAGTTTAGGAGTGTCCTTGGGGCATAGAGGCTATTGTGTGGGAGCACAGAGGCTACTGTGTGGCATGATGCTGCCACCCCTGTCAGTACAGTGTGTGTAAGATTGAGCCCAGCATGTACTGCATTAACACTGACTCAATCTGAGGTGAAACTTTGAAGATAAGTTCACTGCAGCATTTTTTAACAGCAGTCAGGTCTTTGGCTGTTGCCACAAACCCCGTTATGTCACTTGGAAAGCAGACACAGCAGAAGAGCTAGGAGTGTGGTTTGGTTTGGTTTTGCCAGCCATCCGCAGAAACTGACTGGTTGCAGACTGTACTTCTGGTTCATAGGTGACAAGACTTGCTTCTTCCACGTGCTAATGATATATTTTATAAGTAGAATAATTCTTCAGTATTTTCTAATTAGCTTTTTTGACTTGAACTTTTTCTGGGGGGGAGAGGGAGAGGCAGGCAGAGCAGGAGCAGGTCAAAAGGAAAAGTTTATATATTTAGAAGGGGAAAAGAAAAATGGGAAAGTCTAGGAATTTTGTTCCTACTAAGTCATGAGTTAAAATGACCCTAAAAAAAAAGAAAGCATTTCTATTTTCTTTTTATGAAATATGCTGTTTTTTGTTTGAAGACATTGGGAATGAGATTCAATTTTGAGGACAGTATTCTTGAGACTTACTTGTTCTGAAGTACTGCTTGACAAGTCTATAAAGTTTTATTGTGTTCTTGCTATTTAAATTTGAAAAGTAAACAGTATTTTGTTGCTATAAGAAGCTTGTGGGACGTTTTACTCGCAGGATAAGCGTCTTGTTCCTGGAGGTGGTGCAACAGAGATTGAATTAGCCAAACAGATTACATCTTATGGAGAGGTACCTCTTCTTTTTCTTTTCTTGTATATGTTTGTGTGTGTGTGTGTGTATAAAATAGTTTAATATGCATATATATCTGCATATATATTACTGTATGATTAGATAGATATATAAAGTGTAATCATGCACACATCCCTTCTTACCTTTCTGGTCCTCTTTTGTGTTCATTTTAAAAAGCTAAATGATTTTCACCTTTACTTTAGACGTGTCCTGGGCTTGATCAATACGCCATCAAGAAGTTCGCTGAGGCATTTGAGGCCATTCCTCGAGCACTAGCAGAAAACTCTGGAGTGAAGGCTAATGAAGTCATCTCCAAACTTTATGCTGTGCATCAAGAAGGCAACAAAAATGTTGGCTTTGATATTGAGGTAAATAGTCTCAAACAGTAGTTGGTGCTCATAAATAAAGGGTTGTAAGTACTGATCTCCTACTGAGGTGTAAAATTATCAGAGCTCTATTGGGCATAATCAAGAAGAGTAACTTCTAAAATGATTGTCAGCAGGCAGTTAAAATCAGTGTAGCAGAGTGGCCTTGTGTAGGAGATGAAATGAATTGAATCAATATGGTGAAAAGTAAGTTTTTAGTAATTACCTTTTTGTGTTTTGTCTTCCTGCAATGGATTTAGGAATGAAGGCGGGTGGTGGTTTGTTTGTTTGTTTTTAGAAGAAAACAAGATTGGAAAAGTTATATTTTGTTCCAACACACAACTTTCAAAACACAGTAAATTCAAAGAAAAGGCATGAGAAGCCTGAAAACTGCTTTTTCTCCTGTCTGCCAGGCTGAAGCTCCTGCCGTGAAGGATATGTTGGAAGCCGGTGTATTAGACACATACCTTGGAAAATGCTGGGGGATCAAGCTGGCTACAAATGCTGCAGTGACGGTTCTGAGGGTGGATCAGGTAAAGCTTAGAAGCAACATGGATGCTAAATTGAAACATCACCCCTAACCTGCAGAACACTGATGCAAAATACTTGAATGTATTGGAAGTTCATTGATGTCTTGGGTTCTTCTGGTCCTGAAAAACAGTAGCACTCTACTCAAAAACTTGTATTTTGGAATGGTACAGTGTTGCCACATCATAGAAAAACTATACATGCTATTTATGTATACTGTACATCTGCATGTATAATATACATTTCTAAGATTTGGCAGTTGCTAACATTTGATACCATGTCCAAAAAGTCACTCAAATCTTTCTAGGAATGGAGTCAAAAAATACCATAGGTTGTTTTTACATGAAAATACCATTTAACAGCGGTTATAATCTTATTAAGAAAAGTCCTTGGTTTGTATGTTATTTTGTGAAACTCTAGCAAAAACATATTTGCATGTAAAATTTCTGTAGATTATTATGGCAAAAGCAGCAGGCGGTCCAAAAGTCCCTAAACAGCAAGGACATTGGGATAAGGATGACTGGAAAGATGAACCTGAACAATAGTATGCAGGAAGCTGTGTTTCTCCAGCAGAGAAGTATATGTGTGTGTGAATGCATGCATGAATATATTGACACAGCTGATCTTTTTTAAGAGCACATGTGTGACATTACTGCCCTAAGAAATGTAACAATATTTTTTGTTACTGGCAATGAACCTTAAAAATCCTAAACCCAAGCTCTCGCTGAAAGAAGGCCAAGTGCAATTTTAGTGGTATGTTACTTGTAAGGTCACTGTAGCAAGTGCAACAACTCTACCTTTAACAAGGGGACACTGCTTTGTGTGATGTTTATAGATTCAAGAATCTAGAACTGCAGTACTAATAATTCTTCTAATGCTTCCTATAGTGTGCGGCATGTAAGCTGGCTAGTTTGGTGGAGCATTACACTTGACTAATTGAAGTTTAACTTGCATGCAAACATGAGGTAAAAGTTGTCTTTTTACTCTGCATCAGGGCTCAGTTTCTGCTGTTTTCAAGGTAAAATACTGCATTTTATGAATCAGTGGTATAGTGCATAGCCCAGAAATTGCATGAATTTGATGATTGCTGACTGCATCATATAGGAGGAAAAATCTCATTCTCTCTCTACCTTTTCTCTCTCCTTGTTGTAGATCATCATGGCAAAGCCAGCTGGTGGTCCTAAGCCTCCATCAGGAAAGAAAGACTGGGATGAAGACCAAAATGACTGAACAGCTTAATTGGGCTTCTTCAGTGACATGGTTGTTAAGCGTTTTGTCATGTTCCAGCTAGAGCCTGTTGTCATGAGTTTTCTCCCTTATCTTTTAAGTTATGAGACTTATGTCCAGCAGTGTGCAGAATTTTGAATACTTCAATAAATGCACTTGTCCTTATAAATTATGTTGACTGAGTTTCTTTGAGCTAAGCCTGATTAAGTCTGTGAACAGGTGGATCTTCATAGGGGAATGAAAGTTTGTGGGTGGAGATTAAAGGGCAGGTCAACATGGGCTACACTGTGGTGGGTGTTTATTACAGGCTGCCTGATAAGGAAGTGGGTGAGGCCTTTCACAGGCAGCTGCAAGAAGCCTCACGATCCCAGGCCCTGGTCCTTATAGGGGACTTCAACCACCCTGATGTCAGCAGGTGTAATCGCAGAGCTACAAGTAGACAGTCCAGGAGGTTCCTGCAGAACACTGCAGATAACTTCTTGATGCAGTGATGAGCCAAGGGGAGGGGTGCTACTAGACCTGATACTAACAAACAGATGGTTTAGTGGGGAATGGCTGGGGGCAGTCTTGGCGGCAGTGACCACAAGATGATCGAATTCACAATTCTGTGAGGAGGAAGCTGGACAAGAAGTAGGATTGCAGCCCTGGACTTCAAGAGAGCTAACTCTGACGTCTTCTGTGAGCTTCTGGGAGGAATCCCCTGGGCAAGGGTCCTAGAAAGAAAGGGGGTCCAGGAGGGCTGGGTCCTATTCAAGAACCACTTTCTCCAAACTCAGGATTGGTGCATTCCTACAAGAAGTCAAGCAAAAGGGGCAGGAGCCCTGTGTGGATGGGCAAGGAGCTCTTGAAAAAACTTGCAGGAAAACATACATAATATCAAAGAAGGGACAGAACACTTGCGAGGAATATAGGGACAGTGTTAGCCGAAGGTAGGGATGGGGCAAGGAAGGCCAAGGCCCATTTGGAATTAGAGTTAGCGAGAAATGTCAGGGGCAACAGGAAAGGCTTATATAAACATAGCAGCAAGAGAAAGACCAGGGAAAATGTTAGTCTGCTGCTGAGGGGGAGTGTGCCTTGGTGGCAGAGGAGGCAGAGTTACTAAATGCCTTCTTTGTTTCTGTCTTTCCTGCTAAGGCCAGTCCCCATGAACAACAGAGCCTGGAGATGTGAGAGAGCTAGGAGAGAGGAGGACTTTCTGCTGGTCGAGGAGGATGGGGTTAGGGACTGTTGAGGCAAACTGGACACCTGTAAATCTATGGGCCTGGATGGGATGCACCCAGGAGTACTGAGGAAACGGGGGGTTATTGCTCAGCCCCTCTCCATCAACTTTGAGATGTCATGGAGGGTGCAGGAGGTGCCTGAGGACTGGAGAGAAAAAAAAAAAAAAGAAGCCAGTGTCATTCCAGCCTTCAAAAAAGGCAACAGGGAGGAGCTGGGAAACTACAGGCTGTCAACCTCACTTCCATCCCTGGAAAGGTGATGGAGCAGCTCATCCTAGAGACACATCCAGGCACATGAAGGAGAAGAAGGTGATCAGGAGTAGTCAGCATGGACTCATCAAGGGAAAGAAAGTCATGTTTATCAGCCTTCTATGATAAGATGGATGGATGGAGAGCCCTAGATGTTGTCTACCTTGACTTCATCAAGGCTTTTGACACCGTCTCCCATAATATCCTCATGGGAAAGCTCTGGAAGTGTGGACTGGACGAGTGGATAGTGGATTGAGGACTGGTGAAATGGCAGAGCCCAGAGGGTGGTGATAAATGGGGCCGAGTCTGGTTGGAGGCCTGTGGCCAGTGGTGTCCCCCAGGGATCAGTAGGGGGCCCAGTGCTGTTCAACTTGTTCATCAGTGACTTGGAGGAGCAAGTTTGCGGATGATACCAAAATGGAGGGAGGGGCCGACACTCCTGAGGGCTGCGCTGCCATTCAGGGAGACCTAGACAGGGTGGAGAGTTGGGCAGAGCGGAACCTCCGGAGGTTCAACAAGGACGTGTGCAGGGTCCTGCACCTGGGGAGGAATAACCCCAGGCACCAGAACAGATTAAGGGTTGACCTGCTAGAAAGCAGTTCCACGGAGAGGCATTTGGGAGCTGTGGTTGACACCAAGTTGCCCATGAGTCAGCAATGTGCCCTTGTGGTCAAGAAGGCCAGGGGGATCCTGGCCTGCATGAGGAGGAGCGTTGCCAGCAGGTGGAGGGAGGGGATCCTGCCCCTCTGCTCAGCTCTGGTG
>JAWLRI010000964.1:1935829-1955672 GCA_034781795.1 Crypturellus tataupa | reverse complement strand
TCCCTGCTGGAGCAGGGGGGTTGGACTAGATGATCTCTAGAGGTCCCTTCCAACCTCAACCAGTCTGTGATTCTGTGGTAAGGGAGGTGAAATGTAGGCCTGGTGCAGAGAACTTGAAATTTGTGGAAACTGGGATCTATTTTCAGGACCTCTGTGTGCTGTGACACTATGCACCTTACTGAGATCAAGCATACAAAGTCAAACGAGGTCCATGCCTTTGTTCATTTTTTTTACATGCATCTAATTGTTCGCCCTTCCGGAGCTCCCATGCTCTAAAAAGGTTAAACCATGGTTAAATGTATCTCTGGCTGTTAGAATGAGTTAAGCTGCCTTAAAAATAAATAGCATCTAGGCAGAAGTTAGCTAGGCAGAAGTGTCAGGCCTGTCACAGAGTGGACTGGAATCCCTTAAAGGCGCATGAGGGGGAAATTGGGAGACCTGTGTTAGGCTCTTTACATGCTTATAAAAATTCTTATGCCTTTTAAGTCAAAAGGGAGAAGTGCAGTTGAAATTCAAGCCCCATTAATAATTACTACTTTTCTGACTCTTGCCAGCACTATTCAATTTCACAGCCACAAGGGAGTGGGAGGCTAAATCAGGTCTGGAACTTTCTTCTGCCTAAATAAGGCTGCCCTACACCAGCTATGCTCCTGCTTGCTTTTTATGCAGTTGCTGATGTGGCTCAAACTTAAACTCAGCAATTTTTCAGAGGGGACTGGCATACCAAATCCTATGCACAGGGACTACTGCTGGCACAACAAAGGGTAGCAGGACCACATATACAACTACCTCTTTTCTTAGCAGGCCGGTGGGTGAAAAATACACAACTTGAAAGAGGCACGAGCAAGCATGCAGGAGCCAGGATTTCACTTGTGTAAATTCTATGTGCAGTCTAGCCTTCAGGGAAGACAACTTTAAATAAAAACTACAACTCACCCCAGACTAGTTTTTCTTACTCTTGCAATAGAGACTAGCTAAGCTGAGGTGCTGTTAGTGAAAGGAAAAGAGGAATGAATCCAAGTCCTTAAGCTTGTCAAAAATATCCTGTCAAAGAATTCCTAGAGAGTTTGCAACTTGAGTGCTTCTCTTCTAGAAATAAAAGTTAGTGGAAAGAGAGCTGGCGCTGAATGTCGCAGGTCTAAGGACGTGCAGGAAGAGACAGCATCCTATGCTTAGAACTACGTGCAGATATGTAACTGAGATAACTATATATAGTTCAAGATTATAGAACCAGTCTCTTTGAAGTGATATACGCTGACTAAAAGCTATAGCAGGCAAGAGACACTAAGAAAGCAGTGGTTGTTTGGTGACACAAGCTATTCTTTAGAAACGCAAAGCTATAATTTTGAAAAAAAAAGACTTTTATTCAAGAGTAGTGAAAACACTTGGAAAAAAAGTATAAGTTAATCATTTCATTTGTCAGTATCTAAGAAGCATAAAGCATATTCCTGTGGTTGTACACGGCAGCTCCACGGTGTAACAACATGATTCGCAAGTCCATCCCTTGAGGGAGCTTCAACATGGTTGCAGAGACAGGAGGGCTCCTCCGCTGCGCTAGAGCAGCCGCTCATAGAACAGGAGGTACGCTTGTGCGCTCAGCACCTTGGCCACCGACACAGCTTGGACATGGGTATCACTAACATGGAACCACTGTCCCTTTACTGGTTCAGTTCCTAAAGCTGTAAAAGAAAATTTAGGAGGTAAAATGTATTCAAAAATACTGAAGTAGAAATGCTACTGCTCTGCAATAAGAGCTAATTAAAAATATCTCTAACCTTCAACTTGAGTAGATTCTCCTCGGAGGACAAGCTCAGAAAGGTGATTGTTGATATTTCTCATTTTGGCATATGCAGTGTAGTGCCCGGATCTCATTGTGCCACTGTGTTCGACAACTCCATACAGAGAATACAACAGTTTTGTATTCCCCTCAGCCACGTTCTATAGGGGCAAAAGCACAGGTTTGTCACTGAGCTACTAGATTTTAACAAGGCTAGAACATAAGATCCTCCATCTTCTCTTTTTTTAGCGAAGCACAGAATATTTGTCACTAGATTCATGGAAGTTACCACAGCCATGACCAGTAAGGGACAAGAAAACTGATAGACTCACATGCAAGTTACAAGCTAGCCTTTACTATCATGCAAAATAACTGAAAACTTGATAAACACTGGATGAAGGATTCTGTTAAGCAGCATAATTTTGAAAACATGGTAAAATATGAAAAGGGAGAATCTGCTTCCCGACATTGCCACCACTTACTTTACACTTAGCTGAGCAGAAAGGAGCCAGGTCCAACACCTCTGGAAACTTGATATGCCTGTTAACTTTCCGTAGATTAAATCCAGCCTTAATAGGACATAAAGAAAAATAAATGCCAGTGTTAGAATGCAACATATTTAAAGCCACACTTCTCTCATTATTTACTAGGTATGTCATATTGAAAATCTAAGCATCCTAACAAGACACACAAAATTAGTCCTACAATAAGATGGACAAAATGGCGTCTTTTTCTCCCCTCTCCCTGTCTCTCTCCTCATATCACCCCCAGCTTCTCTGGCATTGCCCCCTTGCCTCCACATGCCGCACTGGAGCCTGTGTTAAGACAGCTCTTTAACTCTCCTGGTACTGTAACAATGGGAGCAGAAACGGAGAAGAACCTAAGTACTAAATAAGACCTAAGTAACTACTGTGAAGGTACTTCTTGCTTCTCAGATACTGTAGAACTGCCTGAAGGGCTCAGTTCACATTGCCAGAACCGAAGGAACTTCTACTTCTAACCTATTCAAGTAATAAGCCAGTATTAAAATGGAAAAAAAAAAAGAAAATAGAAGATGTCTTTTCCTCAATTGTATTATAGTCACTTTGAGTATCCTATATATTTTCTATTTGCTCTGTAGAATTGATTTTCTTCTACTTAAGAGCACCACACCTTATTTTTCACCCTCTGGAAAGAAGAGCTTTACAGAAAATTAAAGCACGTTAACACCGGTTCTGTGTTAAGCCAGAACTATACAACTCTCTACACAGTAAGCCGGTACTATATACATATGTACTTTGGCAACAACAGCCCACAAGTTACCTGTTGAAATCTCTTTAAATGAAGAGTTAAAATTGGAGGAGCAAGAGAAATAAGCATTTGTTTTTTGGCATTGGTATAAATATATTTCTTTTCACCTAAAGAAAACAAAAAGTATCAATTATTAACATCTAAGCAAATGTTACAATGAGAAATCAATAGTTTTCACTATTTTCAGGGTTGCAATGTCACCTACTCATCTACTAACACGACTGAGGAACTGAACACTCCGCGCTAACAGGATTAGCTGAACAGCTGCCTTTTGGCAGAACCAGTGTCCCTAAAGTTGGCAGCATGTGTGAGCAGGGTCAGAGGGAGCTTTCTTCCATGTTCCCTACAACTCCCATAATCAGAATCTGTATGGGGCTTTTTGTGGTCTTTTGAGTAAATATCAACATACTTCCCTTGCAACTGTTACAGATATTCTACATTAAGAAACGACAAAAAAAAAGTAATTTGCTAAATAACCGCTCCCTACATTCATCCACACAAGGTTTTAGATTGAAAGAAAAAAAAAACTAAAATGATTCTTCCTTTTCAACCCTCTTTCCATCCTGCAGTATCCTCTACTCAAGCTTATGAACCTGATATTCTGCTTAAATTAGAACTTTTGCTACTGAACTGCGCAAAAGCAAGAGGTTTTCACTGTCTGTCCTTTAAATACAAGTTCCACCGATCTAAGGTTAGGATGCAAGTTACACAACTGGTGCTTCAGATACATCACTCCACTCAACCACCAACCCAACCAGCATACAGGGACAGTTTTAGGGTTTTGCAAGATAAAACTTGTCATACTTTTTAAGTTCTTCTTTGGTCCACAATGTCTTTGTGTACATACATCACAGAGCAGTTTATTGGTCTCACTAAGTTTTTCATTACGGGTAAATTGATACAAACAGTGATGGATGGAACTTTCTTCTAAGTTCAGGTCTTCTCTCTTTGCAAGGGTACAAAAGGCTGTTTCTGGATCTTCAGTCACCACTTCATGAATCTTTGTTGGAACAGTTTGAAGGTCATCTAAAATACTTATATCAGATTCGGTATTGGCACACAAATGTAGTTTTGAAAAGTCAGTAGCAAGCTCCCTTTCCTCCTCTTCATTATCATCATCTTTCAAGGGTAAGTTGTCAAGGCCATTGACAAACTTTATAGGAGATTCCGAGTCTTCCATAGGGAGATCTGTGTGAGATTCATGTTCTGTATGTTCTTGTTCACTCTCTCCTGTATTTTCAGGAAACACCTGAACATCTGCAATGTTTCGCTGCGTACTTAAGTCTGTTTGCCTTAAGCAGGGATCTTCACAATCATTTGCTGATTCCTCCTCTTGCTTCACATCAGGTTTTTCAGAGTAAACTTCTGCCTTTATGTCCTGGTTATACTCTGGATCTTCCTCCGACTGCTCAATAGCACAGATATCTGTCAAATGAAGTACCTTGCCTTGAAGCTTTTGCTGACGACGCTGGTTCTAAAAATCCCAATACATAATATGTAAGAATAGGAACAGAAAGTTTAAATGGTGTTTAGCATTTTAGACCATTTCTTACCAAAATCTTTAGAGCATGCAATAGGTGTCAAAGCAGAGTGAGTGGGAGTGCAAAATCTGAGTTAGTGATCTGACTTCATCAGTTCAAAGTAGCTAACACTAAATTCACCCTTACCCAAACATAGTACTTCACTCTCTTTCTTTACGCATTATCTTTAGAATACAGCTAACACTTTCCCTTTTATCTTCCTGACCCTTCCTAAGTTTTTCATTACAGGAGAACAGCTATATGACACAACTTAATTCTGCTGCAGAAAAGTCATGTAAATTCCACATTGCTTTGGTGTTAACTTATTTCTAGCATAGCAGCTTTCTGCAGAACAAGCAACTTCTTAATAGTAATGTATATGTAATTGCTCATCAGATGCAAAGTTGCATGAGAAAAAAATTATAAGTTGTCCTTTTCTCCGTGGTTCTCCTTCTAAATTGGGGAAGCAAATGAAAAATCTTGTTTTACCAGAATTTGCAAGTGCTTCATTAATACAAGTGAAATATTTATCAAAACCAACCTTGGCTTGTTTTTTGGCCTGTTTCTTTGCCTTTTTCTGAAGGTGTTTACTTGTACCAGGGAGCTCATCTCTCTGTTTAACATAACAGTCGTTGTTTTTATTTTCATCATCGTCTTCCGAATCCCTTTCTTTGTTTTTCTTAGTATTTCTTTCATTTGTATTTTTCAATTTCTACAAAAACAAACAAATAAACCCTCAGAACAAGCACAAAATTAGTTGTTATTCTGCAGAATAACATAATGGTAGTCCAAAGAAAACTGCAGGGATGAGTATGATATTCAAGGAGTTTTTGAATTCAAGAGATAATATTTTAGGGACTACGGCACAAATCTAAATTATGACAACCTAATGCCAACCGTTCCAAAGAGATACCTTACTACTTTCCTGTGGGGGTGACAGAGCCCTTGCAAAGACTGCCCAGAGAGGTTGTGGAGTCTCCTTCTCTGGAGACCTTCAAAACCCGCCTGGATGCCACCCTGTGCCCCGTGCTCTAGGTGTCCCTGCTAGAGCAGTGGAGTTGACTAGATATAGAGGCTGCTTCCAACCTGAAACTTTCTGGGCCTCTGTACTCCAGAGGGTGTACCAAGCAAAATAAATAAAAAAGTACCAAGAAGTAAGGCTAACAGTGTCAAATTGTGAGCATGTAAAGGTGCAACATTACCTTTGGCTTTAACAAATGTAATTAAATTCACTGAAGAGTAACAGTTTACAAAACCAGACACATTTTAAAATGAACTACCTGTCACACATATTGCAACATTGCTTTTTTTTTCTTTTTGCTTTTGCTAAAATGAAATCTGCTCATTGCAGAAGAAATGATCCCTTTGGCTGAGGAGATTTAGTCATTGCATGAACAGTGCTAATGAAGAATCTGAAATCTTATACACACCGATTATCAAAATGAAACAGAGGAAACAAGTCTCAAGTGTTTTGAGTCTAGAGATTGATCAAATAATTAAGCATTCACCCTACTTATTCTAACAATTCTTAAGTTTATCCAATATTCTGAAATCATTAGAAAACTGAAGACTGAGAGTGTTAATCCTCTCAATGCATAAAAATTGAAGGAAAGAAGTTAAAATGTAAAGCATTCAAGTATAGGATGGGGAACCCATCACTGTCATCCAATTTAATTGAGATATACACAGTGAAGATGAGTTTGAAACATTGTTCAACTCAGTTTTCTATTTTACTAAGACAATATAGGAATATCTGAGATAATCTAATTTTGCTTATGGAATAAACTCACAAAGCAGCAAAAATCACCAACACACTATCAGTATTTTCCTAAAGACATTTTATGAGCCACAACTTATAGAAATAATTCTTGAGAAATGCTTCCTCTATATTTTTGTGCAATTTAAGGTATTGACTTTTAACAGACACTTTAGAACGATACATATAACTATCCCCTAATAACCATGTAAAGGTGTTTTTGTATATGCAAATAAAAACTAAGTTAAAAAAAAAAAAACCTATACAGACACACAAAACCCAATAATGTAGTTTTGTACAGTTTCTTACCTGATCATCTAGTACTGGAAGAGACAAATCAAGGAAAGACTCATGGACCAAGGACACCTTAAATGAATATTAAATAAATATTAAAGAGTTTTTTTTTAAAGTGGTTAGCTTCCTGTTAGTATGTATAGTGTGTGTATATAAATACACACACACACACTTTTTTTTTAAAAAAAGCCTACCTTTCTCTCTATTCAATGCATGCTTTACTTGCACATACAAATATAAACCACAGTTTTAATCTACATTCACAATTAGCTATCCATGAGCCTCAAATCTACTAGTCATATTACCACAGAAATAAGCAATTATTTTTCCACACAGACCAAGTTCCTTGCGGCTTAGAACACCTAGACTGCAGATTTGAATCTTGCAGGCCCTATCAGGACATTCATCTGGCTAACTGGCTAAAACTTAATTCTCACGATGAATTATCCTGATAGCACACTTTCTCTGCAGCTATTTTCCTTGTAACTCTTTGTCATTCCAGTGTGGGAAAGGGGAATAATGTGATGGAAAAGGAATGAGGGCCCTAGGCAGCATAGTGCTTGTAGCTGAACAATTCATCCCCTTTACAATTCGCTGGAAAGGATCACCAAGAATCCAAGAATGTTTTTTTTCCAACAGCCAGCTTTCTTTTGTGGCCCTTTTCTTCTGGAGGCCCTTTGGAAGGGACTAGAAGATCAGCTTTAGACTATAAGGGAAGAAAGATTTCAGCCAAACAATGCCCCTCTTTGAAAAGTATGCAGCTAGTCAAAACTTAGAAGTGTATTAATTGAAGCCATCCTCTTTAATTCTACTTAATTTCTACATATAGTTCCTTTGGGGGTCTTCTACAGATTACAAAAATTATATTCTACACTATTCAAAGGCAGCAGTCTACTTACAGTTCTGCATTCCTCACACATAATTGTACTGGTTAATTCTCCACCAAAGATTCGATCTACAAAGCTTCGTATTCCCTTTTTTTTTTCGTATTCTGAGAATTGACAATAAAATATGAAGTTAATACTGCACACAATATTTCAGGGACCTACTTGGTTATTACATACCAAATATAAAAACAAAGGATACAGTACGTAAGATGTTTAATGGAATTATGTTAGATCTTCTAAGTTTTCTCCTAAAGAACAGCAAGAGTCTAAGTTCCGTTAGGGGACTTTAGGGTAATGGAGGTGAAAACACATTCACAGGAGAAGACGTTTGACTGGACCTTTACTAATTTCCGAGCTCAAATGCATTTCTCTATTTTCCCAGAAGAAAATTCTTTCTAGGAAGAGCTCCTATTTTTTTTTTTCATGAGATGATCAAACAACTGTCTGAATCTAAAAAAATGACATATCAGTATTTGTCAAGATGGGTGCTCTATGAAAAAAACAATTTCCTCAAGTAATATTTTCACTATAGCAGACACTTTTGAACTTAATTTTGTTCATCTTTGAACCTTGTTGAATTGTTGATTATTGAAAAGTTTACAAATTCTTCTGTTCCATGTATTTTTTTTTCTTTTTGAAATGTCTGTTAAATAACTATGGACTATTAGGATTGAGAAAATCATTAAATTCATGTGTTAGTATTTTTTTAATATGGCATTTGGATGATGAAACATAGCCCAAACAGCTTTTAATGTATAGTCACTATAGAATCAATTTCTCTTACTTTGTTCAAGAAAGGAACTCCTCCAAGGTCAGTAAAACCTTTTAAAAAACTCTTTAAGATATCCAAGTCATACATTCCAGATACATATTCAAGACATGGCAGTAAGTTGTTTGCTTAAATACATGTTCTTTAGTTGACAATAGCTATGTTACTTTGTGTACTTCAATGAATCAGAAAAGCCTGAATTATCACAACATTTGTAAGTTTATTTTACCTTTAATTTTCTTTTTAAGTTCTTCTTCATTTTGCTTGTTAGAGTCAGTCAGTGCCTTCAGTATTCCGGCACTTACTCGCTGCAAGTTTAAAAACAAGTATTTACTGTACAAGTCGAAAAACTAATTCAGTCAGTTTTACAAAAGAAACAAAAAAAACTTTATCATCTAAGAGAACCAGTATGAACTTAACAAGTGCCTGTAAAGACACAAAATACTTTCTGTGTTAGGGTATTTAAAAGAAAAGGGGGGAAAAAAAAGAACACAAAAAGAACACACAAAACTCAACCTTTCTACTTGATTTTACTGGAAGAGTATGGGGGGGCGGGGGAGGGAAAAGCACATTTGCATCACACAAAAATAAAGTCCTCCTAAAATAAATCAAAAACAAACGCATTGTTAAATGTATTCAATGTTCACCTCACAAAGCTCTGAAACAAACACTCACTTGGAATTCTTCTGCTCTCATTCCATCGAGTAAGTAACGAAGCAACTCCTGACTGTCTTGCTGCTGATAACCTTTAAATCGTATTGCTCTGTTAAATGAAAAACAGTTGTAAGGCATAATTCACCTTAATAGTAGACAGTCATGCTTAAGACTTTATCCTCTTCTGTCTGTTATGTGTTGCTTTTAATTTTTCTATTAAAGCAATGAGTGTGAGCACATGAAAGTTTCTGAAAATATGAAGCTTCTTTTGCTGGGCTTCTTTTATTTAATTTTACTCATTTATATTTGTCCTTTACTCTCTTCTTTCAAAACTTGATAACAATTATACAATTACTGTGATGCAAACTTGATAAAATTAGGAAAACTGCCCTTCTTTTCAAAAACAAATATATATATTTTTTGTGTTACTCACTATGCTGGGAAATTGTACAGATACTCACTTTTTACAAACCTGAGCAAAAAGTTCCTTAGGAGTTACTATTCCTTTTTTTGTCTCTTGCATTTCTGTCAGGAACTGATACATGGCTAATGTCAGAGGGCCAGGTTGATCTAACTTTATCAGTTGAGGTTCCTATTTTAAACAAAAGAAAGAACATTGCTGCACTTTAAATTGGTGACAGATCTGTCTGGAATTTTTTTCCCATAAAACTCAACTCTTGAAAATATTCTTATGGAACAGAATACACAAAATCCCTGAATAGCAATAAGTTAATGTCAAAAAAGCAACCAAAAAATAAGATTTTTCATGAGGCAGAATCAAAACACTGAGCTAAGGATCAGTAATTACTTATTGCTTAAAATTTACTACAATGCTCTTATATTTTGCTTATGTAACTTCAACTCTGAATTTCCTAGATTTCTCATTTATCAAGAAAAAATGTAACTTCTTAAAATGAACAACCCTTCTTTCCCAGACAAATCCTTATTTTAATGATACATGCAGTGTCTAAAAGTTAGCACTAGAGACACGCTCCAGTTTATTATTATGAAATTAGACAAAGTACACCATGCCAAAAGTTACACAATTTTACCCTTTATACCCCTTAAATATATAGTTATGATGTAATTACTTCTTTGACAACAATACTAAAATATACAGCATCAAAGCAATGCTCTCCCACTTCCAATGAGTTATTGGCTCTAGTGAAGTCAATGGTGAAGTCCTCACTGAATTTACATGTTATTCTTGTTAGCTTGTTAACTGAAACTTTTAACTGATTTCAAAATCCAGAGAGGAAAGTACTGCTTGTACTTTAACATACTTAAGGGGAAAAAAAAAAGTCACTCTAGTAGTTGAAGCATGTATACCATGGAGAACTCAGGCGGCTCTATTTTAATAGTTGCATCAGACATTTTAGCTTCCTTGAGCAGGTCCCTCAGGGCCGGAGTTTGTGATAAATTCTGAAGAAGAAAGAAAAAGTTTGGTAACTGTGGAACAAGCAGAACGCCAGAGTAGTTCCACTTATCATACATTTTCTGGTAATTAAATTAACAATTAGTTCCTTCCAAAAACAAGTATGACAAGGTTTATAAAACTTGACTCATCTTAACTGTTAGAGACATACAAGTATCCTCACCATACATTACATTTAGACTGCAAAAACCTTACATGTACTATCCTTCTGCAGACTAATCTTTTGATTCAGTCTATTTACTAATATCTGTTTCTAAATCATGAGGTAGCATGTAATACATCTATTTCTTTTGATTAAAACACGGTACACACTATCAAAGAGTTCACTAAACCCTGTGAGCGAAGTGGGAATTTTGCTTGTACAAAGTGTCAGAGTAAAGGTCCAAAGAGCACAAGATTCCATGTAAGATTTAATACACACAAAAGGGTGAGTTCATTCTATCTAAACATTTACTAGCCGTGGCAGATACACAAGAGGGCAATGCATTACACTCCTCCAGTTAAGCTTTAGCTGTATTTGATTTCTTGTTGCTGAGAAAGGTATTTTTATTTCAACAAACAGCAGTCTTTGAGTATTAATCTGTCATATTCTAAGAAGTCAGCAAGAGTGATGTACCAGGTCATATTTTTATTTACTAAATTAGGTAGTTGGCATGCTCAGATGTGGTCTCTCAAAAACAAGGCAATTGGTTGCATCTTCTCTTAGTACAAGTCGGAACCTGCAGCCTCACTGCCCTACATTCCTCTGGGCCAGCTGCATATTTTTAGCACGAACCTGTCATTCTTGGCAGATAAAAATGCATTCCAGTTGTGTGGCTGTACAGTATAGCATGTTTAAAACTTTTTTTTTGTGTCATTGCATCTTGCTTTTTTTTATTTAAAAAAGCAGTATCAACTATCATACCTGCATTACTGCATTAAAGAAACATGTATTCCCCAAGTTACTAAGTCCTTTCACAGTCACTTCTGAATTGGTACTTGAGTGAGAATTTTCTTCTTTGAGCGAGACTTCTTTTTCTTGCTCATTTCTGTTATCTTTTATTATTTTTTTATTTTCAAGTTCTTTGCTTTCCTGTTGTTTTTTAGCTGAAATAACAAAAAATATACCATATATTAACCCAGTTAATAGGAAATGGGCTAGGAAAAAACTTACTATAGACAGCAGAAGTTCTCAAACTTTTAAATTGAAACACACAATTACAGAATTAGCATAAATGCAAAATTACTATTTAAGGTTTCTAAAACTGTCAGGAGTTAAGATTAACAGAAAAGAAAAAATAAACACAAAAAAATGCTGAAATTCCATTTCAGATTAGCATACGATTGAAACACACTATTCAGCCAACAAGTCACTCATGCCAACAATCCTTGAAATTCAGCATGTGTTCTCTGAAATTTCATTCCTGTTACGGCATCATCTACATTAGGGCTTTCTATAACATCTACCAGGGCAGCATCTGAGGTAACATCCCATGTAACATAGCACTACTGTGCAGAATGAAATGCAACAAGTCTCCCACCTCAAAGCAATTTTATGCTCATTTCATTAACGAAAGAGGCAAAAATGAGGAAGTTTATATTTTTCAATATCCATCAAGATAATTTCTCCAAAATTACCCTTGTGCTTAGTTCAAAGTTTCAATGACTGATTTATAAAACCGTAAGGTAGCACTAGGGGTTTTTTACAGTAACTCCTGCATTGGTTCTGCCAGTGTGTCAGTCTTCTAAAAAAGTTCTTACAAGTGGAGGCCAGTATTAACTTCAAAGCAGAGAAACACCAGGTCAGTAAAAGAAGCAGGACAATACAATCTTTGTAGATAGACAAATAAAACAAGGATAACAGATGAAACACCTGAAATGGCTAACTTCTGCACCCTGATATTCATCCAGTTCCATTTCAAACTCGAGCAAGTATTGTGCAATACAAAGCTCAAATATTAAGCATATAGAAAGGGAAAGACTAAGCAGAAGAGACCAAAGAGCACGGTCCCTTGTCAGCTTCTTCCTGAAGAAATACTTGAAGGCAACGACTGGAAATTGCTAGATGGTTGCTTTCTCCCAAAAGGGTGTGATTTGATCTAAGTGTAGATTGTTGTTGGAACTTTTGTTAACTATAAAATATTCTGATATGCACATTCTTCTAATTCTTGCAATGGAAATGGCACAAAGAATAACAGTTTTGCAGGAAACTGTTGTGGAAATTCTTATAAATAAATAAATAAAAAATCACAGGTAGACTGTAGGCTGAAAACACTGTCTCAAAGAGTGCTGAATGCACAGGAGTCACATATGCCATATGTATGTCTTCAAAAGACACTTCTTCCATTAGAAAACATCCTGGCAGGTTGCAACATTTGGGGACTTCTAGCTCATGTATTCAAGAATGTCTGCAGAACTACTTAGAAATTCACAACAACAACAAAAGTCCAAATTAGAGCAAGAAAACAAAATTACTCTTAAGTAAGCAAATTTTAAGTTTTCCCTCAAATCATAAGACAGCCTGGGTCTTGCTGATGAGTAATTGTGATAGTGGATTCCTTACTCGCACAACAGTCTATCACTATTCCCACGTTCCCTCTTCCCATCACAAATATTATAATATTAAGAATGTATCTTTTAATGCCTATTCCTTTTTTTTTTCTGTATTTTTTTCTGTAGAAGTTTTGAGGATACCAATTAGATAGTGAGCTAGGAAGCTACTTACACTTTCAGTATGCTGACAATAATGTAAAGATAGAACTTAACATTTTATTCTACCACAAGATGCTCCTGAGTTAAATCTCATTTAGTGTATAGTCTTGATTTAAAGTACTGTTTGCTACATTTAAAATGTTTTCTAGTTTCCTGTGTGCGCACTACAGTTGCTTACCTGTAAATGTACCTGTACAAACTTGTTTTCTAACATAATCCACAGTCTGGCCCAATCGGGTTGAGGTACTATATGGAACTTCGTTATCACACATGTAGCACCTGTCTCCGCCCCAACCCAAAAAGGAAAAACAATTAATTCTAATTCTTAAATAGTTAAAATTATACATTATTTCCTCGTTTGATGCATGTCATAACACAAATTTATAAAGTTACGAGTTGTCTTTTTAAGATTTAGAAGTTTTAGAAAAGAGTTTAATTTATTGTTGATTACAAGAATAAAAAGTTAACAAAATTATGCTCATTAAGTAATTTCAGTAATTGGAAGATGCAATTTACAAACATAAATTAGATGCTTAGATGCGCTTAGATGCACTTAGATATCTAGAAGGCAAACAAAATAAGTACAAGGGAAATTTTGCTAAAATAAAGTGAAGTATAAGGCCCTAAAGGAAATGACTTATCAATCTTATGGGACTAAAAATAATTGGAGAATTCTAACCATCCAAGTACTTTATTACGTTTGAGCTGGACAAGAAACAAATGTTGTGCTCTGTCAATCAGACATGCTCTTACTTGCTCTTTTGCTGCTGGTACAAACCTATTTCTCTTTATGAGCAAAGATAGATCACAGTGAGATCACTAAGCTCTTTTAAACAAAACTGCAACAGAAACTGCAGTGATAAATGCTCGCTGAAGGCTGAAATTCTTCCAGTTCACATACAGGATGAGGAGAGTTACACAGACAAATTTCACAGTTCTTTGAAGAGCTCACAAAATAAGAATGCAAATATTTCTGCATTTTGAAACATATCAATTATAGTTGTTAGGCACAAATGCATTTAGCAGATTTCAGGATTATCAAGAGTCAGACTATATATTCTAATCTTGAAAACATTAAAGTGTTCTCCTAAATCTGTACAATTTTCAGCTTTAGCTGTAATTTTCACATTTCCTTATTTCTCACTGAAAAATCTGGTCTATTTTGTAGGAATCCTTTGGTATTTATGGTCAATCTGTTTACTTTTAAGAACAGACTGATAACAAATGACTAGGACAACAAATGACAGGCCATTTTTAGCACAGTAACATTTTGTCCGTCAACAATTTTAATATAAGTTTTTGAAGGACTGAAGAATTAGAAAGAAGTTTTATTTTTCAGTAATGTGTTTGATTAGTGGGGAACTGCAAATATATAGAGTAGCATCTGTTGTAATCCCTAATTAGCAGAACACAATGACTTACTAGGGCTGTTTTCTTTGTCTCCAAGCTCAGAACTGTTTCTTTTAACCTCTAAAATACTATTCAAGTCTCAATTGCACACTATGGAGAGATTCTAAAAATCAACTTCATTCATAAATCCATTGCATAAGTAAGTCTGATTAAATTGCCTTTGCTTCTATTTAGTAGCCCACAATGGAATATAGTTCTTAAAGTTTTCAACTCACAGCAATAGTTTACACCCAATATCACGTAATTTTCTTAAGAATTTGTCGAACAAATTTGTACAACCAAGAAATTATTCTCTCCAAAAGGAAATAAAATATCCTGATTAGTCAACTTTCACTTGTTCACAAGTATTTTGATTTAAAAATGATACGCAGTTTCAAATAGAGAAAATAAAGCATCTCAAAATGGTACTTTAGCACTAATTTAAAAACAAAAAGGGCCATTCACTTGTTCATTAATAATAATAAATTAATAAATTATTTTCCATTCTAGAGGTCAATAAAAATGTTGATTATGTATATTTATGTATTTGTGCTACATATATGATTAAGTAAAAAGACTGTCATATAAAATCAAACCTGATGACACAGAGTAAGTTTAGAGAAAGGCAAAAAAGGAGAATGAAAACAGTCAAGCACAATACTTCTGTTTGGCACAGTTTAAAACATGAAGGTTCTCCACCTATAATAGACTATTTCTTTAAGAGAAGCAAATATTACCATGTATTGGAATTTATGTTGATTGTTCCAGTAGCATCATCTGATTGTGCAGTTTTGCTTAATTATAATTATGGAGCAAGAAGTCATTGAGAAAAGAAAAACAATCAAATTGTTGACTATACATGCATCAGAAAGGAGTTTCCACTAATGTTAATATTTAGACCTGCATAACAACATATATTTCCATGTGTATTTCGATTTTGCAGAAGCAGTAAAAGAGGAAATCCACAATATTATAATTATTATAATGTTATAATTTTCTGGCTACAATTATTCAGCAGGTAATTATTCAGCAACTGTTAAGGACTGTTGAGATTTTTTGCATGGAAATACTTATTTCTAGAGATAACTCCTAGAAATTGTACATAAACATAGATTATACTCCAGTTTCCATTTTCTTCTAGCTATGTTCTTATATTATATTAGTTCTTATAACTATTGCCTGACAAACTCACCACACACTCCAGTTGTCCAAACTGAGAACCAAACAATGAGGGTCTGATCTTGGCGTTGTGTAATGCTTTAAAGCATGCTGTTCTTGAGAATTTCTGCCACAGCCCTATAATGTTGATAACCAGAAGTGTCACAAAATCCAGTTGACTATCAAGAAACATATATAAAATCAGAATATAAATACAGTTAATTGGATTTAATTTTAAAACTATGTTAAGCTAACTAGGATGAAAAGTTAGGTCACTATTTCAAGATGCGTTTTATGATGAAAAAAAGTAAATGATTAAGTGTAGAGTAACTATCAAGTTGCTTGGAGGCTCAACAACTACCTCACAAACTTCAATTGTAACAACCTGAAGAGTTAAACAGAACAAAACCAAAATCCTGTTCAGCATGCACAGTTGTAAGTTCAATAAGCCAAAGTTAGTGCAAAAATTTATAATGAAAATCCTGCATTAGGATAATAAATAGAAATATTTATTTTCCTGGTAAAAGAATTCAGACTTTAAGAAGTGAATTAAGTCCTCAAGATGGTGTTTTAGCCCTAAGTCTGCTAAATGCCTTTGTGCCAAGCTTCCAAGTATTGTATTTGCAGTTCAGAACAGATATACTTCATGATACTGAAGTACATCAGCTCATCTATATGGCGCCAGACTATAAAGTAAGGTAAAATATAAGGGTTTAATCAGAGGCTGTCTTGTTCAACTATATTATGAGGCACTGAAAGACACCAAGGCAAAACAACAAAACAAGAGATACCCTATGGCCACATTTTAAACATAACCATATGGAAGGTCTTTCATCAGTCTCCTCAGATTCCTCTTGCTTATCATCTGCCTTGCAGTCCTGACAGACGTGCCATTCCACATTCAGCAACGCCTTTTTCAGATGGCTTTGTTCCAGTCCTTTACGAATGTGCTTGCACACAGGCTCTACAAAACAGAAAGCACGATGAGGATGTAGACAGCATGGCAAGCGTAAGCATCTCAAAAGCAGAGGGAACAATCCAGAAGTTAAGATGACCTTTCCAGAGCCAGAAAGGCATATCAGAAACAGTATTGAGAAGAAATTTAAGCATCTGTTCACAAATTGATGCATCCTACACTATTGTATTACTAGAGAAGCACCACTCAAGCCCACATCTAGTCCGAGAAGCTGTCAGAGCTTTTGTATAAAGACCCAGGTACTGTGCCAAGCCTGCTCAAGCCATGGGCTTCTATGATTGTGGCATTACAACTCCCACATACTCCCAAGGAGCAGCACAAGCCCCCCCTGCCTTGGTCCCCAACCACTCAGACAGCACCTGGCTGGCCTATAAAGGTGGAGAAATGACCATGTTTCCAGCTGAGTGGCCTCAGTGAAGTTATGCCACAGACTATGGCAAAGAGCAATGGAAGAGTCATCACATTTATGTCTTTGTCACCTGATAGTGTTGGACCCTAAACAGAGCTGCATCTTCCTGGTCTTGTGTGAACTGCACCTTTGTCAGAAAAGGTTAGACTGAGAACTGCAATGACACAGTGACACCTTGATGAGAGCTACTCTTAAGAGAGTTCTTTTTTTTGGTTACTCCATCCTTTCAGGGCAAAGAGAAGCTACGTATAATTAAGCTATGTAGAATTCCTGACTAAAAGGAAATACATACCCAAATTGATTCCACTTCTGCCAAATAACCACTGCAGTTTCTTTTTTGAATGTATTTTTGTAGAGTGCATTTTATTAAGACGTGTGGTATCATCAACCTACAATTCTTCACTGTTTTCAGTTACAAGGGTCTAAATATATCAACACAAATATCTGACCAGGTGAATACTCACGTTTAATTTAAAAAGCATAGTGACCTCACTAAGCATTGCTCTTATTTCCTTTAATAACCTTAAAAAAGTCATTTTCAGCTCAGATAAATCTGAAGCTATTATGCTCTATCTTCATTGCGTACCATATACAAGATTACAGCCTCAAAATGGTCAGTTTTTCTTGGCATGAGCTGAAAGCAGTGAAAGTTTGTACCTAGACTTCTAATTCTTATCTATATGATAGATTTTTACTGCAGTACAAATGGTAGCTGAAAAAGCTCCATAGGGCATTTAGAGTTTAGATGCACTCTTTAAGCCTTTTTTAAAAGGCACAAGCTTCATCTACAGTTTCAAAATTGTATTTGTAAATAAAGCTCTTGGATATTGGCTGCTATTATAAATTAAACAAAATTGATCATTGTGAGTAGCTTCTATGTGTGGCTTGATAGGCTGAGCTGACCTCAGAGTTCTCAGAGCTGACCTGTGCAGCCAACAGACATCAAAAAATAAATAAAGAAGAAACACCAGGGCAGAGAGTGATCGCAACTCTATGGGAAAAAAAAAAAAAAAATATGTGAAACATCATAGGACAGAAAAAGCTACCATGAAAAAAAGGATAACCAAGAAACCAAAATAGCTGGAATTTTCTCTGAAAGAGCAAAGGGGAAGGAAGAGAAAGGATTGAAGTTTTTTTCTTTTTTTCCTAAAAATAAAAAGCACTAAGAGTCTACAGCCTTGGAGGAAGTAGGGGTGGAAAACAGTGAAAGCTAAAGCACCAAGACCGAGTTAGTTGATATTGCAAAAGAAGTGATTTCTCAGAGATATTTCAAAGTCTTTTATTATTGAAATATGAATCATCTAAAAGTATAGAGTCTCCATCAGAAGTATTTTACTTCTCATGACAAACTTAACATCTAACTCTAAAAATTCTTTACATATAGTGAAGTCTTAGAGAATTTAAGAACTGTGTGTCAGTTTGATTAGACAGGTTTATTATGTTACAGAAAGTTTAAGAAAGTATGAACACCAACACTTCTTGAAAGAGGGAAGCTCCAATTATATAGAGTCAAAACTCTGTAACTGAGTCTTCAAAGTCAGTGCCTCTTGTAAAGCTCTTCTGATATTAATGAGTTTAAGCTTTCTCCAATTGAAGTTAAAAGAAACATTTTTTTCTTCCCAGGACTAGAGGTTGCTCTGAAGAAACATACCCAGCATATCCAGAGACTCATCAGCCTGTGCTGTTTTGCCCTTGGCGCGTTTCTTTCCCATGTTTGTGCTCTGCAATTTTCTTTACACAGAACTGAGACCTATCAAAGAAAAATATTAAGTCAGAAACTCAATTTCAGTTTTAACTGACAGTAGTTAGACAAGAGATTATTTCTATCACCAATTTGTAGCCTCTTTGTATCACCAAGGTAGCCTCTTTTCCTTTTTACAGAAAGTGGATTACACTTGAACACAAAACAATTGAAAATAGCACAAGCAAGATCCCAGTATGAGTTAGAAAGGTGATCAATCAGAGCAGAGGCAGAACCCAAGCCTTCTCCTTTGAAAAGCCAGCTACCACAAATACAGCAAGAGATTTTTTGCCTTTGGCATGGAGTACCGGGTCTCTAATGCTTATTTCACAAGACATGATTTTAAAAATAAAGTAAAATAAATAAAAATCAAGTCAATTCCATAATTTATTTTTGTTATCCATAGCAGTACGTAAAACTAAAAAGGTTTAAACCTGCTGATCTGCATGGTTTTTGCAGACAGGCCTGACACCACTGTCCACACTCCAAGCCAGATGAACATGCTAACACAGCACTACATCTGCCTTGCAACATCCACCCTTCCAGGACCTCTGCTGAGCTTAGATCATTTCTTTGTGGCAGGCCAAGCGCAGCTTCCTGCCTGGGGCTATTGCCACCAATATACAATGCCTGACTAAGGGAATCTGAGAGAAACTAGGACTCAGGGAGTTTTGACAAGACAGGACTTTCTGTGTGAGAAACCCTTCCAGGTGGATGCTTAGTAGGTGACTGCCAAGCTAATTAGCAATAGGTAGGCAGCTGCATCATCAGATGTAGAAGGATCACCCCTTGAGAACTTTGCACTCAGATGGTTAAAAAAATAATAATAAATAAAAAACAAGAATTACAGATCATGCAGTCAGATAAACCACTTCTTCAAAAGCTACAACAGCGGTTCTCTTGAGCCCAACCACCGAACACCTGCAAGAACCCACTTTCCCCCCGCCAAGAAAGCACGAGCGCAGGAACTGGCGCAGCTGCTGCTCTCAGCCGCACGCTGCCCGGACAGACCCGTCCGACGGGCTCCTCTCGCCGGGGCGGCCCACGCGAGGCCCGGCCCGGCCGCGACCAGGGGGGCAGCAGGGGGCCCTAACGCC
>JAWLRI010000964.1:1902143-1931222 GCA_034781795.1 Crypturellus tataupa | reverse complement strand
TGCCCCGGCGGCAACGGCAGCCGCGGCGGCAACGGCAGCCGCGGCCCTGGCGGGAGCGGGTCGGGACAACCGGCGCCTCCGTCACCGGCTCCTCGGGTGCCGGGTGGCGAGGCCGGGCCTCGGGTGGCGGCTCCCGGCTGGGCCCGTAGCTCTGCTTCGAGTAATAATGGAAAATTAAAATAAAAATAATGGGGGTGGTTTCCTTTCCCCGCGAGGTTCATAATGGTTTGCAGAAACCTGGGTGGGTGTCATTGCCAAATCATCAGGGCTGTAAGTTTAAAGGTGTTAGTTTCAGTACGGTTAGAGTAATTTTCTGTAGCTAGTCTTGTGGTGTAGCTGTTGTGTGATGTTTCTGCCTTATAAGTGCTAAATACGTGCCTTATAAGTGTTTATATGTCGTATCCTTTCAATATGGGAGAATGGTGTGTGAAAAATACATATTCTTACAGTTCTTATTTCCCTGTGTGTTTGAAGGTGTTCAGGGAACACAGTGAAGTATGTTTGTATAGTTAAAATTCCTTAGGTGCAAAAAATTGTTCACAAATGCAGTGGTTACATAAATTCCGTCTTTCTTACTTCTCATTCCTAGTGACAGTTGTAGTCTTGGGATTTTTTTTTTTCCTCTCTCTTATTTAGTAATGATAGTTTGCCAAAATTTATTTTTCTCTTCTGCGTTCTTGAGGTGTCAGGACCCATGAAATATTAAAACGCTTGAAGCATCAGCCAGTTTTGGGACATCCTCCTCTAAGCAGTGTACTTGAAATGTCAAGCCACTTTGTAGGGTTAGCCCAGTGTTGGTTTGAGCGGGACAAGCTACGTGAGAGCCTAAGCTCCAAAACAGTTGCTTTAATGCCAGCGTGATAGCGTTGAGTTATATCAGATATGTACTGTCTTTATTATTCTGTATCCTTCCTAGCTACTTAATTATAGCATCTCTTTGTGATGAGTTTTCTGAGTGCCACCTCTCCGTTTTTCGCCTACCCCTTCCAACATTGAGAGTGTTCCTTGGAAACTATGTCAGTTTGTATGCTATGATATGAAAAGAGCTGGAAGAGAGAAAAGTAGTGAAGGAGGGTAAATGGTTTCTTACATAAATTGTTCATATATAGAACTATGGCCTTACTATATATTCTTATATGTATGTAAAAGTAATGTCATTTTCCATAAATATTTACAGATGAAAATTCTTAAAAGAAAATGGAATGTTCATTCAAAATGATTCAAAAAGGAAAAAATTTTTTTTTCAGGTCAATTTTCTATGTTTTAGGTATGGGTAGCCTTTTTTTGGAAGATTTTGTTTTAAATACAAGGTTGATTATACAATTTAAAGACGCTTATTTGCTTCAAATGCATGAAAAAGAATAAAGTAGTTTAAAGTGACCAAAACGTGTATTGTCTCTGTTTTTTAATCAGCCTTCTAGTAGTGGTCGAGCAGCAGAGCTCCTTGCCAAAGAACGTGGAACAGTGCCTGGGTTTATAGGCTTTGGGACCTCTCAGAGTGATCTTGGATATGTTCCTGCAGTTCAAGGAGCAGAGGAAATAGACAGCCTTGTGGATGCGGATTTTCGAATGGTGTTGCGGAAACTCTCGAAAAGAGATGTCACAACAAAACTTAAAGTAGGTATATCTTTTGTCCCCTGTAAATTTTTTTTTATGGAAGAGCAATACATACATTTTTCTTAATAGTGGGAGAGTAATATGTTGAAGTGGCCAGTTCATTCCAGTACATTTTCTAGAAAGAACGCACCATCTTTTTTTTTGCTTGTACTTCTACATGTCATATAAACCATTCCTCAGGCAAAGCAGTCATAAAGAATCTATAAAAATGTATTACATCCTGCTCAGTTGGAAGAAATGGTTTGTTGAAAAGGAAAATAAAAGTTGCTAACTAAAGAGAATGCATCTGCCTGGCATTTCTTATATATATATATATATGTTTTTTTTTTTTTTTTTTTTAGGCTATGCAAGAATTTGGGACAATGTGCAAGGAAAGAGAAGCAGAAGTTGTTAAGGGTGTGCTTCCTTATTGGCCAAGAATTTATTGTAAAATCTCGCTAGTAAGTATTAAAATATGAAAAATTAAAACTTTTCTGGCTACTTTTTGTGAAAACCCTTAAGGTAGTCGTATTGATATATTTAGCTCTTTATTTTTGTTGGATTTCCTGTCTCATTCTAAAACAACGATTCAAGATGATAGAAAATAGTATTCCTTGTAATTGATATGTTTCAGTGTACTGTGGGTGAAACTCTGAATTTTTGATGCCTGAACTGTATTTTGGTGATGGACATAGCTGCTTCTTAGGGCTTTGTTAATAAAAGCATGATAGAGCTTTTTCAAAATAAGTTTATATATAGAGAGGGAGAGAGAGAGGGAATGTTCACAGAACAGAATTTGCTGTTCACTTAACATAATTACAAACATTCTTGAGGTAGGACTAACAGCTGTCCATGCTGATTATTAAAAAAAATAAAAGTATATGTAGCCAGCTAACCCATATCCAAAATATCCCATCAGGCTACTGTTGAAAACAGGATATTGGATGAAATGAATCACTCTTCTCACAGAATCACAGGATGGTTAAGGTTGGAAGGGACCTCTAGAGATCATCTAGTCCAACCCCCTGCTCCAGCAGGGACACCCAGAGCACGGGACACAGGGCGGCAGCCAGGTGGGTTTGGAAGATCTCCAGAGAAGGAGACTCCACAACCTCTCTGGGCAGCCTGTGCCAGGGCTCTGTCACCCTCACACGAAAGTTGTTCTTCCTCATATGGAGGTGGAACTTCCTGTGGTTCTACTTACACCCATTACCCCTTGCCCTGTCACTGACAACCACCAAGAACAGTTCGGCCCCATCCTCCCTACATTTTTCCCTTAGATGCTTGTACATGTTGATAAGATCAGTCTTCTTTTTTTCTGGGCTAAACAGGCCCAGTTGGCTTAGTCTTTCCTCATACAAGAGATGTTCCAGTAGCTTAAGCATCTTTGTCGCTCTGCACTGGACGCTCTTCTTATCTAGTAGAATGGGAATGTAAAGATGTACACTAAAAGAATTCTTGCTTTGCAATACTTGGCATCAAAACATACCCTTGGCATCAAAACATAACCTTCTTAAAATAATAAACCCTTTTTTCCTTTTTTAAACAGGATCATGATCGCCGTGTTCGAGAAGCAACTCAGCAATCCTTTGAGCAACTGATTCTTAAAGTAAAGAAGCACTTGGCTCCATACTTGAAAAGTATCATGGGGTACTGGCTGATTGCTCAATGTGACATGTACTCCCCTGCCGCTTCTGCAGCAAAAGTAGCTTTTGAAAAAGCTTTTCCTTCAAGCAAGCAGCCTGAAGCCTTAGCTTTCTGTAAAGATGAAATTCTTAATGTGAGTTGATACATCTATACTTATTCTAGTGTTTTTATCAGGCTTTATGTGAGTATATATCACCTTTTAATACAATTCAAAGACTCATCCTGTCCCAATCCTATTGCTAATGGTTAAATTCCAGGAAGACTTTTTTTTTTCCCCTGACTTGAAACTTCACTGCTATTAAGGTCATGACAAATGGAGGCAAATACATCTCCACTTTATTTTTTTACATGCAGTTATACTGAATGAAACCATACCACTATAGGAATGAATATGAAGTAAATTTTCTTACTTGCATTTCAGTGTAATGGTGTTCATTCATCAGATACTGTTGCTCGTGGCTGGAGTAACAGTGATCATATGGTTTAGCAGTAGAGATAGAGGACTAAAGAATTCTGAGCACTGTTTCAGAAAGCCTCTCTGGGATGTGTGCTCATCAATGTTCATGCTCTTCTGCCATCATGTATTAAACAGAATTTAGACAGGTGAAAAGTTGTATTGCTGTCCTGTCATATGGAAACATAACTCTCTTGTTTTGTCTCAGTGTGTCTTATTTTTGTTTTTTATTTTTTTTTTTTTTACTTTTTTTGTCAGCAGCATGTCAGTGCAGGACTGCAGCTTATGAAATCTTACAATCTGGATTCAAACAGTACCAGCACTATGTTTTAACCTGAGTCAACTCCCTTCTGCCCTAGCTTGGTTGCATGTCTAAAATATGTTTAGTAATGACTTCACTGAGGTATAAAGATGTACCCGAATAATCTGTAGATTTGTATGAATAGTATGATTTACTTGTAAACAGTAATTTCTCATGATGGTGGTGTGTTTTTATTTTTTTCCCCTCTCTCGCTAGGTGCTTCAAGATCATCTTCTGAAAGAAACACCCGATACACTCAGTGATCCACAGTACGTTGGTCTGCTTTAAAGTGTATTTTTTAAGTCTTAGTCTGTATTGCGCTATTCTGTTGTCCTGAAGGCGTAGTTGTTCCAAGAGAGGTTAGTTGTTTAAGAGTGCAGATCCCAGCTTTCCCATCTTTCTTTGGAGTTAAGTACAAGTTTCTTATGTTGCTGTTGATAATGTTATCAGATGCATTGCTTTTGTTTCAGCTTTTCTAGATGTAGCATTCATGAATGCCTGGGAGACAGTATGTCTATTTCTAACACTTTTAATATATTTCAGTAGTATTAGAACCTATGGAAAGTTTATACATCTTGATTTCAAGTGGTAGCAATATGAAGAAAGGCAGAAAACCCCCCAAAGTTTAGTTATAAATAGCTTTAAAAGCCCACTGGTTAATTCACAATTAATTTTATTTTTTTATATTGTTTTTCTGAGAACTGTACCGGAAGAAGAAAGAGAAGCCAAATTTTTTCGGATTCTGACCTGTTCCTTGTTGGCTTTAAAGAAGTTGCTTAGCATGTTGCCAAAAAAGGAGGTGCCTTCACTAGAGGAAAGGTTAATGCCACTTCTATCTCAAAATAAATTTTGGAAATACAGTAAACACAGTATACCTCAGGTAACTCATCTTTTTAATATTACTATTTATTTTGGTGGGCTGTAGTAAAAAATTACATGCTGACTCTGAGGAAACATCAATTTATTTCGTTCTACAAGTAAGAATGAGTTCTTGTGCTTTGTTGAATGAAGTTTGAACTGGTCTTCGAATTTCTAGGCCTTAAATAGGCAACATTATAGGCATTATTGCTCTAAAATATTCTTAATAGACTAATTTATTGTTTTGATACCACTGTCATCTACTTGGCAATTTGGCATTGTTTCAAATTCATGTGAAAGAAACAAATTGTGTCATTTTACTGCATATATTCACAGTACTGTGGGTTTCATTATTTAGACTGTTGTGCTGGTGTTTTTCAAGAAGTGGAATGATCAATAAATTGATTCCCATAGTAGTTTATTAGTCTTTTTAAAGTGCTTTTGGATAAGCATGACTTTCAGAAGAACATTATTAGCATAGAATGTTCAGTATGCATATTCTTACTGAAAGAAGTCTTATAAAAGTTGCCAGACTTATCAAGCAATTTCTTTATTTTTAATAGTATCTAAATGTTTGCCTATGTGATAAATACTGTGGCTGCGTATTACAGGTTTGTGTGGCTTCAAAAGGGGTGTTATAAAACTGAAGACAGTAAAAGAATACTCTTATTTACCTAAAATGTTTGTTTTTCTATGGCTTTCATCAGGTTCGCTCAGCTTTCTTTGAGGTGGCTTCTACTTTTTGCCAGTGCCTACCTGAGCTGGTGCAAGCTGAAGCAGCAAGATTTTGTCCCGCTGTTCTACTCAGCATTGATGACAGTGATGCAGTGGTGTGCCCGGCTCTTTGGGAAGCTGCTCTGTATGCTCTTGCCACAATTGAGGTAATGTGAGAAACACAGAAGGCAGATGTTTTAGTTAAATGTCACTTTGAACCATTTGACTGTGTTTTCTCTATGATTAACAACATGAACTTCTCTACACTACACACCGCTTCCTTCTCCTTCTCATCCATTCATTTTAATTTTCATATGTAGTATATCCATTGTCTTTGAAATCAGGGTTGTTCTGTCAGAATAATCTGAGTGTCTTGTTACTAACATATAAATAATATTTTAAACACTTTTCTTGGCTAAGAAAGGTTGCAAGAATGACTGTCAGGTTTTGGTTACTTGTTTCCCCTGCAAAGTTAATTCTCAGCCTGATGATCATTTTTGTTTCCAAAGTGAAATGCCAGCTTTGTTCAACTTATTAGCAGGCCAAGCAGGGCTTCCAAAGACTGGGATGGTATCAAGGTTTAATGTTGCAGATCTGTATTAGCTGGCATAGTATAACAATTAATGAAAAAATAGATTTAATCCATTTGTTATAAGTAGATATCTGGATATGTGATAAATCACATAACAGAAATATTCAAGGGCAAAAAAGTGCTGAGATATTTTTGTAAATACCATCTTTTTTCAGTGATTTTTGAAGTTTGTGATGCTTCTGCACTTAGTATTTAAAAATTATTGTGTGTTCTTGATTTAAAAAAAATACAAGACCAAATGTGGATAGTAATTTTTATCAAGCATCCTTAAATGCAGGATTATTAAGGAGAAACCTTTAACTGAGGCCTGTTAACAAGGAAACTCAGTTGTCCTTAAATAATATTGAAATGCTTTAACACATTAAATTGTTAAAATTCACAAGCTGAAATAGGAAGAGTGTTCCATTTTTTAGAAATACTTCCAAGGCAATTTAAATATGGCAGTAACTTGCTTCAGTTGTAAAGTGGGATTGTAGATGGAATGACTACCTAAATTCTTCCAGTGACATAGTCTGCATTTTTTTTTTTTCTCTGAAGGACTGCTGGAGTCATGTAAATGCCAGAAAAGGAGTTCTACCAAAGCTGTGGACAGTACTTCGAGAAGGTGGACGAGGACTAGCTACTATCATATACCCGAACCTCTTGCCATTCATTAGCAAGGTGCCACCTGGTATTGCAGAACCAAAACTGGACTATTTCAGAACATTTTTCAGCTCTATAATTCAAGGGTATGAATCACAAATTTACTTGATTTTCTCCCTACATATACTTTATTCAGTCTCTTTCATTTATGTTTGAAATAGGGCTTTTCTACTTCATTTCCGTGTTTAAAAAAACCCAGTATTTTATTTCTTGTTTTTTTTTTAGTTTTTGTTCTGTTTTTTTTTTAAGCATTTTAAAATAGGTAATTATATGCATCAATTGTTTACTTTGGGGAAAAGACTGCTTCCACTAAAATCTTTGAAAATTAGTATTTTCAAAGTACTTTTAAATACTTTTAAATGTCAGAAACTGGAGTTAAGGCTTTGCAGCAGTCTTCTTAGGCCTTCAACTTTATTTTGAATTTTGCCTTTCTTGTCTAAAATATTTTTACTGTCAAACTTACTTCATTCCATGATATATTTTAAAATGGGAGAAGAATTTGGTGTTAAGATTTGCCTTTTGGTTGTGAATTTACTGTTTGCAGGAGAGAATTTTAAATACTTTTAACTTTCTATCAAATGCACATAAATGTATTTAATTTACATTATATATTTTAAACCATACACAAAATAATGACTAAAATATATGTTCTTTAAAAAACAATGTTGGAATGGTCATTAGTAGGGTTCTTGAGGGAGGGGAAAAAAAAGACCTAGGTAAGGATTGTTTTTGAAGACCATATTGAATCTTATTGCAGTTAGTAAAACATTTGTAATATCTGTAATATTTGTAATTTGAGGATGATCAGGGGCCTGGAACATCTGCCCTATGAGAAGAGGTTGAGGGAGCTGGGCCTGTTCAGCCTGGAGAAGAGAAGGCTGAGAGGGGATCTAATCAGTGTGTACAAGTACCTCAAGGGAGGCAGTGAGGAAGATGGGGCTGACCTCTTTTCAGTGGTGGCCACCGACAGAATAAGAGGAAATGGCCACAAACTGAAGCACCAGAAGCTCCACAGGAACTTAAGGAAAAATTTCCTGACAGTGAGGGTGACAGTGCACTGGAACGGGCTGCCCAGAGAGGTTGTGGAATCTCCTTCTCTGGAGATCTTCAAGACCCGCTTGGATGCAGCCCTGTGCCACTAGGTGACCGTGTGTGTGCAGGGGGATGACCTCTAGAGGTCACTTTCAACCTTAGGCATTCTATGATTCTATGATCTCCATGCTAATTTAATTGAAATTAGACCAGACACACAAAAATCAATTGTTTGATCATGGTGAAGCCATCTGTTTTTCTCTAATTTGGTTTAATTGGTTTCCATCTGTCTGCAGTTTATTTCATATGGCACAGAATTAAAAAAGTGATGCTTTCAAACCTCTGCTATATGTGTAAGAATAGAGAGATTTGGCAAATGAGTGAAACAGTAGAGAGTGTACTTTTGTGCATATGTTTTCTGCATTTATGGGGATTTCTCTGAATCCTAAAACTTGATGCAGAAAGTTATTTTCATATGTTACATTAAATGTTGTATTTTCTTGTCTTTTTGAACAAGTCCTCTTGAATTTGTTTTATCTGACATCCCATATTGTTTTCCCCATAAAAGCAACATATTCAAAGTTACGCTCGAGCGTTGTAACTGTTTTTCTCAGAAGCATAAACGAAGCATTTGTTTTCCTCGTATTGCTTTTCAATAGATTGTCAAGTGAGCGAGCAGTAAGTAGCCATTCAGAAAGTTCAGCAATTATAGCTGCATTTATGGAGTGTCTGCGCTTTGTCCTGCTACAGAATGTGAGTGATGATGATGAACAAAGACAGATTCATCAAATGCTGATATATGACCAGGTATTCACTAGAAATACTTAACAGTCTTGTGTATGCCTTTAATAATTAAAAATTAGAGAAAACTAAGTTTGTGACAATTTATTCATCTATAGAAAGTGCCGTTATTTTGAGAAAGTCTCATGATTTTATGAAAAAGTAATGTTAGTCAAGCTATATATATCTATTTTGTGTGTATATATATATAAATAAAAGATCATCTTATCTCTCTTTCTTAATTGTGTACAAGCGTGAGTAGTGCTGATTTTTTTTGTTGTTGTTTTTTTGAATTGCTTCCATAATATTTTTCAAAATTATAGAATTTCCTGTTATCATATAGAATAAACAGATTATTTATTTTGGTTTGTGTTTTTTAATTATTTCTTCTCTTTATAGCTAATTCCTCTTACTGATGCAGTACTTAAGGAGCCCAGATTACAAAATGGACCATTATTTTATCAGATAGCAGAAACACTGAGCTCTTGGGAATCTAAAGCAGAACTCTCCAGTGATGAGGGCACAGATGAAACTTTCCAGAAACTGATATCAAATTTTTGGGACTGTCTTTTGAAAATGTGTGTGCTTCATGTTGATACTTTGGATGCTGATGAGAAGTCTTTGCTTGCTATATCTGGTATGCTAGAAATTCTTCAGAATCCGAAGAGTGCTGCAAAACCAAACATTAGAAAGTCTCTAAAAATCAGATTTACAGATGAGGATGAATCTGAAAGGAACGTAGAGAATGGAAAATTCATAGAAGTGAAAAATAATAGTGACTCTGAAATACAGGCTGAAGAACAGCATTATTCGCCTTTAAGGAAAGAACCTTTAGAAAATCTAGTGTGCAGCCTTGCTGAACTGAGTATTGTGTATGTCAATGAACAGAAGTCAGAGCGGCATTTGAAATTCCTCTCTGCCCTGCTCAACTCTTTCTCTTCCAAAAGAATTTTTCATGTACTTTTAGAGCATGGAAATGGTGCTCAGGCTAAACCTCAGGAAAAGATAAAAGTTTATCATGAGAATCCATCTATACAATTTCTGCATCTGAATTTAATAACCTGGCTGAAAGAAGACTGGAGGAAAGATCCCCATTTCCTTGTTGATATTTTGTACAGTGTGCTTAACTGTTGTAACAGTAGTACTGAAAGGAAGATCATTCTTGATGATTTGACAAAGGTATGACTTATTTTGCCAGTGGATTAATTTATCAAAATGAATAGCTTTTTGGTGTCGTGGTTGGGTTTTGTTTCGGGATTGTGGAAGATGAAGATACCCTGCATGAACTTGAATAACTTCATCAGTTAATTTCATAACTGTTTATAACCTTCATAACTGTTACTCTGAAGGATTATGACGATATAAATCCCTTTTTATACACTATAAATCATAAAATAAGAGAGCTGCTGATATTAATTTCTTACCTGCTTCTTTATGCAGTTTAATTCTGTACTAGCCATTGATGACTTTTCTGTGAAAGAAAAGAGAAGATTTGGGAGGAAAAGACTGTGGTGTAGTAAAAATAACTCATCAGAATTAGTAAAAGATTGTAATAAAAATAAATAATCAGAATAACTTTATTATTGAAAGATCTGCTTCTTTCCTGCAGAACTTAAAATCATAAAATAAACAGTTTAGGTGGTATAAAATACTTCAGAAATTCTTTGATGAATTTGATTAACTTTCAGATTTTGTGTTCCTTCCAGATGGATCTGAAATGGATTATCCTTCTCCAGATAATTCAAAAGGTACCTCTTCAAACTGTTTTTTAAAAATTATTGTTGTTTTGCATAGTTTTGGATATTTCCCTGGATTTAACTTTGAGTGAAGTGTGTTGAGTTAACTTCTCCTTCGATTATATTAATTCCCATGGTTTGAAAACCTTGTAGAAATAGTTTCAGTGCAGTTTGGTTTTTAACCACATTTAGATGGGATGATAGTCCCACTGATTATCACTCTGTGTACCTTTTTTTTTTTTTTAAACTATATATAAGTCCATAGAATACTAATAGATTAGGCATTAGGGATCACTTTTTCACATGGGAAGCTGAGGGACTGACAAGTGATTTCCTGGAAAGAAATATGAAGCGTTTTACAACTTTTGGGCAAGAATTCATAGCACGTGATATATAATCCAGTGCATTGACTACACTGTCTTCCCTGAATGTGTACTTTATGAATCCTCTGTTTTATCGATTTTTGTTATTTAAAAATAAAAGTTAATAACTTTAAAAGGCTAATAGTAATGTTTTCTTGTGATTCAGGCATGCTCAAGCACAACAAAACTTTCATTAGTCTCTGACTGGCTGAAAGGAGACACACTTGGAGAAAGACTTGTAATGCTGGCAGATGATTTGTGTCACCTGGGTCTGAAACCCATCGTGGCATCATCAGAATCATCATCAGAAAGGTGGACTCTTTTGAGCTTAGTGTTGTCACAACACATTAAAAATGGTGAGTGCATTTATTCTTTGGACTTTACAAATGTAATTACTACATTTATACTTTATGCTTCTGCTATATGTTTCCCTTTACTTTGAAGGAATTCCTCAATTGAGATCTTCCAGATTACATAACTTGTAACATCTGTGTTTTATTCTAGTGTTAACCTGAAGCAATTAACTGTATCTAGTTTAATTTAATAAACACTAACTCAAAGTTGTGGCATCAAATATTTTTGTGTCTGTTTACCTCCTGTGTCAGTATTTAAATAAAATAAGAGAAAAATAATAGAAAATATATTAAAAAAATAGAAAAGAATAAAGAAAGTATTTGTGAATATAGCAAGTTTCAGATTCTAGATTTAGCTAGAGAAGAGAAGAATGTGAAGGGATCTTACCAAACTGTATAAATACCTGAAGGGAGGGTGTGAAGAGGATTGGGCTAGACTCTCTTCTCTGGTACCCAGGGATGGCTCCTATATTCATCTATATGCTTCTGAAAAAGAGCTCAATAGAATCAGAAAATATGCAAAGGAAGATGGCAGAGATGGTTAGAGAAATGCAGTGGCTCCTGTTTTTGGAGACTAGAAAATAGACTAGAGCTTTAAGCTTAAGCGACTGGAGTTGGGGTTTTGCAAAGGAAGCGACTGGAGTTGGGGTTGTGATAAAGAGCTGTGAATCAAACTGGAATAATATTTACTTTGTCCCTAAAAACACAGGAGCCAGCGGTTGTCTTAACACAGTTAGGTAGAGGGCTAGAGAAGAGAAAAAGGTGTACTTTCTCATGTAGTTCATAATTAGATTTTGGAAATCATTGCTATTGGATATTATGATGACTTACCCGGTTAGAAAGAGACTAAACTCATTTATGGAAGATATATGTGATTGGGGTAACTGCATGTAGCAGTCGAGATGCAAACTCTGGCTCCCTATTGCTTGACTGAAGTTGCTATTTATTTACCTTTCATGTAAACTCATTCAGATTTTTTTAGAGAAGCAATACTTGACTATGTGAGCTTTTGGTTAGGAGTTTCTAGATAGCTGCTGAGTAAGAAATTGAGGTTTAGAATAAAACTGCGTTCACCTTGATTTTTTGCATTGTGTTAATAAATAAGCTTTTTTTTTTTTTTTTAAAGCAAGTATGTTGAAGTATTGTATTTTGAGCAATGAATTAATAAAAGCATGCCTCAATTATGTATTTATTTATTTTCTCTCTGCAATAGAATCCTTGATTGGTGAAACTTTTGTTGAAAGGATTATTGATAAACTTCAAGCAGCCTTGTCTACAGCTAGGGATCTTTCTGAAGCTGGAAATACAGAACCATCCGTGTCTTTCATCTGTGATGTAGCCTCGAGCTTTTTCAGCTCAGTTAAAGGGTGTTTACTGATGCCATCCTCAGAAGACTTGCTGTTCACTATCTTCCAATTGTGTGCTCAGAGACAGGACGCTACACACTTAACAGGTAATTTGGAAAACGAATTGTATTCCAGACTAGACTTCATGTTGGGATGTGTGTGTGTGTTGCCTCCCCTCCTTTCCCACCCTCCTCCCCCTCTTATTGCATTGAGCTCTTAAAGCTTATCGTGTGGTGGAGCATAAGGAGTAGAATTGGGAAAATGACTAAAAATCTAAAATATGAAGAGAGCTGTTTTTTGTTTTTCAGAGCTTTTATCTATTGTTTTCCCCTCCAAAATATATATATATATTCCTCATTATCTCCCAGGAGACCAAAGAAAACAGTTCACTGGAATTAAGAGGAGGTGAAAATTATTTTTTGAAGTGGCATGCCTTGAAAATATTACATTTTCTAAATACCCTTGCAGTTTGTGACTAATTGTCCTCTGTTGGTTTTTATAAAGCCCGTACACTTCTTTCCTTGGGCTTTATCAGATACACAGCTTTTATATCTTTTTTCCAGATATGTTGCTTTTCATATTAAAAACATTAGATTTTGCCTCTGTCATATGTGGAGAAGTTCTGTTACCCATTCTGCATCAGAGATGCAACAGTTCATAAAGGGGAAGTGACTTTATCAGACAGTGATACAACGTTCCAGACCAGGGAAGTGGCTTTATAAGAATATGCTTCTCTTGATTGCTATGAGAATCCACCCAAGTTGCTCAAATCATAATATTTGGGAAAAAAAAGCTTCTTGGCCTTCTAGAATTCTCTAGCTACAACACGCAGACACTAAATACTCTGAACATGCTGCAGTGTAGACTGCACTTCCTCTGTGTTGAGAGCAGGAATTGAAAGCTCTCACTTCAACAACATTTTTTTTTTTTTTTATAGTTGATTAAATCTGTTTTTCTTTTTTTCTTTCCCCGAGAAAGACTGAAGAATATAATATTGAGCAGTTGCAACTATAGCTGACATTAAAATTTGTGATTTAGTTTTACAGTGCCAGTATTTACTTCTGAGCATCAGTTTTAGTGCATCTTGCCAGACGGTTTTGACATTTTTGTTGTTAGTATCCCTGTGTGTCAGCTATTTTTGTAGTTGATATTCTATATATTCTAAAGTGTTTTGGAAATAAATTATTTGAGGCCTTTGAAATAAAAGGAGTGAGCATTTTATTGTTCTTTCAGTAATACAGAGATTCAATTGGAAAAAAAGAAGGTATGCAGTCACTGTGCTAAGGATGCATATATTTATTCTGAAACCAGTTACATCAAATGAAGCTGCTATGGCGAGTTGAACCCATTTCTCCCTCCAACAGTGCATTATTTTTAATCTGAGGTGCTAATTTATATTCTCTGAGGGCAGGATTTTTGTGTAGCAAGTTCGGTAGATATATTTGCTAGTATAGATGCAGAGGAAATATTATGGTATTATGAGGAAGTATTGTATTAAGAGGAGTTACTAAGTATTAAGTAGTTAAGCAACTAAGCAAGTATTAAATAATTATTAAGGAATTAAGTGTTAAGAGGAAATATTGTAGTATTATGTTAGATTTGAAGGAGAACAGTCTTAAAATGAAAGCTTCTACTTTCTAAGAGAGTACCTAATGTTTTAAATAGCCTTGCAATTCTAAAAACATCAAAAACGTAGTAGATAACATGAAGCTCAATGTTTTCTTAATAAAAGGCTACTTGTATAGCAGAATTTATTAAAAATAACAATTCCACAACAAACCTGTGTATATGCTGTGGATAGCTTTCATATGTAACTATATAGAAAAGTGAAATCTGTTCTTGCAGTAGCACCTTAGTTTTGCACAGGTGATTGTTGCTATACTTGTGTAAAATGTAACATGGGAGTTTATCTGTTCTTCTTGTTTGGTTTTTCCTGCAACAGATTTACTTATATGTAAACTAAAGCACACTTGGATGTCTGGCGTAAATTCACTTGTACATCAACTTCGGAGTATGCAGAAACAGAGCACCTTTTTGCATAAATCTGCTCTGTGGGTCAAGAATCAAATTCAGTCCTCCTCTTTGGATGTTAAAAGGTAATTGTACATGTCCACATCATAATATATTGCTCACCATAACAGTCCAAGGCTATGCTAATCTGTGTTTAGCTACATCTTCATTGTTTAAGGTTCTTTCAGCCTGTCAGGGTGAGAACTGTGGCTTAGAGCACAACTTAAAAAGCCTTTGGTAGAGTTTTGTATCAGGTTAGAACAAAGGCACTAGGTTTTACGAGGCTAGTGCTAAACTTGCTTGCCATGATTACTCTTTTTCTTAGCCTGCAGATTTTGATCTCTACAGTCAGTGACTTGTTATCTAAGCTTCTGGAAGCTGAAGGGCTACCTGGATATCTTGTGGGAGCTTATGTTGAACATGTCACACCAAACAGAACCGAATGGGAGAAATTGCATGAGTCCCTATCCATGGAGGTATGAAAATGGTAGCTTCTTTTTGTAGTTGGCCTGGCCTTTCTTGAAGACTTTGGCTTTTAGATTAATGAACACGACTCATTTGACATAGCACTGTGGTTATGAATACAGGTCGGACTGAAGGTCCTTTTTAGTCGTTTCCCTTAGTGGAAGAGGAAATCTGTATATTTGTGGCCTCATCCAATTCTAGAAAGGAGAATCAGAATTTGTGAAATTTCCCTTTTCTGCATGGAACTTCCTTCATAATTCGGAAATTTTGTGTCTAACAGATTATATTTCATAATAATGTTGTTATTTACCTTAGGCTTCTATAAATCTTCTGTGGTGAGAGGACTGCAGTATTTTCAGAGAAATATGATTTGCTGCCTGTAAATTTTGGCATGTGTTGCCAAGTGCAGAGAAAGGAAGGAAATAAGGTCCTGTCCAACCACCAGTGTTCAGTAACCCTACTATTTCTTGTGCCTCTGTAAGAAATTTAGAGCTCTAAAGAGGTATATTTATTTCTCAGTCAATAGTGCAGTTTCAAGTTACTTCTGTGCATTTATTTTGATTTTTTTTTTTCCTTTAACTGCTGAAATTTGACACGAATTTAAATAGGAATGGCTCATCTGCACTGTTAGGCTTCTGGTGGTAGTTCAACTCTTGGATATTTAAGTAACTGAGTTTTCAATGGATTATAACTCTTCTACATAAAACTGAAATGTCACTTATTGCTCATACTCTTTTTATGCACATATTACAGTGGATGCACAAACCTCTTTTGGAAGGAAGGCTGAGTATGAATTGTGAGCATTTGGGATCGTATGTTAAGCTGTGTGGCACAACTAAACTTCCAGGCCATCTGTGCACTTCAGCCTTATTAAGTAAAATGGTGCTGTTTATGTTGGAAAATGGTATAGTCCGTGGAAATGATGATGCTGAAAGAAAGAAAGTTGACAATATAAGTAAGTTATAATGGTAAAACTTAAAGGACTTTGGTTTTGTCATAGTTAAAATCCAACAAGAATTGATAATTAGTAACAAAGAGTAAAGATTTGGCATATAAATAGCATAAATCATCCTTTTATTCTGTATGTATATGTGTTTTATTGCTGTTGGGTTTTTTTCTCTTTTTCTCTGAAGAGAAATGTATTTTTGTCATGTAAGTCTTTGAGCTGATGGAGAAGCCACACATTAGCTGTTAATATTGGATTTACTTTTTTTCTTAATTTAGATCTTGATTGCCTTGTCTACAAGAAATAAAAGAGAATGGAGAAGGGTTAGTCCTTGCCATGCATGTTGTGTTTTAAAATTTCCTGAACATCTAGGATTGGTTATTGTAACTTCATTTTTTTGTATTTTGTGATGCAATAGCAAAGACCAGATAATGCTCTGAAGCACTTGAGTTTGTATGTAAATGTCAACTTCTTAATGTGTAAAAGTTTTTGAAATTTTCCCTATATGCAGTAAATGTATTCAGCAATGTATTTTATTGTTTGTTTAGTTGCGGAACTGCTGTATTCACTACAATGGATTAAAGAATTGGAAAATCCTCCTTATTTGCTTCTTGAATACCTTCATATGTTAGAAGAAATGCACATCACATATGAGAAGTTCAGTACACTTAGTAATACAGCAAACCTTCAGCAAACAGTGTTTGATAGGTAAGAACAAGAGAAATCTCTATTGAAGTAGAGATTACTTAACCGAACCTTAAAATTAGCACTGTATAGAGTATTTAGTGCCACCACAGCTCATTATATGTTGGTTGTAGCTTCATACAAATGCTTTCATGGTGAACTGTGCATTTACATGTATTGACCAAAGTCTTTATTCTTCCTTTGAAGATCAGAGGAACATGGAAGACTGTGGTCTTTAACCATGGCTAAAGTGATTCGTGACGGAAACACTGGATCATGTGGGACGAAACAACTTTTTAAAACAAGCGAAGGGTATGTTACTATAGCCTATACAATCTTGTTGTTTACATTGCAACTCTTGATGATATTAAATGCTCTTGATTCTGATGAATGCCATCTGAAGACTGGAAATTTTATAATGTGGATGTATATGCATAGTATAAAAATGAAATTCAGTTTATTATATGCATTTAATTAAATCACAGGCTATTAAGTAGTCCTTATGTGACCATTATAAAATGACTGGCATTTTGCTTACTTGTTAATTTTGGGTGGTGTTTTATTTTTGGTGTTGTGTTTGTGTGAGCAGGTTTCTTCCGTTGACCGAGGGCAGATTGCACACACTTCAGTGTCTCTCACCATTTTTAATTGAGGAAGAAAAGAAAGAGCTTGTCTTCGACTGTGTGGCCAAACTCATGACTTGCATGCAGACAGAACTCTGTAGCACTGATGGTCAGTTATGCTCTTAAATCAACCCACTTCATTAGAATTTAAGAACATTATTTTGTAATAATGCCTGCCTTTAAGACATCATATGTTTTCTATTAGAAATAAGTGTTTTTGCAGTTGTTCGCATACACAGGGGGGCCTAGGGGGTTTGGTGTGTTATTAAAGTTGCTTACACTATGTTGCCTACCCCGGAATTAGAACTGAAGGTTTTAGGTTTGCTAAAGTTTGATTTACTCTCAATGTTTTCTTTGCGTGGCTAGACATCTACATCTGTAAATATTACAATTTCATTTAAATATTTAGGCTTTATGCTGTATGCAAAAATGAAATTGTTGTGATCTAGAGCATCATTATTGTTTTATTTTTAAGATATTTTAATAGGATCTCTTTTGATATATTCGAATAATTTTTGAGTAAATCTTCCAGTGCATGTGGTACAGCACCCTGCTGTACATGCACTTCTACACATGAAACTTTAATCTTTTTTTTAATGAGGAGATGAGGATGTGTTATAATGTTACTGTAAGTGTCCTTTGAAAATCCTTTTTGTTTGCACAAACTTTTTTCTTTTTAAGAAATATTTTCCGAATTACTTAATCCAAAGTCCGTTTGTTTGAAATAAGTGCAATTTATGAAACCTTCCTTTCACTCTTTCTTACTTTGATGCTTTGTTACACATGCCCTTATTGACTTGGCTGTATTCAGCTTGAAAGTTGATTTGTGCTTTCAGTAGGGCTGTTCTGAAGTTAAAACTGAAAATGCTGTCCTAAACAGTTTGAAATTGTGACCATCTGCCATAGGCAATGTCCTCACATTTTCAGAGTTGTTCTTTCAAATGGATGTCTGAAGTTTGAACTTCATTAGTTAATCATATATTAGTTCATTAGTTTTATACAACAGTTGAGAGAAATCTTGATTCTTTATACTGTGACAGTTTCTCTAGTGCTTGTTCTTGAGATTTATTTTAACCTTTTGTGTTTTTGTAGTACAAAGTATGCATAGTGCACGCTACACTTTTTAGTAGCATGAATAGTTTTAAACGCTACCAGGTATTTTCCTATTTCATCAGTTGTTTAAACCAACAAAGAATGAGTCTAACAATGTTGTAGTTTTTTTTTGTTGTTTGTTTTAATTTTTGTTGAATGTACTGTTTCTGATTTAGTGATGGCAGCTTTGGATGAACTGTTGAAAGAAGACCAGAGAGTATCCAAACTGTGTTTAAGATACTAATGTTAAATTCAGATTAAAAGGTTCAGTCTATTAACACACATTCTGATGTTAGTCTTGTCTTGAAAATTAAAACTTAATGTCTGTGGATTATTATTTTTCATGTTATATTTTTATTATGTTATAGGAGCATTTGGGTGTCTTTCCATTTTGAACTCCTGCCTGAATGACAGAAATATTGATTGTGATCATTTACTACCTGGAATACTAAAAATCATAATATCCTGGAAAAGTGATAATGAAGATAGCTTTCTCTTTAGCTGGTGAGTGTGACTTTGAGATAATCTGATTGATATCTGGCTGATAATATTAAAATTATAAACCTTTTTAAAACTGTATCCGTTGAGATAGTTGTCACTAGGTATTTAAAAAGTGCAACTAAGCTAAACTAAAAAGTTGCACAAAAGATAGTTGCTCTAGTGCTTTCAGGTAGGTATATGAAAGCAAGATTAGGAGCCAAAAAGCTTTTTAGTATACATATTCTGTTTTAAAAAACACTCAGAACAGACTGGCTTTTTTATGTTTTGCTATTTAGTTCTCAAAGTTCATATTGCCAAAGTAAAATGAGTAAAACTTAAACTTTGTGGGGATTTTTTTGTTTGTTTGCTTTTAATTCTGGACTTGAAAAGGTAACCTAGAAAATTTCACTTCCATCAACAAGTGAATATCTGAGGTTGCAACATAAAAATAAGCAGGTGGTTCTTACAGTATGTTTTATGTCTGCTGACTTAAATATTTAGGGCTTATAGTTAGTGTAATATTCAAATGCTGAAAGTCAGAGTATAAAAAAAAAAGGGTGGTGTAAGATTAATTTGTCCTAAAGGGGGAAGCAAAGGTAAGAAAACAAATATTTGTGTTTGTGACATGAAGATACGTAATCAATAATTGTATTTTTATTGCAGTAACCTGAAAGAAAAAAGTGCTCAGTTGCTTGGCTTCAACATAGAGGTGATCCGTTTTGTGCCTTTGTTGCTGGAGTGCATGACAACTCCTTTGGCTGACAATGAATGGGACTTTATCATGTGCTCCATGCTGGCTTGGTTAGAGGTAAAATTGAGAGATGATTGGTCCAATAAAGATACAGTATCTCAGGCTATCTAGGTTCTGTTATTAAAGTACAGTGCTCTCAGTCACCAGCGTAGAAGGACAGACACATTTCTTGGCAAGAGGCAATGAACTTCCATAGAAAAGATTTGTATAGATAAGTGCTTGGGAGTATTTTCAATATATAGTGATCATCTAGGATAAACTAAAGATCTGCAGACAGCCACATGAGTAATTCTAGATTAAAATAGTATTGTCATCTTCTTTGTGTGATTTGAAAATACGAACATGGTATTAATAGATTTCTAATGTTTTGGAGGGAAAAATGAGGGCACTTCATATTGCAGTTTTGGCTCCCTTGAAAAGGTACATATGGATACATTTCTATTTTAATCCACTTGGTGGCACTTTCCTTCTTTCATAAAGAAAGGCATATAAAGAAAGCAATCTAGCATTCTAAAACTTGGTGAGATTTGGAAATTCATTGTGACAATTTCAATAAAAATACAGATTTTTTTAAACTTTATTTTTCCAATTCATTAGTTCTGAAATGATCTTAGCAGCAGAGGTTTGCGACACATTTGACTTTCTAATTGTTTTATTTGTTTCATTTTCTACATAGAATGTGAATCAACTTCTGTTTTAAAACAAATTTATGGTGAAGAAATTCTTTTTTTTTTCCCTCCTAGACAACAATTGAAAACCATTCACTTTATCATATACCACTTGTGCAAATTTTTGCTTGTGCCAGTTGTGACTTGGCGTCTGCCCTTAGTGCTTACTTTGAAGCTGCACCTCCTGAAACTGTTGCAAACCTTCCTGTGAACTTGATCAGTGAATGGAAAGATTTCTTTTCGGAAGGAATTCACAATTTGTTGTTGCCCTTATTGGTGAAAGTCACAGGCAAGTATATGGTAACTGGCAAGGATAGTATTAGTGAGTATATGATATGAGTCACATCAGTCTGAAGTAGAACTTGACAGACCGTGGTTTTTACTTATAGAAACATTAATATAGCTTATAAAACTCACTCTTCTGAATATTTATAATATGCTAATAATTACACAACTTTTTGTGACTCAGAAGATAAGATATATTCTAAGTGCTCAGTTGTTTCTAGTTGAGATTGCTTATGCTAATATGCCATGCATGCTGCATCACAGCCTGTCTCTTTCTGTCTTAAATAGGAGAAACCAAAAATGCATCTGAAAGTGCTTTTCAAAACTCTGTGTTAACGTCTTTGGGTCAAGCTCTAACATACATATCGAAGGACCAGTTGTTAAACCATAAACTGCCAGCAAAGTTTGTTGCAGGCCAGAAAACAAATCTTCCGGATAGGCTCCAGACTCTGTTAAATACATTATGTCCATTACTGCTCTTCCGGGCTAGACCTGTGCAGATTTCTGTCTACCACATGTTATACAAGTAAGAATCAACAACTTTCTTACTACTTCCACATTTTATTATTAATAATATGCTGTAAAGTGTGCACTTAAATTGTGTTGAACAAAGTGATGCTTCATTATGGCAGAAAATGGTTAACCAGGCAACTTGTGTTCTGTATCAGAGTACATTATCTAAAACTATGATTACTTATAAAGTGGACTTGAGAAATGAGAAGTTCTACTGGAGTATATGAAAATATGATTTTATTTTCTGGTGAGATTCTACTTTAGTTAGTAGATAAGCTACATAGCCCCTCTCTCAGTGCTCATATAAAATCTTAAAAAGTAAATTGAAGTGTTCCGATGTTGATCCTGTTAGTATCACTTAAATAGTACGACCTCTTCATTATCACTAATTTGATAAAGAAAGTGAAGTGAAGAAAGCTATTAGTATTCCTGTGAACTTTCTGATTCCCTTATACCCAAAGATGAAAAACAGTACAATGTGCATTTGGCTGTTAAAAATGCAGGTTGTAAGGCAGCTTACTTGACGGTTACATGTCAAAGCTACTATCACCTTTTATTGTACTGAGACATAAAGATGTGATTGGTAATAGCCTTATCCTGAGGTAGAGAAGTTAATTTTAATATGTTTCAGAAAGCTAAAAATGTTCAGAAACAATTGAGTGAGGTTATTTAGCCATTGTTGTTAGAGGCAACTCTGCAGTGGTGTGTGTATCTCCTAGTGATTTTGTGTTCTTGTTAAGCAATAATGGCAATCATATCATATCAATAATATAGACCTGTGCAGTACTTGTGTCAACATATGTAGTCAATAAAAATTAAATCTGTTTTCCTCCCCCTTCCCATCCTTCATCTCTGTAGATTAATGCCTGAGTTGCCTATGTTTGATGATGAAGATCTCAAATCTTACGGTGATGAAGAGGAGGAATCAGCACTGTATGGATATTTTTCTTCCTGTTTTTCATTACTGATTTCTTTATTTTTGATATCTGTTATATGGATTGATATTTGCAGCACAGTAGTAGTCTGTCAGAAGATATTAAGAGTAAAAATTACATGGTTATGATAAAGAGACATAAACATTGAATTATACAACATAACTGCTTATATCTACTTTGGTGCTAGCACTTGCCTAGTACTTGCATTTATTTTTCTTGGTACAATTACTGCAGTAACTGCAGTGTATGTCCTATATCTTGGATAATATAATTTGTTTGTTTGTTTTTATACTTAGCTCAGTAACTAAAAGTATGTTTTACTGTGGAGCTAAAGGCCTTTTAATCAAATGCAAAACACAAACCAAACACATCCAGTGATGAGGAAATTGGTTGTTCTTTAGCTACTTTGTTAGTGTGACTTGATAAACACAGAGGAAAACAACCAGCACTCCATGGGGTAGGTCAAAGCAGCTCAGACATAGACCAAAGTCATCCTTTTGTATTAAGTGATCAGCATTCTGTTTATGTTATTGCTGCAAGGGATAAGAGATCAGTTGCCCTCTTGAGGGGAAACGAACTATTAAAATCTAGCAGTACTGTGCAAATCTTGAATCAGATTTTACACTAGTGAAATCTGAAAGTAATTTTCCTGTAGTAGGAGACCCTTTTCATCTACACACATGCTCATACTAGTAGGATGCTACTAGTAAATATAAATTCAGTTAGTCTTCTGCTGAAGTTTTTTGCTTATATAACATTTTCCCATAGATCACCTCCTGCGGCTCTTATGTCTGTCCTGGCTACTCAAGAACTCTTACTAGAGAATACTCTAGAGTGCATTCCTGTTGGGGAATTTGCAGTTATACAGCCACTGAGCGATGAGTATTGCCTTGTTCTAGGATATCTTCTCACTTGGAAGTTAACATTAACTTTCTTCAAAGCGGCTTCTTCTCAGGTATTTGCTCAGGGTTCTGGTTTCGTTAATAATGACTTAAGATTTGAAGTAATGAAGTAATAATGACTTAAGATTTGTTAATAGATGATTCTATTACAATTTCAACAAACCTTCCTGCATTTTCTAATTTTATAATCACTGAGAAATCTTCAGAGAACTCAGTTACTCTCATAAACTCATTTGAAATCCCAGGGTCACTTTTCTTCCGTACCCAAACATATCTGTATCATTTGCACACAAGCTAATTTTACTATGTCTCAACTATTTTTTTTGTTTTTACCCCATCAGCTGCGGGTTCTCTACTCACAGTATCTTAGAAGAACTAAAAGCTTGAATAAACTGCTTTATCATTTGTTCAGGCTAATGCCTGAAAACCCTGTCTTTCCTGGGCCAACTTCTGAAGTTCCAAATAGGGATACAAAAACCTTCTTTACTGAGGAACTTAATTTAGATGTTAAAGGTTAGTAAACATATATTTGATATTTGTGCATTTGAGAGAACTTTGGTATTGTTAGAGTTTAAATATATGTTTCTACTTAAAATGGAAAAAACATATATGTGCACGTACATATGTACAAAAATTTGGGGCAATCATTTTACATAGGGAAGCTCTGCCATAGTAGAGCTAGAGGAAATACTTAACCCCAGATTATCACTATTAGTGACAATGTATTAATTCTTTGTTGTCTGAATCGTGAATATATGCAATATTTCTGAAGTACTAAAATAGATGGTCTAGTCTGGGGTTTATCAATTGGTTCTAGACTTTTAGCATCTGTTTTTGATGCTAAGTTGATTTCTTTTAGTTTAATATGTGATTAAAAGGAGGAGAAAAAAGAACATATTAAGATTTTTCAAAATATTTAAAACTTATTAAAATGTCTGTTCTCTTCACACAGTTCAGAAGAACCTGAGTTAATCAGTTGTGTAGACAGAAGGCTAAATTGTGTAGGCTAAATTACTTTATGTACCTATAGACATGTAGGCAACAATACCGAAACTTTGTTTCTTAATCTTGTGTTTGAATAGTGCTGTGTTGCAGAACAGGTTTTGGATAACTGGAAGAAAAGGGGTAGTTTGGAAAATTACTTACACAACATTCCAAGAGAAGGATTTCCTTTATCTCTGTATACACTCACAGGGTATTGAAAACCTCACATATACTCTATTCAAAACATCTTCATATTTGTTCCTTCCAAAGTGAACTTTTTTCATTTCTGGAAAATTACTGTTGGTTATTGTCCATGTATAGTACACCTCCAAACTGGAATGTCCTCTTGTAATTTAGAAGTGTTAATCTAAAAAAATAGGAATATCAACAGGACTGTGGAGAAAGGCAAAGTTAAATATGGAGTTATGATATCGGATTTAGAAGGGGCATTTAGATGCAGTTTTAGTTATCTCTGTTACTTTGCTATCAACTTGGTGTTGGAAGAACCAACATTTGTTACTTAATAGTATCATATGTATCTCAAAATGCTTTTTTCCTTTCTTAGGAACAGGACTGCTGTCATCTCAGATCCCACACCTGGCCTGCTCTGTGTATCACATAACATTGAAAGACTTGCCAGCCATGGTTAGGTTGTGGTGGAACAGCTGTGAGAAACGTGTCTTCAATGTTGTAGATAAATTCACAAGCAAGTATGTGAGCAGCGTGCTGTCCTCCCAGGAAATAGCTTCTGTACAGACTAGCACCCAGTTATTTAATGGCATGACGGTTAGTAAGACTTTGTGTTCTTTTTTGATTTCACTGGAGAATGTGTCTTGTATGACTGTGTTTTTCTTGCTTGAAATGACTGAGAACGTAGTTCAGCTTGGTGTCAGTATGTTAAGTTAATGTTGGTACTTACTAATAAGCTGTGTTCTGATAGAAGAGAGTGATGCTTTTCTTGAATGTTGGAGAAATTGGGGAGGTAAGTAAAAGGTCCCACTATCAGTATGCTGCTACCATCTTTGGTAGTTTTCAACAATATCATCAATCACTAAATGGAATGATAGATGGCAATTTCTTGTTCGATTGCCAAGATATAAATGAGCTTTTACTTGCTGTAAGGAGAGTGTATTTTTGATCTGAGAAAATTTTGTGTAGTGAAGTGGTTCCTGTATATTAAAAATGGGTCCTGTATATTAAAAGTGGTTCCTATATATTAAAAGACTAGAGATGGTATAAATCTCTCTTCAATTGCTAAAGAGTTAATTGCTTTATTTATTTATTTTTAACAGGTAAAAGCTCGGTCTGCTGCACGGGAAGTCATTGCTACTTATTCAGTCAATGATATATTTATTGAACTAATAATACAGCTTCCATCAAATTACCCACTGGGATCCATAACAGTTGAGAGCGGAAAGAGGGTTGGTGTGGCTGTTCAGCAGTGGCGCAATTGGATGCTGCAGTTGAGCACCTATCTTACACATCAGGTGAGTGTAAAGAAAGCCCTTAATTTTGAAAATGGGAGTCCCGATGATCAAAAAGTAATCCTAGTAATATAGTATCATTTAGATCTACGTAGCTATATATACACATATATATATATATATATATACACACACACACACACACACAAAAAAAAAAAAATATATATATATATATATATATCAGATCTCATCAGTAACACTCAGAGTGCTACTGAATTGGTCATTTGTATCTTCTTTTCTCCAGATGGTGAAACAGAGAAGTAGAATTAGCTGCTTAGTGAGTCGTAATAGATTCTTGGCCAAAGCTGAAAATGTAGGCCTTCTATGATGTAGCCCAGTGTTTGCCATGTGTGACTCTGCTATCTCAACTAGTGTGGAAAAAAGGCAAATCAATAACCAAAATTCTCTAAAAGAGCAGTAGTGGTTGCATTGCATCCTGCATGTTTAGGAAAAGAATTAAGAAAACAGAAAATGACACTTTAAAGATCACCTCTTAAAGGTTCTTAATTGCATTCTTTTCATTGTGAGGGATGTTTCACTATTTCACTTGGTAGTTCTGCTTCTAAAGGTTAAGCTACTGTCTGTCTGTATGTCATGTGTTGGCTTTGTAAATTACTTGCTGCAGAATTCACCTCTAATTTCAGTTAGTCTGAAGGTCTTCAGGTAATGTGTATATGGCATGTAATATTACTGGGCCCTGTTCTCTTCACTTATGCTTTTGAGTGCTTGTGATATTCAGAAGGGACTCCTTGATGTTAACAGCTATTTTTCTCTCTTTTAGAACGGAAGTATTATGGAAGGCTTATCTTTGTGGAAAAATAATGTGGATAAACGTTTTGAAGGTGTTGAAGACTGCATGATCTGTTTCTCAGTCATTCATGGTTCCAACTATTCTCTTCCCAAGAAAGCTTGCAGGACATGCAAGAAAAAGTTTCATTCAGCTTGTTTGGTAAGTAGCTAGACTACATGCATCTGAATAGGCAAAAAATCTATTAATAATTTAAAACAGCTATTTTACTGTAGTACCAATTTTCCATTGTACTCTTGGAGTATGTGGGATGAAATACACTTGTAAATTATTTGCAGAGATTTTTTACTAGACTTTAAGGACATTGAATGAGAAAGGAATTTCTACACTTTACAAACAATAACTATCCCTTTCCTGTCTACCAAAGCACAAGCCAGTACGTCCACAGGGTGTAGCAATGCAGTCTTGAATGTCTCCTCAATTAGGGGAATTGTGAAAGGCTCATGCTCTTCAGTAAACTTGGTGGTCTTGATATTTAGTGGTTGACCATATCAAAGTCATTGTAAACTTTGGTTGTATGGTTAACAAGTACATCTGGAATGAGATGCTGGCTATATTGCCATATGATGGAAAATTATTGATGTGTTTAAAACCATTCTTTTACTCTCCTAAAATGAGACACATGCACTTACTTGGAAATGACTTTTTTTAAGATTATTATTATTGTACTTATTTTCATTGGAAAGTAATACTCTTATTATTAGTGATAAAGCAGATAAAACCAAGAATTTCACATTTGGGTTGTGTTCTTGTATTAAATGGTTGCATTTCTTTTTCAGTACAAATGGTTCACATCAAGCAACAAATCCACCTGTCCGCTCTGTCGAGAGACATTCTTCTGAAATAAAGCATTTTTTCTGCGTTCTGTGAGCTGACTGGTAAATGAAGAGGAGGTGTTAAACTGTATGTCGAAGGAAGTGATTGCTTCTTTGAAATAATGTCAATTACTTTGAATTCTCGACTAGTGGGATATGATCCATATTTACCTCTGGACTGTTTTTTGTAAAAGTTTAAAGATTCTTCTTTGATACAAAGAAATATATAAGAATAATTTATTTTAATTTGTATATTTTTAAGGATAAGATACATGAAATATTCAGAAGTAATGCAGGGTTATGTCTGAAAAGTGGTATTTAAGCCACAGCGTAGCTGTTTCAAACGTCTTTAGTTACATTCAACACGGTGTTAAGCACTCAAGTCAGATCATGCATCTTAATTCATACATATGAATTTATTATAATAGCTGGTATGAAGACTTGAGGTTTTGATTATAGTAAATGTATGTTTATAATAGTTCCACTTATAGAAAAAGAATCAATATTGCTGTTGAACATTAAGGTTAAGGCATGGAATTAAGATAATTACTTTATGTTAAAGAATAAAACCTAAACATAGCATTATCTAAATTTAGATGTTTATAAACCGAGCTTTCACCTTTAACAATCTGATTTTTTTCTTTTTTTTCCTCAAAAAAGCCTCAACCATCCAATAACCTAAAACCACAAGAACTAAATCAGCACAGAGGGAACAAAGTCATTCCTGCATGACAGTGCAAAATGCTACCTACTTACTATAGATAGGCCTTTTTTAGAGAGAAGACTTATGCACTGATCTATTCATGTGTTTTCATTTTTTCAGTTAACATCTTCACCATCTGCCAAATAAGTCATCACTGAATCTCCATTGTATTTATCCTGTCCAGTAAAGATGCGTTTGTTAACTGAGCGTAACAACTGTACCAGAATTCAATGTTGTCTGCATTTCACTATTTTTTCCTTGATTTTTTTCCTCTTTATTTTTAACAGCAGTAGCATACTAAGTTCTAATTTGGATGGTATTGTTCTGTTATAGTTTTATTGGAAAAGTCAATAAAAGGAGAGGAATGAATGAATTTTAGTAGTCTTTGTATTCTCTGGATTACTGTGTCTTCCTCTGTGTTGGCAGACTTTCAGAAATTAGTGGTTTAAATAGATGATATTTTTGCATATGCCATTATCTGTACCTCCATCCCTGATCTTCAGATGCTAGTTGTTTTCTCAGAATTGGTTCCTTTTAAGGAAACACCTTTAAAACTGTATTTTTTTTAGCTGTCCATAGTGGAAGTTTGTGTATTTAACATATAGCACTTGGTTGCTAAAAGCAAATTTCTCTTTTTTACTTTTTTTTTTTAAGGAGGAAATCATTGGAAACATTAGAACTTGTGATAAAGTCTAACTGGAAACACACTGAGGAGCGTGCTGTGATGCTTTCATAATTGCTGGTACTAAAACTCTGGAATTGTTTTTCTTCCCTTTTTCCGAAAAGACTCACTGCAAATAACTTCTTTAGTCATCTCTGATTCTCTTCAGAGATAGTGCTGCATTCTCTGCTCATGTCCTAGGAGAAAGGAATATTTGTGCCTTGGCAAAGGGGGGGCATTCATGCAGATAGAAAAATCTTAAAAAGATTAAAAAAACAAGTACTGAGTCTTCACCAGGAAGATGTTAGTATGATCACAATCCACTCTACAGTACTCTTTCAATAGCACTTGCACTAAAGTTGCATTCAACAGCATGACACCTACTGATTCATGTTTTCTTAAGGTTTCTCCGTGTCCAAAAGTCCAGTGGCTAGATAGTCCATGAGTGTGTGTGTGTGTGTGTGTGTGTGTTTTTCTCGTTATAATTATTCTGCCCTCTATTGTTTACTCTAAAACCATACACACTGTTGAGGTGTTGTGATTGATTGTGCTGGATGATTATCTATATTTTTTTCCCTGTCATTACTCTTTTGAACAAGTTCTTTAATTATAATTAAGAGCTAGTTTGATTAACTCTCCCTTTTCTTAAACTTGCAGTTTTAATCTATTACATGCTATGATTGCATCTAAAATGAACTTCTGATGTTGTCATGCTTTTGCAGAGCCACCTTTTTGTTGTTAACAAAACCTTGTTAACAAGGTAAAACTCCTTGAGTGATTTATCCACCCACCATTAAAACTGCAGTGTAGTATTAAAAAAAAAAAAAAAAAAAGGGGGGGGGGGGCAAAAAAAAAAA
>JAWLRI010000964.1:1876514-1902133 GCA_034781795.1 Crypturellus tataupa | reverse complement strand
CCCCCCCCCCCCCCCCCCCCCCCCCCCCCCCCAAAAAAAAAAAGGCAAAAAGCCCAAACCTTCAGCAGTTTTTCATTGAAGTGACTTGCTGAGCTGAAAACCTGTGTTCTCCCTAAGAACAGTCATCTAAAGTGAACTGTAGAGGTAGCGTGATGCACCCAAAGATAGCTTCTGCTATTCCTTTGTAGTAAAATACCTGGCTGCATACCCTGTTACGTGTCTTGCGTGCTCAAAAACTGTGCTTTTTCCTTTGATCTCTTAGGTGAGCTTTTGGCAGGTTGGCTCTACTCAAGGAAGATTTTTTTTTTTTAAGTTTGGAGATAATATGTACACGAGTAGCCTGTTTGTTCTTGGGTGGACTAGCAGGAAACTTCTATGACCTTACATAACGGAGAAGGACTAGGCTTCGCAACAGCCCGTGAAGATCTTGGAGAATGTACTCAGAAACAGCACTAATCAATCCGAGGACCTAAGATGGCTCTAGCCTGTGCTAGAGCATGGGCCTCTATCACAGCATTAGAAAGAACAACTCTTCCTTCTGCTCTTTAGTTAAGTACAGCATAGGTACAATCCAGCCTGTGAAACAGGAAAAACTACAGCAAATACATAACCTCAATGAACACAAATATACAAATACTTTATTTACTTTAAAAAAAGCCTTTAGTACTGAAGTGCAAATGTCAAAAAGCCCCTTGAGGGCACTTCTCCATTCCAGCCGCAACTGCCCTACAGCAGGCAAAAGGACAGTTGTGCTTCTGAGAGCAGCTAAAAGCTGACTGATACCCCAAATAAACTACCCAGTCAGAGCAGTTTGGCTGATCAGTAGCCAGGAAGTGCAGGTGCACTTCACTTCAGGGTGAAAATTCTGGCTTAAAAAGTGCATTGGGCAACTTTAATATGTTATGCATATCCAAGTCGTAGAAGATCAGGAACAGTTATCAAGACTTCTTGAATTTGAGTATAGTAAGCATTTCTCTTCCTGCTTGCCTGGAAAGTGCTTTTGTGCCTTCTAAGCCATATTTCTTCATTGTTTCCAGAATTTCATCTGTAATCAAATGTGCAGTGTTACAACCAAGCTTGCATTTGAATCACCTATAAAAGGCAATGCTAAAATCTTTGCCAAACGTAACTTAAAATCTTGCCTTGCAGCTTGTCATCTTACTCTTTCAGAGAATATTTTCGTCCAAAGTAGTCTTTTGCCAAAAACAAATACGCTTTACTTTCTACTGAAACTGTATTTTGGTATTTGTTTCAAATGTTATCTAGCAACAAATCAGTTATGAAACTAGTCTATAAGAGAAACTGAAATTCATCACATCTCTCAAAGCTCCCTAATCAGCTGTGAATGAGTAATCTGAAAGTTATTTCACAATGTGCATCTATTAAGCATTAGCTGCAGAGCGTGGCTATAGGAAACAATCATTTTCTCTACACTGTTCAAAAGGGAAACAGATATCACTTTCAACTTAAGGTGTATAACATGTTTCCCTTCTTACCCCCAAAACCCCTTTTCTGTGAGAAAGGATTGCTTGGCTACCTATCTCAGAAGAAGATATAGAGCCAGGTTTCAGACCTGCAAATAGTCTTGCAGAGCTGCTGGGCTCAGGACATACCTATTATTGTTTCCTCCAAAATAAATTACAGAGCAGTGAATTATCAAAGAACCCACGTTCATGAGAAACGATTCAAAGAAGCATCAAGTTATGCAAAAGTCCCTCTGCAGATTAATCACCCTAATAACTTGAAGAGGAACACAAGGCTCAGTGACAGCGCCCAATGAAGCACCCAATAAATATGAGCTACCAGTAGCACTCCTGAAGAATTAATGCAGAACAGCTTCTATATGAATATTAATACATGCTGTCAGCTATTAATGACTGCTATTACCACATACTAGATTAAAGTGATATTGTATACTTTTTTGTTCACTAGTAAGTTTGATAACTTACAGATCCCATGAAATACAGTTTGTCACATGTAAGGATTCTGGGAAGATGATCACCTGGATTATTTTCTTTAATTGTGACCAAGTAGAATAATCCTTCTGTTGAAAGCAGGTCTGTTACTAATGGAAAAACCTTGTCCATTACTTCCCGGCCATTTTTGCCACCAGCCCAGGATGCCTCTATTCCATGGCTTCCCACCTAGGAATAGTTGAAGCAAAGACTGTCTTTCTTAATACAGAACATCAGAAATTCAAATTTTAAGAGAAACACCACCATAGTTTGTATCCTTAGCTGTCTGCCATTACAAATCTGACAATTTTAATTCAGCAAAATTACTTTTTATTCAGCAAAAATACTTTTTTTCTGCAAGATGCTACTTCTAACTGAAGAGTTGCAATGTGACATGTATTATGTATTTTTTCTTGTAATATTTTTCTCAATGAAATATGATCAGTAAACTGTCTCTGTTTTGTAGATCAAGGTCTGAAAGAGTCAGAAATCTGTGGAAGCAGAGGATATTTATTCTGCAGAAAAAACATGCATTTTCCACTGAACGTCTTCTATATGACTGCCTTACTAAGATTTATTACTAAAAATTACACTGTTTATACTTAATGGAGAAATTAGGTTTTGAGAAGCAGCAGCTAGTGATCCTTCCTCCCATTTGGTCTTTATGAGCTCTAATAGGCTTTGAATCTTTAATAAGCTCTTAACTCTATTTTTTCACTGAAAACAGTTGTTACAACTCCTGGCTCCACAACACCCTTTACTCTCTTTCAAAAACACTATAAATTAATGAGAAGCAACTGAACAACTGCATGCTTAGTTTAGAACTTACTTACTGTGTATTCCAACACCATAAACCCCATTTTGCTTCACATTTAAGGTCTGTTTTTTCCTACCTCTTCAGAAGGTGTTACCACATATGGTGGATTAAACAGCAGGAGATCAACTTTTCCATTTAATCTTGGTGACAATCCTTTGACCTACAGATGAAATTGATGGTTTCTTGCTTATTTTCTTTGATACATACAGAAGACAAACTTTTTATAACAATAAAGTTATATAGTACTAGATATTTACTTATGAATTTAAACAGCTACAAAGATCAACTTAAAAAAAAAAAAAAAAGCAAAAACCAAAACGCAAAGTGTGTTGCATTAAGCTGCTAATCATTCAAGATTATTCTGAGACGAAAAATTCAGATCTGTAGAAAATAACTGGAAAGTAAATAATAAAAATTAAATATTTTTTCATTAATAGTTACAGATTGCTTTCTGTGAGAAAATAAACTACGAAGTTGGATGAATTCACTAGTCTTCTAGAAATCTAGTTCATCAGTCTATTTTCTAGTCTTCTGTGTTACTGGAAAGCAAACTGTTTATCTGTGCTACATGTGTCCGCTAATGTTGGATTAGAACTGAATTTGAATCTTTGTCACTTGTGGAAACTTGTAGGAACTGTTCTTCTTGTAGACTTTATGGCTACTTTTGATACTGATGTATGTATGCATATGGATTACAGGAGTAGCTCTTGAATATTGTATTTTATAAATACTGACATAATGCACAAAATATTATTGCACCTCATTAATATCTTTGTGTACATATCTGAGATGACTAGAAGCAAATCCTCCTAAGTATTAGACAAATTACAAAAGAAAACAATATTACAGAAACCTGTGTCTTACCAAGTCAGTAATTATTGGTTGAAGTTGAACATTGTTAATCAGGGCTGTCTCTAGTGTACAGTAAGCTGCCATAGGGTTGATATCTGTACACCTGAAAGCAAAATGTTATTGACTGCTGTATCTGGAAATTTAACAGTGGAAACTGTTGCTAACTAATGAGTACTCTTCAATACAAATAACATTTCCCAATACCCTTTACTTTGCAAGTAAAGAAGAAAAAATATCCCATAAACCACACAAAGTGTATCAGCAGCTAAACCATTAACACTACATTGAAAATATTTAATGATTTTTTTTCCTCTCCTATTTCCAATATAATAAATCCATGAAGAAAAACTAACATGAAGTCCCATTCCAATTACAATGGGTACTTTGGGAAGTTTAATATGAATAAGGGGAAATGCTAATTCACCAGACAAGTTTATTTTTAAATAAAAAACTTTCAATTCAAATTCAGACAACAGAAATTGAACAAAACTGAAAATCCATCTGCGAGGGCAAGGAAGAAAACAGTCATTACTCCTGAGTAAATCATTATTTCCCAAAACAATATTCCCAAAATTCTAGTATTCAAAACCTAGATGAGACTATTTTGTGAAATTTAAAAGAATGAAATTTATATTGCTGTCTGCTGGTGGTGATGATGTCTGATGATGTCCTTCGCTGGAGATCTTCAAGACCCATTTGGATGCGGTCCTGTGCCACGTGCTCTAGGTGGCCCTGCGTGTGCAGGGGGCTGGGACTAGATGATCTCTAGAGGTCCCTTCCAACCTTAGGCATTCTGTGATTCTATGGACTATCACATCAAGTTATCTAACAACTAAATACCTACCTTGTATATTCTTAAATAGTAAATTTAGAATATGTACTAGCGATTTTTCTTAAATAATTGCCATCCAGACGCTGAAAAGACCACATCACTGGTTCTCTCTGTGCATTCATATAATCAGATTTATATACACATTATAAAAAGAGAACGTTAAGGTTTATATAGTTAGGTTGCACATACATGCAGAGCTTTATTTGTATCTATAGATGAACAACAGAAATATCTAATTAATCACATGTTGTTTTGCGCACCCAATATTACACCAGTTATCTGTGCTTTATTCTAAATATGATACCAAATCAATTTTTTTGTTTTCATACAAAACAGACAATACAAAACACGACTGACTGAGAGTTGAAGCACTTGTAAGATTTCCTTCTCAATATTAGCTCTGCTAATGTTTTTAGTAATATTAAACACACTTCCTTCCAACAACAAAGGAACCAGTTAATGACATGCCATTAAAACATAGTAAGATTAGACACTGATTGAAATTCAGGATTCAACCCAGCAAAAAGTCTAGTCTGGGGAAAAATGAATTATACCACTACTGAAACATTGCAGAATCTTAACTAGTTCTGAATCTCTCTGCTTTGATTTCAGCATCCTAAAAAATCAGGCTAGTGTTTCTCTGTCAAAAAGGTAGCTTTAAATAATGATGTAAGTGAAAAAAGAGTATTATATTGTCAGTGCTACATATTCATCACTATTAACAGTTTAAATGCTATCATACTTACATTATTACACTCACTATTACACTTACATGTAGAGTGCATTGGGTCCAATAATGGAAGCCACAAATGCTGAAACCACACCAGATCCACATCCTACTTCAAGGCAGATCTCAATTCTAAATGTGAAATGAGAGGAGAAAGCTATGGATACATTTTCTGTAAAACTTAACCGCATCTCCACCAAACAGGCACTGAATTTGTCAAGGCAGCACTAAAAAAAAAAAAAAAAAAAAAAAAAAAAAAAAAAACCAAAACCCCCCCAACATGACAAAACTGCTCCTGATCACACCACCTGCAAAGCCTGCGCAGTTGGACCGGGTTCACAATTGCCTGAGCCCACAGAATAAGGACAACTCCAGGCTTTCAGAAACCCGTTCAGAAACCACAAATGTTTCCCCCATGCCTAACAGCAAACTGTCATCAACTACACGATTCTGACAGTACAGACTACTTGCTCTGCAATAAGGTTGAATTCCAGCTTAAGTCATGGCTGATTAGTGTGAAACCACACAGAAAGCAGAGCTCAGGCGCAGAATAATTCAGAGGAGTTTGGGCCAAATTCTGGACCGACTAGCAGGAGGTTACTTCGTAATACATGCTTACAATAGGATTTCCTTGGCGATTCCTAAGGGATTCATTGCATTTACGTAAAACTATTGTAGCAGAGAGGAGCAAACCACCAGGCGCCTCTTGGGCTCCAATTAAGACACTTAAATTCCCAGTTTCCACCTCCCCCGACACGAAGGGGCCAGTTCGGCTTCCCCGCCCGCCTGCGCGAGGAGCCGTTACCGCCCAACCGTCACGGCACCCGCCGCCGCCGCGGCTCCCCCGCCGCCGTACCGGGCGGCGCGGAGCTGGGCCGCGTCGCGCTCCAGCGCGTCCAGCAGCAGGAACGTGTCCTCGGCCGGCTCGTACACCTCGCGGAACGGGCCCTGCGCGCCCACGTGCCCGTGCCGCGGCGTGGGCAGCGCGGGCGCCGCCATGGCCGCACGCACCCCCTCCCGGGCACCACCAGGGCCTTCCCCGCCCACGCGGGACGAGGAGGAGGAAAGGGGCGGGGCGAAGGGCCTCTCGCAACGCGCCTGCGCGCCACCCGATCCGCCGCCACCGCCCGCGTTGCTCCGGGCCCGCGGCCGTTAGTAACGGTCGCTGGCTGCGGCGGCCGCTGGCGGCCTCGCTTGAGGCGGGGAAGTCAGGGAACCATTATGTTTGGAAGAGACCTTTAAGGTCATCTAGTCCAACCGACAATCCATCACCGTCGTGCCTGCTAAACCATGCCCCCGAGTGCCTCATCGAGGCGTTTCTTGAGCACTGCCAGGGACTCCACCGTTACCTCGGGCAGCCTTTTCCGATGCTTGACCACTCTCTCCAGGTAGAAGTTTTTCCTAATATCCAAACTGAAGCCCCCTGGCGCAACTCGAGGCCATTTCCGCTTGTCCTATCAGTTATTCTGGAGAAGAGACTGACCTCTGCCCCACTAAAGACTTCTTTCAGGTAGTTGTAGGGAGTTACAAGGTTTCCCTGGAGTCTTCTAGACTAACAACCTCAGCTCTCTCAGCTGCTCAGAAGCTGCTGAAAGTTCAGGCAAGGAAGCTGGGGGTGCCCTCACTGAGAGGAGTCTGGGGGGTCATGGTTTCTGTGGAGTGTATATGTGGCCCCCACATAGCTGCTTTCAGTAAATATTTGTGTGGAATCTTCATACATTGATTTGGTGCATTTACATTGGCTTTTCCTGAGAAGTTAAGCTATTCCAACTGTGTTTGTCCTAGTCACCCCTAAAAGTTCATATGAAAGGAGTATGAGCTAGTTAACTTTTGCATATTATTTTTGCATGATCAAATTCCAAAGTTACTCCTTGTAACTCCTTGTTCCTCACCTTTTCATGGAAATTTAGTAGGAAGTCAAATTGAAGAGATGCAGGATTTCTAAAGTGAAGCATGCAGAGAAAAGATTTGCACCAATGCAATTTCTCTTGATTTGTGAATAAAGTGTTTTTTCAGTTATAAAAGAAAATGTTTCTCTCTTGTAATTCTTTGCCAGTGACAGCTGACAAGAAACTTAGGTCCAACTACGCAGCTGCAATATTTGAAGGAAAATAAAAAGTTCATGAAGCTGAGGAATGAAGGGAAATTCCCAGGCAAAGAACAAATTAGTGTTTTGCTCTACATAGCAAAGGACAAATGAACAAACAAATTCTGATCCAAAGGACAAGGATAAAGGAGGGGAGGGGTGCGTTCTAGTTCCTAGGATGTGGGTGTGTGTTTAGTTACTAAATCACTGAATACCCCAAATCTGAGAATGGAAGAAATACGTGGAGTGAAGAAGGGAAAAGGTGAAGCTAATGAATAGGCCAGGATCTTAAAACACCATTTTAATAATCATTTCAAAGCATGTCAGCTTTTTTGAAAAAGTACATGATTAATCCATAAAGTTAATATTGGTTGGTTTATGGCATTGGCTTGAGGACTCTGCCAATTGTTAGCCTCCATTTTTGGCTCTGAAACTGGGGGAAGATGAGTAATCTTTCTCGTTTTTGAAAGGCAACTCTGTCTACCTCTGGGCCCCGAAAATTACAACCTAGTGTTGATTTCCTCTAAGTGTTTTTAATAGATAAACAGTTTCCTCTGTAAAATAGAGGATGTTATCTGTTCCTATGGAAGAATGGTTTGTGGCTTTTTTAAGCAACTGATAGTTTGTAAATTCAGCTCATTCAGAAGCCAAGTTTACTTCACATATTTCTGTACTGTAGGGCAGCTTTGCATAGCAATAGAGGCACTTTGTTCTGAAAGTTCAGAGATCATTATGCCACCTACCCACATGAGAAAAAAAGAGTGTCATCAAAGTCCTTAAAGTAACCAGAAATTTGTTTGGAGAAATTGTCAGGTATTTGCAGAGAAAGGACTAAACTTCCGGCACTCAGACAGAAAAACAAGCAAAAATCTGAATAATCTCTGAGGGTTTTGTACAAGTGAAAATTCCTTTCATAATGCCAATTAGAAATGTATATTATCTGGTCCAAGTGTATAGCACCAGCTCACTCACCACACATCTGGAAGACCCAGCTGAGATCTCAGTTCAGCACACCCTTCTTACATCTGCCTTTAGCGGCCCACCATCTGCTTCCAAGTAAAATCAGCACCCTGATCCTCTGCATAAAAGCAAATGCCTTTTCAAGTAGCCAACAGATGTTTTGGAGAATCCCAGTTCCTATATCAGAAGTGCATGCAAACGAATATATTCAATAAGCAGCAAATGAGTCTGTTCCACAAATCTGTTCTAATGCGAGTAATTCTTTCTTTCAATTTATGTATCCTAAACTGCATATAATATTCTGTAAGATCTTATCCTGTTTACTAATACTTTTCTTTACTAAATCTGCCTTGCCCAATACAAAGTAAATTTATCATGTCTGTCATAATGAAGATAGTAAGAATTTATCTACACTTTGAAATTCTCTTGTTGGTTAGTGCAGAAAGATAGATTGTCTAGGGGACAAAAGAGAGCAAGAGCCAAACTGGAACGAGACTGTGCATCAGTTTTCTAATACAAAGGAAAATACAGTAGATATTCCTTTATTTCATCTGTCTTCCTAGTGATATCCTGTGCCAGAGAACAAATACTTGTAAAACATATGAAATCTGTACAAAATTACAATTACTTTGGCAACATGAAAGGGTGCCAGAGACAGAATTTTGCACTCTATCCATGTTGGGACAATTGATTCTTTGGTCATATTTTTTTAATCTCTACAGGTGGTCAGGCTTTGGAGTGCAGTAGAAGAAATGACTTCATCTTCAGCTGTACTAGTTGTTATTTTTGGCTATTTTACACCTTATGAAATCTGGTTAATTATTATTATTGTTTTTTTAAATACTTACAAGTCCTTCTGGGTGAATTTTATAAAACATTTATTTTTATTGCTTATATAACTACCTAAAATGTTTTTCTTGGTAGATGACTTCACTGTTTTTGCCAAGACGGATTCTATTTCAATCATTAGAAATTGTTGGAAAGTTAATATTCCCATTTTAATGGTGTCTTGGCCAGGTTATTAAAATAGGCTTTGTAGAAATGAAAAGTTGATCTTGACAGGAATCATAAGCATTTGTTTACGCTAAGTAAGCAGTATGGCCCAAATGTATCCCATTTGGAATTCAGCGCTGTTCATCTCGGAGATACTTAACCTGTAACTTCGTAGCTGCCTGTCAGCCGCAAAGGTCTCCTTCACAAACTTCTCAAACATGGCTGTTTTTGGCACAGCTCTAGGTTTGGAGGGGAAAAGTGAGCATATGAGGAGATGGAGCTCCCAGGATGCCTGCAAAGGCACAGCTATGCAAGATCTCCAAGAAACCTCTTCACCTAAGAAACCCAGCTGGCAACTGCATCATTGCAGTTTCTATCTTAAACTGAGCAGATGCCTTCCTAAAAGTCATCTTTCTTGCCCTCAGTATTTCTACTGAAAGGCTGTTATGAAATCTCAGTGCTCTGATAATTAGAAACCTTCTATTTCCATGCCTAGATGTGTCAGAGGGTTTTATACCTGCTTACTCTTCTGGTAACATCGTCATTCAACTTAAGCAATTGTTTGCATAGTGTTTGCTTGATGCATTTGTAGAAAAAGAAAAGCACGCATCAGCCGGTGCTTTGCTAGACGAGATAAGCTGTTTTAAAGATACCATAAATGTCATAAAAAACCTGTTTTCATCCCTCTTATCCCTTGTTCAGACCTTCCATGTATTTATCAAGTGTGACTTCACCCTGAATATGACCGGAGCTTTACCAAATGCAGTAGCTTCTTTGTCTTTATAGGACTTTCCTGGTACATCCCAGGACTGTGTTTGCCTTTTCCTGTAGTGATCTAGCAAGAGGTAATGTCTTTGTCGTCACGGCCAAAATCATCATCTTTCTGTTATTTTTTAATTGTTATTCTAGCTTAAGTGTATAGAGGCCCTGAATCTTTCCATGTTGTCTTTTTGAAGATGTTTGCCAAAATTTTTGCTCTAAATTTTAATATCTTCATAGAAGCTAATTCAAACTGATTTTAGCAACTGTCACATTACATTATATTTTCTGACTTCTAAGACATTGGCTTTGTATTGATTAGTCTTCATTTCTATCCCTTGTTGACATTCTGTCTATTCATAATATATTGCTAGAGCTGGTTATTTAACCAGTTAGGTCTGAAGCCTTTTCCTGTGCATTCACTCCCATTCTTCCCCCTTTGACCCGAATCAAATATTTTCAACCCTTTAACTTCGAACAGTTAAGAACTTCTTCCATGGCAAATCCTCAGATCCTATATGTAGTCTGATTTGTTTCATTTGCTTACTGTATTAATCACCAAAGTTTGTTCTTTACAAGTAGTGACTTCTAGTTAAAGACTTTTGTTTCTCCGTTTGTTTAGTTATGTTTAATTACTTCTTGATCATTCATCCAAGGTTATTTTCCTTGACATTCCTGAAGTAACACTCCCATTTACTAGAGTCAAAGGTAGTATGCCCTTTTGCTGCTTACCCTGACTCTTTGGTGAAGAATTTTAATACTATCCATGTCAGGAATATTTAGACTTTACTTTCATTAGAAACATTTCCTTTTCAGTCTTTGGATAATTAATTTTGTTTCCAAAGGCCACATTTCCCAATTATATTTATTTTTCCAGTAATATTCCTGAGTTCTCTAATCTTAAGAAGAGCCAAACTCTTTTTTTTTTTTTTTTTTTAAGGTGAATAGGTTAGTACACTTTCCGTTTTCTCGCTTCCTTGCTGACAGATGAGGATACTTGCCCTTTCATCATGACATTGCTTCAGTAATCTGTAATATTTAATCATTGCCATGGTATTTCCAAACCTGATAAGAAAAGGTCCAAAGATGATATATTAGAGAATAAAAGTGATTGATACTTCTTTATAGCCCTTCCTCCAAGGATCCCAGAGCGCATGCTAAGCTTTACAAACCAATTACAAAGTGTTATATTCAAGGAATCACGTAACTCAGCATTGAAATGCGTCTACCTTGGGGAAAAGGGAAGGAACTCTTTAATAGTGTGCAGAAATATTTCAGCACTTCAGAAGGAAAAAAGAATAATACCATAATCATCTGGACAGAAAGAGAATGTTAGGTGAGTAGTCATATACAATTGCTTGAACTGGATTTAGGCCAGAAACCTAGGAAAAACCTACTGCTAACGCAAAAAAATGACTTGGGATTTTTAAGTCACGAATGACCGAGCCCTTGGATTTACATTACCTCTTAAATGACAACACTTCAAGCAGCAGAGTCACTGTGGAATTTTGTTTTACAGATGAATTGTGAACATTGCTTCCTTTGGTGTTGAGAAATAATGTCTGATTTCCACAAGATCTTGCAATAATGTGGTTGTAGGCAGATTGTCTCCTTAAAACTATTTCCAGGGGTATCTCTCCTCTTCCTTACTGCTTTCAACTCCTAAATTTGAAAGGTATGTAAGACTAAGAAAAAAAAATGTTTTATAGCATTGGATTCTGGCAGGAAAACAACAAGCAACAAAAAGGTGCTCCCTGCCTGCCTGATGAATAGCGTGGCTCTCTGCAATGACTGCTAGTTTTGAGGCTGATTTCTTACTTTCTATCAAAGCTGAATGATTTTGGTAAAACAGGAAAGAAAGAGATAAAATAGGAGAGTAATGTACAGTCCCGTGGAAAAATACTCATATTCCTTTCTGATGTTTATAAAATAATAGAAATCTTTTAGAAAAGGGTTAAGACCAACAGGGATTACAGAGGTTAAGTGTAAAACTTTGTCAGCATAAGTCACGATAGGTAAAAAAGCAGTTACATTCTTTTTATATTTTGATCAGAACCTACAGGTAAATGGGAGAGATTCATATGTAATCTCTTACAAACAGCAAAACTGGAGTGCAGTTAGACTTACTAGTATCATGGTGAAGAAGTTACCAAAAAGTTATTTTGAATGTGCACACACATTATATAGAGACTTGTATTTTTATTTAATTACATTATTAATTTTATATATCTGTAAGGAGTAATGTGACACAGGAGAAAAAGCAGGAGGGCAGTTCTTCCAAGGCTTTACATGACAGAAAATCTTTTAGATGACATGTTCAGCAAACACATTCTAAAAGGATTAAAAAACTCTTCTATTCCAGAACTCAGACTGAGCAGGTGTTTTCATCATGTGAATAATGGATGATTTCTGTAGGTGTCAGTGTACTGAAACTGGAGTGAAATAAAATTTATTAAACAGCTAAGCAGAAGTAACTGAATAAATTCAGAATTTATACCAAAAGGGACAGTATGTTACTTGAAATTCTTTAAAAAAAAAGCTCTAAATCATCTTTTGTTTTTTTTTTTTCATAATTTGAAAAACATAGTTTATTGAAGTTTATGAGTTAGAGAGAAAGTCTTCCTTATTCATTTTGTGAACTTTAACAGAAAGAAATCAAAGAATATGTGCCCAATTTCCAGCATAAGAGTCGAATGGAAATTACCTAAATTATTTGAAACATTTCTGATTTTGTACAGGACTGTACAAAGTGGCAACATTAGAGATAGTGAGAAGACTGTGATGAACTCTAGTCTTGATTTACCACAGATATCTGAGTGATTATTACCATAGCAGTTTAAATATTTATTTATACTAAATTGCTAAAACTTCATTGAATTCAACTGATTTGCAGTTGTTTTAATGTTAACAAATAGAAAACGGCAGAACAGTTGTAATCATCTGTATACACTTGGGACTTCAAAATCAGTTTTCAATGTTTAGAATATGAATCTGAATGTCGTTATGAGCAAATCACTGAAAACACGTTCAACAAACAGAAGAGATCAGTCTGTATGAAGAATGGGAAAGAAAAAAACAACTATCAGAATGCATCTATACATCCATGTATACATATATGTGTATTGGTATATATGTGCTTATAAATGCTATTTGTTATATATGATCTATATTATGTGATATACATATATATATATATAGAGAGAGAGCGCATTATTTTCATTATTTGCTGTTTTCATTGAGAAGTTCCTAAATGGGTGATGGAAAACTATTAGAGGTAGAGAGAGACTCTGGCTTTCTGGAGAGTAAATCAAAACATAAGCAAAGGGAAGAGTAAGAATAAAATGTGATAGAAGCTGATTGAGACCTTAAGGGAGGCAAAGTGAACACATTAGAAGAAAAAAAGTAAGAAGTACACTTTTTCCACAGTATATAATTAAGTAATATAATGAGGCCAACAGCCTAGAGCAATTTAAGGAATAGACAATAAAAGACAACACTACCCTTATGCTTCATGTAAAAACCACTCTCAAATGGCCATTTAGCGTAAAATTTATTTAACAGTCAGGTTAGTGCAATGTTGTGCAGTTGGCTTTTATTCTGGTGGAGTTTCTCTCCCTTAACAAGCAAGTTCTGAGAAGCAAGTTACACCAGGAGTATTGGGAGAAAGTCACTAAAGCAAATAACTCAGTGTTTGAATTGAGCCATCTTTAAGGAAGAATCTGAGAACAAGCAAACATTCAGAGAAAGCTGGAGTTGATTTTTTTTGTTGTTATCTTACTCCTTACTGAAAAGCCTCTAATCACAGGATCACAAAGTCACTCAGGTAGGAAGGAGATCTCCCCAGGACACCTGCAAACCGACCTCCCACCCAAAGCAGGGCCAGCTCTGGGACCACAGCAGGCTGCTCAGGGCTGTGTTCAAGTAGGTCTTGGAAACCTGCATGAATGGAGCCTGCACAAGCCCAGCAGACATCCTGCTCCTCAGGGTGACAACAGTTTTTCTTATATATACCCGGAATCTGTCTTGTTTCAAACTGTGTCCACTGTCTCTCATCTTTCCACCACAGGTTCTCTCAGTTTGGTGGCTTCCATAGGTTTGTTTGAGAGTACTTTATTTAAACTAAAGTGCTTGTAAAAACATCAGGGAAGTTACCTACGCTTAGGAGGTTTCTTGTACCTTCTTCTGGCTGACCCTGCTGCACTGGATTATGCAGGCCATGGTTCTTTGTAATTGTTATGCCTTTTTCCCCCCTCTTGTTTGTTTGCATATATTGTGCACAATTTGCCAACAATTTCTTATCCCTACAATTTTCTGGAAAATTGTTTGCATTCAGATAGTCAATGAAAGAAACTATAAGTACTATGAAACTAAGCAAAACCTGCATGTAATTATGTTTTGGGTGGCATGTTTTGGTATGTTTTAATATGAAAACTTAATAAAGAGATATTAAAAAGGATTTTCATTTCAAAACAATCTTGAGATGTCTTTCGTAATGATATTTGTTATTCCAGTATACTGATGCTTCTGAAGTGGAAATGTTAGGCAACTCTCTACCAAAATATTCAATGTTGATGTTGCAAAATAGTATGTACTAGATGGAACATTTTATCAGAAACATTAGAGGAATTTTTTTTTTGAGCATCTTGATGGACCATAGGAAAAAGACAGTAATACTATGCAAAATCTGTATTATCTATGTATTATCTACATATTATATATGTATACGTATATATGTATTATGTACGTATCAAATATGTGGTACATAATGCATAGCATTAATATATATACATTGTAAAAATTCAGGTCAAAGGGGCATGTAAATAAAATGCATATAGGTACATTTTAGTAGAATAACTTGTGAAATCATGTATTACACAGTCTAATAAAAAATGGCAGAAGTAGGCCCATAATGTAGGACATTATCACAGTACAAGTCTAGATTAGCATCAGTATACTCTAATTTAGGCTGACCACAGTAGATGAGAGTCCACATGTCTATAGCTTTTCATCGCAACAAGCATCTGATTCTAGTTATTAAGGAGGGAACCAAACCTGAGTTTTGTAGGTTTCACACATTTTCAAATAACTTCACATCAAATGTTCATTCTTTTTTTTTAAACTTTTTTTTGGGTTTGTAAAGCTATATAAGGTAACATTTTCATTGGACTGGACTCAGATTGCGTCTTTGTCCAGCAACACCAATCTCTTAAAACTCTCCATCTTTTCACATGCACACCTGTTAATACATTTTAAAGGAAGTACTAAAAATATGTTACAAGTAGAGGCATAACACATGTCACTAAGAATAAATGAGGTGATTTAGAATTGTATTAAAATGTTCAAGATGTCTGGTTGGAGAGCCATGCTCCAAAGCTCTGCAGATTGACCTCATCTGGAAACAGGATATAGCCAAGCATGTAAAACTGCGGCAATTGATGCTTGTCTTTCCTGCTCTTTGTGTCGTGTGTTGCACTGTGGCTTTGGTCTTTCAATGTAGAGCTGAAGTTGGTAAGAAAATACAGTAAAATATTTTGTGACTTGTGGTGAGTTGGGGCACATGGAGTCAAAGCCATTGTTTGGGTCTAAATACCTACTGCACAGTTGCATGTAAACTTGGAGGGCCAACCTCAAGGACCTATTTATTCCCTTTCAGCACCAAAACCCCAGCTGGGAGCAAGCACAGGGATTTAGCACCACAAAGGGTGAGAAGTTCAGGAGGAGATCTCAGGGACAAATTTCCCGAATAAGAGGAAATATTCTACAATAAATATAGAAACACTTTTTTTTTTTTTTTTTAAGGACTTATTTCCAGAAAATGGGGAGAGTCTGTACTCTCTGCTGCTGAGACTAACATCAGAGCTGTTGGCTGGATTCTTCCTAATCACCATTGAGAACTGCAAGTCTTTAAAGCCCAGCATGCATGTATACAGACATAGGAATCAATGAGTATCTGAGAAAACGAGTCTAATGAGCAGGGTTAATTTAAAGAGTAGACTACTCATAAATGCAACTGTGAATATTAGTTAGTTCTCAAAATCTTCATTTTTCTTCCAAAGGTAGTACTGAACTTCCTCTTGGAGTTCTCTAACATTGCATACATTCTCTCTATGTTTATAATATATAACTTTACAAGCAAACAGATTCTTGAAACACCACTTTAAAAACTAACAAACAGATGTTCAGTCAAATAATTTATGAGAGATATTAATAAAAAATAAAATTTGAGATGGAAATCAAAACTTGTAAATAGATACATAAACAACATCATTAATTAATAAGAAGTCCATAACAATGACACGTGGAAGAGAAATGTTGTAAATCCTTTCTGTCTGTCATAGTTTCAGTGTATATGTTAAAGGAAATAAGCTGAATCAAATAGTGAAAGATGGGCTGCTAATGATTAGCTAATGTAATTCTCCTGAATACTCTAGATGTTGCACTTAAAACTATGTATCAAATAAAAATGCATATGGCCATGCTTTTTTTCCATTTGCAGCTTAAAATAACAACGCTGACCTTGGCACAAGGTAAATTCTTGAGATTAATGAGCAGCTAGGCTTAATGATCCTTGGCTGTGCTGCTGACCTTCATCTCCTCACAGCCTGTCATTAGTCCTCAGGAAATCTATCGCACCTTGATTATTATTACTTATATAAGCCGTGTGGAAACCACAGGAATTGTGGGAGGTATAAAAGTGGTTACTTCACATAGAAAAACAAAACATAAACAGTTTGCAAAATTCAAGAAATAGGCAAATCATATGACTGTGCTCTAAGCATTACTAACAACCTTGCTTTCTTTGTGTGCTGCTTTCTCTGTGTGAATCTTGGAGCGATTATTGAAGAATATTGCAGGTTATGAAAAAATGAGGTGTTTGGCATTGTCTGTTTAATTCAGACATTTCTAAAGAAGTATCAACTTTGAATTTAAATGCGGCACATGATATTTTGCCTCAGTGTAGTTCTTCAAAACATCATTCATTTTCCTGTCCCTGGAAATGCTGCAGATCAGAACAGTGCATTTATCTATATGTATAAAAATCTGTGGGGAGGAATTCAGGATTTTGCTCATCAACAAATTCTCCATATCCACCTGCCATGCAGTAAACTCTTGTGCTTCATTACATTTTGTTGATGGAAAGTTTGAGACAGGGAGATTATGTGATGTCTTGAAAGCCCTACAAATAGCATCAGATGGATAGGTTTACAATTAGCAGATGAGGTTTTCTAGTTAATGCTGATGTTAGTGTTTATTCCTGAAGACCACTTTCCCTCACTGAACTCAAGATCCTTCTCCTTATGACAGCACAAAAACTTTCCATTCCTAGCACTAACAGCGTCAGCAGAATTGCACACTTAGAAATAAATAGGGAAAAATAAAAGTAATGTGATACTTCTTTCTAGATCTGTTTGAACAAGCAGTTCTGGAAAAAACAAGCAAACAGACAACAAAACCAAAACCCCAAATTACAACTGAAACCAAAGACACAAATACTTTGTGATGTCAAAGCATTTTCAATTAAATCTGGATGTACAAAAACCTTTTGTCCCTTCAAAAAGGAGCAAAAAACAAACTGAGAGTATGAGTAGAAAGACATCCTGGAATACTTTAATAAAATAAGTCAATGCCTTTAAGCAAAGGCTTTTTTCTTTGTTAAGACTGAGCAGGCCAATTATTATCATGTAGACTAACTACTCCTATAGAAAGCAAGCTATATACCCCCTCAAACAGGATATGTGTAATGTCTTTCAAAGAAAAAAGTCTTGAGTTACAAACTCTGCTGCATAGCATTTTATCCTGACAAAGAAACACCACATATCGTGGTACACCATACAAAGGAGCGTAGTAATGAAAATGGGTCTTCTGTCAAGTGAAACTCAAGAGAGGCAACGTACAAAATGCACGTTTTATAAAGAAAAAAAATGTTGGACAGAACCTAGGTGGTATTCCTAAACCTTACATTTTTCTTTGAAGAATTCCAAGCTATTACCTTGGATGGGGGCTCTTGTGTCTTTCTTCACTGCCTGGGTTTACTGTCCTACTAACACACCCTGGAAACAGGACCCAGTGCCCATTAGGGCTGTTCCTGTGTAGGCGGCAAACCGAGGCCTGGAGAGTGACTGTGGAGAGGATGAGCGTATGCAGCAGTGCCATCTATTGGAGAAACCCCTGCTAAGTTTGAAGAGGCTAAAGAACCTGAACATACCGGCGGGGCCTTTACCCAGCCTTCTGAATCACGGCCTTTACCCAGCCTTCTGAATCACGGCAGACACAGAGAAATAAATCTTTTTTTTTTTTTTTTTTTTTTTAAAAAAAAAAGGGTGTTTTAGTTGGTCTGAGCCTATGTTCCTGTACCGCAGACTGCTCACCAGTGGATAACATTGTGGAAAATAGTGCAACAGTGATCGTTGTGTAAACACAAGTCTGAAATTTATCCTGCTACTAAAGTCACAGCAAAAATTCTTACTGGGACAGTGGGACTCATTTGCAATCCAGCTGCAGACGTCACCGGCACCATAGGAAGGGGAGCAGGAGAAAGGTCTGGCTCATTCCTCTGTCCCCCGTGGTAGCAGTCTCAGGGCAGTTGTGGCGTAGGTCGCTTCACTGTGAAGCACCCCATTTCACTGGGCATAGTAATGCACTTCGTGGATGTCCTCTATGGCGACCACTCTTCACTCACAGGCAATGCGTGACATCCTCTCCCAAACAGGTTAAAAAAAGCCTGTTGGCTTACAGTTGGCTCAGTCATTATTGGCATGCTTGTAGTGATTCTGCTGAGGAGATAGGATCCTAACCTGGAATTGCACATCTTCCATCTTGCATCCTCTATGATTTTCTTGTTTTAGTTTTCTATCTAGTTAGGTTCCTCACGGCCTATCAACAGTGTTTTGACTAAAGAAAGTTGGATGAGAAGCTCTGGAGATGTTGTGTTTTAACCAACTAAAAAGATAACCAAGGAAGGAAGGGAGTTTTTTGTTTTGTTTTGTTTTGTTTAACTCACAAACAATTGATCTCAAAGTTTTCCTAACAGTCCTGGGTCTGCTATTTTGAGAAGCAAAAAGCCAGGATGGAAATAAAGCCGCTACTAACTGGTTTAATTCCATCTGTAAGATCTGGCTCTGTGTAAATGTGAACTGAACAAGCAAAGGAGTGGTTTTCCCAAGAGAAGCAAAAGCATCAAAATGAAGTTACTTTATAAGGACTTTTGTTACAGAAGAAGCATGTTTTATGTGGAGAAGAGTCATCTTTTTACACACACTATATATAACTTTGTAAACTCTCTCTGTGAACTATTTGCATGCAACTTAAGCTGCATTCAAGAATCCGTGAAAGTTTTTTTTTAAGTTGATATTTTAATGAAAATGTTTTCATAATACAGGAGTAAAAGTAAAAAAAAAAAAAACCCTGACTTTTCTTTAGGGCTGAGTAAATTTTACTGAAACGAAACAAGGAATAATCCAGGAATTGGTCAAAAATCTGTTTTTAGCGCAAGTGTGATTTCTAGTGTTGAAGGGAAGGAAGGAAGAAAAAAGGTCAGGAACTGGCAGGGAGTTTATTCCTTCAAACTGTGACCTGATTAGAGAGGGCAATGAATCTGCAGTCAAAGGCAGGATATTCAGAAAATAGCTTAATTCTGCATGAATAGGATGGATGATGGAGGGCCAACTAGGTGGCACTGGGTTCACATAACAAGGAACAAGGGACTGAAGATTTCCAGGGCTCAGTCGAAGTGGAATTTGAAAAAGGATGAGGTAAATCAGTGAAGCAGATAAATCTGTAAATATGCACTTTACCACCTCAAGAAGATCATAGTATTCCTTTAAAATACCAAGCAGCTTGATACTTGCAATACTGGATTACCAACTGTAATGCAGATTTTCACTTTCTTAAGGTATAATCAAATAACTTGGTAAGAAAATGTGCAAATAACAGTACTTCGTTGGACCTGCCGTATCGTAACATCATCTGAAATGTTCATTATTCCATTATTTCAAGTCTTAATTTTACATTAATGTAAATTAAATATATGATGAAAAATGTATGTACAAAAAGAACTGTAAATGAAAAAGAAGATATACTAAATCAATGTATTTTAAAAGCTCCAGAAACTGCAAGAAAAGTAATGGATAGCCCTGTGATAACAGTAATTTATCTAGAGATCTTCTCCATTAATGGTAATTTTTGAAAGCCTGCTGCAAACAGGTTGTATAAATTTCATAATACCCAACATGTTACGTTATAATATGCTGTGCTATGAGGAGTGCCTGGAAGGACAAAGTGCAAGCAGGATAGGAAACATCAAAGATTCAGTGCAGTAAACGGAAATCTCCGTGCAAGAATGCTCTTTTCTATAGCAATTTACTTTGGAGGTTTATTGTGGGTTTAAAATGACCTGCTTTTCTCCAGTTACTGTTCACTGATTCAATGGTTATGGTATGTGTGAACTTAAGTCCCTTTAGATAAAAGCAAACTTGAAGCTCCTCATCAGCTGCAGTTTGGTACGGGATGAGGACGTTGACTTTTGGGTCAGTGTGTAGGCCAATGTTCCCTCTGTGAAGGGAGACCCTTGCAGGGGAACTGGAAGGGACCTCTCTTTCGCCTGCTCTCTGGCACAGCTGTTTCCCAGGGCCTGTGTTTCTGGTGAATGTGCTGCTTTTGTCACCTGCCGTGGTGACATGGAGAGAAGGGAGTGCTTGAGGGGTATGGAGGAATCAGGAATTTTGGCTGATAACTGTGAAGAAGTGATATATACTGCTATCCTGGCAGCAAGGACTGCCTTACCTTTAGAAATAGTTTCCCTGGAGGTGTGAGCTGCAGGGGGGCTTTTCTGTGCAGGGTCACATCAAAGACAGCCCATCTGTTTGACAGCCAGGATGGGTATCTGTCTCGGTTCCAGAAGACCGAGCCAATGCAGCTATTAGACATCTCTACATGCACTGCACTTGGGGTTCTCCTGCTTACCCTGAACCTTGTGGACGCAGGACAAGATAATGGTGCATACTCAACAGCAACATAGGGCAGACCTTGTCCCTGCCCCAAGTCTCATCAAGGCAAGCACAGGTTGCCAGTTTGAAGGGTTTCTGAATATTAGGTAGTATTCATATGAGGAGGCAGCAGTCAGGTATGGTTCACACTCTACCATTGCATGCTGCCCACCTTTGGTGGATCACTGCTCATACACAGCCCTGCTTCCAGATGCCCTCTGCCTGGGATGGAAGGGGAGGCAGCCCGTAGGGCTCAGTGCAACCTCTAGAGAGATAAGCCCAGGCCATTCCTCAGCCTGGATGGACAGCAGCATATCATAGAAAATACACACAAGATGCCCCTGCTTTACTTGAAGAATTCATCCACCATCAACTCACTGGGTCAAATTCCTGTCTCCAGCTGTGGACATGAGCAGATGCCTAAACAAATATAAAAGAGTAGGGGAATTATGCTGAAATATTCCTAATTAACCTTCTTGTCTTCCAGTAAGTATAGCAGATGAAAGGAATGGATTTGCTATTGTTGCCCCATATTAGATGCTGAAGCGCCATATTAGATGCATAACAGCAGACAACAGCCTTCCCCTTTTCTTGGTGAGAGGAGAAGGATCTTCTCACCCTGGCACAGGGGAAGAAGTTTCAGTACTCTCTCAGATGATGACCTGCAAATTTTGGCACATATGAGCCATGAAGGTGTGAGGAAGGAATGTAATGAGGGATTACATGGACCACTGATGTGGTTCACAGCTCTGTGAAGACCTTGACAGAGCCCAGAGACTCTTCTAGTCTTGGACAAGCCTGTGGGGTTCGCAGCTGTCCAAGGACCCTCTCTGGTCTCTTCTCTGCAGGTTAGGTTATAGTAATAGTGCTTAAATCTACCATTGCCCCCACTCCCCTCTAGCTAACAGATTTGTGCTGCACCATAAACTAACCCGCTTAATCAATTAAGGCAAATATTGATTGCAACAGAGCATTTGTTTTCCTCTCGTATCAAGACAAATGCAAAAATCAGATGAACAAAGCATCCATCTGGAAGAAAGTAATTGCTCACGTCAACCTAACTGAGAGCTCCAATCCATGGCACTCCAAGGCCTTCACTATCTAAGGCACTTAGGACACTGCTGCAAACAGAGATGTGAGGTGATTAGACAGTACATGTCCGTGGGCTACAGTAGGATGAGCAAGTAAGTGGTCTGTACTTAAATATCTCTGAAGTAACTTCCATCATTTTCTCAGCAATCTATTACACTTCTACGTTTTCCTTGAAATGAGAAGAGGCTTTTCAAAATGCCTATCCTAAATATCTTTCATTTCTGGTTGTCTCCATCGAAAACGCAGAGAAAAAGGATTTCTCTTTGCAGTAGTTGTACTGACAGATTTTTATCAGATCTATTACTCATGTTGCTTGCCTTTGAGATATCTGTTCAGGTGAATGTCTTTTAAGATACAGCCACTGAATAGTATGCCACTCGAGGAGTACATGGTAAAATCCGCGGCAAGGGCTGTACAAAAGCTCCTTCCCAAATAAAACTATTATTTAGTGCCTGATTATTTGCTACCACTTTGAATAGATGTTGCAGTTAAATATGGTCACACCCTATTCACAACATATGTGCCAGAACAAGAGGAAAACAATTAGTCTTTCTGTTCTATTCAAATCACATTTACTGTGGAGAAAAGAAGTTTCTTTCTTTATGCAGGAAGGTTTTTAAAAGAGATTCATTTTCTGTCTAGCAATGCCAACATTCCTCTGACATTAGAAAACTTGAACAGATTTAAGCCCTCATTCAAAGCCCTGTTTGTAGTACAAACATGCTACAGTTGTCAACACACAATGCACAAACACACAAGGGCAAAAATAGACCGAATGGAATGGACCTTAACCCTTATTGCTAAACTGCTTGTGGGAGGGAGAGCAAAACTATTTTTATAAACATCTAGCCAAGCTGTTTGAAGTCTCAAAAAGTCTATATTTGGACTAATTATATGGCTATGTTACATCTTGGCTAATTACAGCAGTCATGTTAAATAATTAAATTATTCAGCCGTTTCCCTTTGTGTGAGAAGTGGCCCCAGATGGTCATCCTCATCCGTTTCATACCAGTGCAGTGTAGCAGCACTGCTTATTAAGAGCACATGGGGAAATTTTTTAAGTGCAGTGTAGCTAGCTTTATTTAAAGAAATAAATAAACTGCAGTAATTCCTCTGATTTTTTTATTCCGCAAATGTTCTATAAAATTCTTGTTATATCCGGACTCTTACAAAATAATTTTAGAAGTTGGCAAAGAAAACTAATATTATTAAAGCAAATCACTATTCCGTATGATTTACTATGTAAAAGTATGGTAAAAGTAATGTTGTCTATAAGATTTAAGAAATATACTCAATAAAAAACTTCAGTAAAAAAGCTCAATCTCTATAATAAAGACAGTTTATCTCAGAACACTTTTGCCTCATCTACTTGGATTCCACAGGTTAGATTTATAAGACAACCCAGGAAACAAGAGTTATTACTGAAATTCCTCTTGTCCCCAGTGGTATGTACCCAAAAATGATTCCAAGCCTAGCATGATGTCAAAATGAATTCACTCACACAGCAGAATTAGCTTAGCTGCAAACATTTGATATTACCCAGACACTCTTAGAAAAGTGGAAAAGCTAAACTGGGCTGCATTTTGATTAAGGAAAATATTATGCAAAAATGAGATGCTAAGAGCTTTGTTGAATTTTCATCTCTGAGAATTAGTTTGTTCTTCCTCCCATTCAGTGCTTAGGTGTGCTAGTGGGCTGTTGTGCAAAGGGATGACACTAACGTACACAAGGTCATATAACTGCATCCTAATTGAAGAGTGCAATGAACTCAAAAATGTTATGTGCATGGTTAGAGAGAACATGCATGCCACAGCTCACGGAGCCCTAGTTCCAAAGATTTTAATTAATCCAGAAACAGGCAGTCCTATTGCAGTGCTAATTGTAAACCAGTATTCTAGGAGAAAGCAGATCTCTTATTTTCTCTTACCTGTTTGCAGGTGGCTAGACACATTTGGTGACAGTGCTAGTTTTTAAGCCCTTTGATTTCCTGTGGAAGATATTTTTGCATAGTGTGTCTGAAATAGGAAGGATCTGGAATGGATTATAAAAGAATAGGTTTTTCAAGTGTTTTTTATATTTATCCTTAGAAAAGGCATCAGCTCTCTACATTGAACTGGGAGAGAGGAAAATCTGAAATTATGTGCTTATTTTTTTTAAGAAATATTTAGAATCCAGTGTATTTAAAATTATTCCTTCCTAAAATTGGAAGCCTAATTTCAGAATGATCCATAAAGGCTCCCGCTAACTCAGGAGGAGAGGACCTATCGCTCATGCTGGATATCAAGTGCTGCTGTTCCTCTGCAGACCTGCTCAGAAAGGAGTTCAGGCTCGGATAGAGAAATCACCCCCACAGGAGCCTCTGGGACAAACCCAGCCTTCCCTGGGAAGACCCATCACTGCGCTAGTCGGTAGTCGGTAGAGGGATGCTGAAGGTGCAGATGTGAGTGGATGCCGGGAACATTCCTGGGGAGATGCTCTCCATGAGCGTGTGCAGGGCCATGTTCTTGCAGCAGAAACTCTGGAAGTGGAGCAGGACACACATTGCCCTGAGCTTGAGAGGTGCAGGAGACAGCTTAAATAGATCTTGAGGAGGTTAGAGCTTCTGTTGTCCATAATGACCTTCGTTTGGTGATGGAAAGAGTGGTAAGTGGGAGTTAAACAATACAAATACACAAATGCATATAATACAACAGGGTTTTTGGGACAACAATCCCAATTAACAGAAACAGGTAACATACTCCTGGAGAGGCTGGAAATTTCATGGTGTGCACAAATCTTTTGCAGACCACCAAAGATTTCTCACCACTGAATGGTTTAATGGGTCATTATAGACTCCATTTGCTGAGTCACCCCTTTTGGTAACCCTGAGCATTATTAGGGTCAGATGTATTTTCTGGTGGCAGCTCACACTTGAACTGCATTTTAATGTTAAGGTGCATCTCACAAAGGGATGCTTTTCCCTGAGAAAGATATGTAATTGAGATTTTTCAGTATGAGTACATGACATTATCCTCCACTATGCTGTATTACTACTGCAATAGGAAATAAAAATAACTAACTAACTAACTAACTAACTAAATAAATAAATAAGAGTTTCAGTATTCTCTGGTAGATCAGTTTGTAATGGCAAAACATATCTTATAGGTGTTAAGCCATCCTGCTAAACAGTGTTTAGAGTTCCTTTAGTACACAGATTTGCAGCACATATTTATCCCTTGAGAATAAAATACTTATGTGCAAATATTGGAAACATACGTTGTAATTAAAATGACTGCTTTATTAATAGGTGGTTTGTTAAGCTATGTGATTTTCTCCCTCAGCAATGCTAGAAATAATACAAGATAGCCATGCTAAGACAGTACGAAGAAATTCAACATAAGAAGTACCTTCCATGAAATATTCTAATCCATATAGACACGCCCCACCTTGAGAGTATAAGCATGGAGATACGGGACATTCTGAACTAAAGTTCCTAGAAACCCTTGGTCTTTTCTTTTCTTTTCTTTTCTTTTCTTTTCTTTTCTTTTCTTTTCTTTTCTTTTCTTTTCTTTTCTTTTCTTT
>JAWLRI010000964.1:1862862-1876414 GCA_034781795.1 Crypturellus tataupa | reverse complement strand
TTCCCTTCCCTTCCCTTCCCTTCCCTTCCCTTCCCTTCCCTTCCCTTACCTTCTTTTTAATGCAAGTTTCAATTCAAAATTTACATCTTTTGACATATTATAAATTGGATCATCCTTTGTAATTTCTTGGAAAAGTTCTGGTAGGACTCGTGGTCCTCAGGGACTATATTTTGTAATGTTTAGCACTCCTAATACAGTGCCATTACCCAAGCTGTAGAAGGTGCTCTTGTAACAGCAAAAGATGTTCCTTCATTTGACCAGTTGGAACACAGAAAATCATACTGCCCATCACTAGCCTAGCGTCTTGCGTTTCAGAATCAGTGGAGCCAAAGGATTGCACAATCTTTTTGCTTTTAATCAAGCAAGGCCAATTTTAATTACATTTCAATTGTATATATAGCTATAGTTGTCAAACAGTTTCAGTTGATCTCTTGGGTGTCTTCAGTGGAACATTCCTAGATTGTATAAATATATCCTATTGTTGTCAGGATTGCATTTGTTTTAATATATAAAAAAAATGGTGCAAGGATTTTGACTGGGAACAAGAAAATAAATGTCAATGTGATATCCATAACTGCAGATAGTACTGGTGTGGTCATACTTCCTATGGTCTAAGTACATATGAGAGGCAAGTTTGGTATGATTTCCTCAATATTGCTTGGGGGAACAAATTATTGGATAATATAAGCATATTCCTGGTCTTAACCTCACATAGGTCTTCTGTAGGACCTAATCACTATTCAACAGTCCTTAAGAACTATCAAATATCCTCATGATGACTGGCTCTAGCACATAACCATTTCTGACATTTTCATCTTACCTTGAGTCTCTTGCAACTCAGAGCTTCTGTAAATTCTTCATCAGAAGAGCTTTGTGATTACTTTTGTTCACTTTCACAAGTCGTGTATCTCCAGCAACTGGTTTCTCCCACATGCTTGACAGAGTTTTGACAACTCAGATGGTGTAGAATATTTCTCTTTTAAATACAGTAAAAAAAGCTATTTTCTTCTATGCTTAATTCTTCTATGAGATCAGAATAGATGAAATAATTTTTCATAATGTCAGCTGTAACTATTCTGAAATTTAAGTCTGCTAAGTTCAGGAATGGGAGCTGCACTTTTTATAGTTAACAGTGATGGAGGAAAACTCAGACATTTTCTGTTTAATACCATGTCTGATAGCTGCAAGCATATAAATATCAGAGCTTCAGTTATACAAAAAAGTACAAAACACATTGCTTTCCTTTCCCTTCTATGACTCTAAGTAAAATACAATACGCAATAGTACAAAAGGCTTGTGACTGAACTGTTGTTGAGACTTTCAGTTCCAGTGGTTAGAACATGGTTCTTGGCCCTCAGAGAATGAGGTTTTTGGAAAAAAAGAGAGATAAGTAAAACATGATAAGCTAGCCAGAACATTTAAAAAATGTTAACATTTTCTTTAGACATTAATAGATGAATTTCAATTCATTCCTCCAAGATCTAAAAGAAATTACAGCTGTTACTCTTCAGAGAAAGATCTCTCTGCTGTATTAATTCTGAGAATGCCCTGGAAATGCTTTTCTTCTTTCTTAGTAAGAGTACTCCAAAAATTATCACTTTTATTCACTTATTCTGCTGTAGCAAATAAGCCTTTTTTATGAATTTTTATAGCTTATGATCCTTCTCTGTGAGAAGCGCAGAGAAATTTTATGAAGTTTCAGTCTTTTCAGAAGATATGTCACTTTGATACACATTAAGTTCAAGATTAAATGAAAATTTGTCCTTCTAATTATGTAACAAAAGTAAGAAAATACTGAGAAATGCAATTTATGGGCTTTGTTAGCTGTGGAAAGACCCAGAGTATTAGGTAAAACTTACCAGTTTGGGTGAGTACCTCTGAATTCAAGTACCTAAAGGAAAGCGACCTCGTTTTCAGGGATGTTAAGCATCCACAAAGATGTGCATTTGCAGCAGCATCCATAAGGCTCAAAACCCGACCATTTTATGGTGAGTGCAGATGTCTATGAAAGCTTTGGCAGATATATTTCATTTTTGACAAGAGGTGACTATTTAAATGCAATTAATTAGAAACATTGTTTAGTTAGAATTTTTTTGCGTGGCGTTTTAATATCTACCTCCAGAAGGGAGCTAGCCTTTCGATCAACTTGTTGACCTTTCTGAAAAAATCCATTGTAAAAAGGAGGTAAGCTATGTATTATGTTTTAACACTTGTATTGAAAAAAGACTGCTGAATTTCTTGTAGCATCGGTACATGGAATTAGAAATTATAACAACAGTGAAAATGAGATTATACGAACATGATCCTATATTGGTTTATTATCTTGTTTAGGTCTAAGCTAAGGCACTTGAATGCGGTAGACTTGAAAATGGATCACCAAAGAAAATAAAAACAACAAAAAAAAGAATGAGATCAGCAATAGATAAATTTTAGCTGGTGTACCGAAATCACAGACTTTCTCTGAACTAGTGGCTACTGCCAGTTGGAAGAGCATTGTACCAGGGACTTCCATCATGTAAATACAGTGCTGGATCTGACCTAGAAATCAAAGACATACCTTTGGTCACTGGCATACCCTGCATATGACTTTATATTTTTCACTTGAATATGTTGCCTTCTTTCATATTCATCTCTTAGGAAATAGGAAGTGATAGAGCTTCCTTTTCATGTGATTTCCAAGCAATCCTAAAGGCGTTGCAAGAATGACATAAAAATTGTTGAATGATAAAATCCTGGATTATTTTTTCCCCAAAGTTTTAAAATTACATACTCTGAGCCATGGAAGATAAAATATTTAGTTTTGTCTCGATTACACTTTTAAAAGTGAGATTGTTTCCTGTTTGAGTGGCAACATCACAAAGTCTGTCTCCAGATCACTCACTTGGTCAGGAATAATCTTGCCCTTAGAATTGTCTCTTATGGCTGAGATCAAAACACCTTGAATATCTTCTACAAATCCTGTTTAATTATAAGAATTAATTGTCAGCAAGAGAAATTGAAATGAAACATGCTTTGAACATCTCTCCCTTTCCCTTCTTTGTAAATATTAATATATAAGGACTTGTTAATGATATTTTAGGAACAGAAGACAAACATGTTTTGAAGTCAATGTTTCCAAAAATAATCAGTGGCTTTAGGGCTGCAGTTCCTGCACATAATTAACTAGAGACAGTGTAAATGCACAATATCTTCAGAGGCTGTCTAAAAATCACTTGTGAAAGTGTCATAGTTTGTGCACTCAAACTAAATGACATCCATCATCTCTGGATGCAATGAGAGCATGAATACTCTTGTCTATCTGCATGATTTAAAATGTAATGGTAAACATAACCAATTAAATGGAAAATATCAACTTGGCTTTTTCTATTTTATTGTCATTGTTTTATTTAAAAATGGTGTCCTATAGAACACATTTATATTGAAAAAAAAATCTTGAGATGTACTATCTATCTATCTGCACTGAAGAGTAAAACATGCAAATCATATTTCACTTTTTGTGGGGAGAATGGAGAGGGTAATTGGAAGCATTTAAAATACTTTCAGTTTCTTAAATCCTCACTTAATCTTCATTAAAATAGCACTTAACCTCTCCCGATCTTTAGTGTAAATGATTTCCCAAGGTACTCATAAGGCAGGAAAGGACTATTACCCAATTATAACGGTCTGGAAATTTAGGCCCAAAATGATGAATGTCTTGATCTTGGTTTGCCTCCTTGAAGAAGCCTGTGACAAAGCAGGAAGAAAACTCACTTCAAATTCCTGATATACACACAGTCAGGGAAATGTGCTTACTCTTTAAATTCACCAATTTTCTATCCTGTTTTAGGCTTCCTATACACTCCTGCTATATATCTTTTGCACAAAGAAAACACACAACAAAAAAACAAACACAGAAATTACATTAAGTTTTAATGAACTTGCTTTTGTACGAAATACCATTTTAACAATGAAGAAAATTTTACTTACCTTCTTACAGTTGCACGACTATTAGTTTTTCTTTGAACTTCAGAATAAGGAAAAAATATCTGTGAATAGATATAAAAACCTCAGTCCATAAAGTGAGTATCTTGAAAGGTTCTGATGCAGAATGTGCAGGTCATTGTCAATGACTAATGGAGCATCAACTGTATTTAAAAAATAATCTATGATGATTTTCCATTAATGCTGCAAGATGAAAGTAAGCATTTCCTAAGTAACTCTGATTGAAACCAGCCATTTCCATGAAACATAAAGTAATCAGAATTTCTTCAAATGCATAATTTTAGGAAGTACTACCAGCTGCGTCGTCAAAGTACTGAACAGTGGCATGCTAAAAAGCCATGCAACTAAGCACAGAATAGAATGAAACCATTATTCCTTCTAGGGAGAAAACTGGGATCCTTATAGCCACACTGAAGACTATTCCTCTTAGAATTAGCAGAGAATATTAGACGAGCCGAAACTCAGACAGCGCTCTAAGTCTTATGTTTGCAACAGTGCTTTATTTTAAACTTAAAATTCACCTTATCTACATTAAACAACATTCTACATTTGGAAGCTCAGAGCAATCTGCAAAAACAGCATTCAACATTTTAGCTCATCTGTGCCAATCTACTTAATTCTCTAGCCAAGAATTCTCAGTCTAAGGTCTATTCTCTCTCCTTTTATTGGTTATTTTATCTCCCATATCCTTATACAAGGATCCATGAGATCTGTTCTCTTGGTTGGTAGTGGTGTATTGCAATGTCACTACTCTGTGTTTTTCAGTCTGAACACTGCCTGCAATAAGCAAACATGCTTATAACATCCCTGCGGAAATCCTTTTGCTGTAACCCAATTCTGTCTGCCACAAGCTTCAAGAAAGGTGTAGAAAACATCAGCCTCCTTGCCAGTTTGGCATAGCAAGAAAAGTATCTGTTTGAGATCAGAAAAGCACTCTGCAACATCAGAAAAGACAGGGGACGGGGAAGGTGAGCAACACGGCAGTTAAATATGGCAAAAAAGACTTTCAAAAAACTAGATTTGAACATGCCTTGGCAGAAGAAACGCCAGAGCTAAATAGTTTGCCCACTCTCATGTTTGCAAGGAGTTGAGAGCAGCTGTTGCTTTTAATATGCAGGCTTTTTTTCCCCTATCCAGTGCTGCCATATTTTCTTGCTATCCCCTCAAAGGCACTTACAGATGAATCAACAGAGTCAATAGAATCAAATGTATATTTTCCTAAATGAACTAACATATACCGATAGATTATATATATTGACCCTTTAGTAGCTTTGAACTTTAAGATGGCATAGTAGCCTACATCATAGTACAGCACCAGTCTCCTCTAATTCTTTGCTTGAAAGAACTTCTAAATAGAGAGACTGTGGCAGGTAAAATGATAAATCCACTGGAAAAATCATTCCTGTCTTCTAGCAGGCAAACCATATCATTATGAGTGTAGTCGCTGCATTAATATCTTATAGTGGTTGCAACTATGATCATGCATAATCTAATTTGTATTTATGCAAATGATACACATCAAGAGAAACAATGTGTTGGCCTCTCCTGCTTCTCTCACAGGGCTTGTAGGGAACAGGGCATCCCCAAGCTCACAGCAGTTCTCTGCCATGCGTATTCTTTGCACAATTCACTCCTTAAATGGATCTCACATTCCATGAGCCATTCCACTTCCCACAACAGATATCCATCAGAGAACAGATCATCAAGAGTGGAAAATACCCAGTGCGGTCTTTGTTCTTGGATGGATTTTTAGCAAATAGAACATAAATGTTACGGAGTGCAGTAGCCAAGGCACAAGGCATTTCCTTTTTCCTGGTCAGCTTGCTCCTTTCAAACCCATCTGATGCAGGTTTCTGTGTGCAGTTATCTTGTGATTTCTCTCCTCAAGAGCCACGTCACTCACACTGTCATCTTTGCCTTATTGTGGCTGACAGTTTTGCCTGTGTTTCCAGCATCATTCTCCTATTTTGGAAAACGACTTTTCATCACCCTGGTGTCTGGGTGACTAGGGTGGTTTGGGCACTTCGAATCTATATATTTTTTTTCTATTATCACCCATAGAGAGAGGAGGGAGCACCAGACAGAGAATTTTAAGGAAGATTCATTAGGCTTTGTAAAGTAAGCACAATGCTGTGTATGAACAGACATAATAGCACTGATCGAAGGCAGAGAAGAGCCAGGAGTAACGCAAACATCATCTAAGCTCCACACGCTTATGTTCACAGTCTGATCCTCATCTCCAAACCCCTTAGACCTTATATTTGGCTTTTGTTTGAATCTAAGCTGCCAGCCCTGCTGCATTGGACAGTGCTTTCGCAATGTGCAGTATGACCTCCGAGAACATGAGTGACATCATTAAGATTACTTTATCTCAAGAACTGGGCAAGCTTTAAACCTTCACATCTGGAAGTGCTAGACGTGCGCATGAAAGTCCTCTGATGTCTTACAGAAATCCAGTTTCGCTGTAACCCAACTCTCCTTTCCAAACTTCATTTTAAAGTGAACAGAGCAGGAGGAAGTTTATTTTGTGCTGAACATGGATATGAATCTAGTTCAGGACTTTGCAATTCATTAGCTTCCCTCAAAGAACACTGCATGCAGCATGCAGCAAGGGATTGCAAAATGATTCATAAATTAACCTATAAAAAATTGAAACCTCAGCTTATAACAGATTTCCAAACAAAACTTTTGGAAGCTGGATGTTAATTTGATTGTGAACACCTGCAAGTACAGGGAGATTTATTTCTCCACTATGCTGCTAGCGTGAAGCCAAAGATATATTCTGCTCTGATTGTACACATGCTTATCTGGAGGTTGGGGTTTAGCTTCTGATCAGGCTTTCAGGTGCTAATGCACTGACAACAATTACTATAAACTGAGAGGTTGTACCTATTCCTGTAATGTTGTGCTGCGTCAGCAGATTTTTAGCTTAAATGTGTGTTTCAATTTATCTTGGCAGTACAAAAACCATTCCTCATAATGGATGCTTATGGAGTTCTAGCAGTCCTCTGTATATCTCTTTGACATACATTTTTCTCCTGTTGCTATAGGAAAGTATCTATCAGTCCCCAAGAAGTCCAGTAATTTTATTTCCCACCTGTGCATTAAAGTTTTATGAGATGCTCTTTCTCATTTCTGAATCCCTTTTCATCCAGTCAGTTCAATCAGTTTGCAGAAAACATCACATAACTACCACATTTAGTGCCTGAATTTAGAGTTTCTATGATGTTGGATAGACATTGAAGTAGTGAATTGACCTCACTTCAATAATATGGTAGATTTATGTTTGTAGTTTATTAAAATATGATTTTATTTTAATGTGTTATTCCTTTTGCTTTTGCATTCAAACTGTTCCCAGAAATTAAGGAAGAACACTGTAAACTCTCTTCTGATAAATGGAATATTAAATAATTTTCTTCAGTGGAACTTATCCTGCTTGTTGTATGGTCAGCACATGTTAAAAACTTGCTCTGTAAAAGCCCTGTTAACCTCAGTAAAGTCAGAGGAAAATCCAAGAAGAAACTAAAATAATCATCTATATTTAAAACAGATTGATTCATTTTCTTTGACTAAAAAATGCACTGAGAATTTATTTTTTTTTTCACATTTTTCTAAATCGTTTTAATTTTTGAGACCTAAACTGCAATTATCATAAGCCAACAACTGTAATGCACTCATGCATTCAACAAAATATGATAAAGACTTCAAAGTCACTCTGTGATGAACAGATGCAGACCAGGAAAGTCAGAAAAGAAATAATATGTTGCTAAAAACCTTTCCAAGCCTTTGTTACAAGTCAACTTTTCATGCTATAAAGGGGAGATAGGTTGGACCTGTCTTATGGAGATTGCTTCCTTACTAAAGTCTCTGTAGAGACATTCCTTTTTCCCTTATTCCTCTGCTAATGACTGTTTTAAGGGAACTTCTATGAACTCACTGTGAACTCTTTCTAGCTTTAAGAGTCTAAGTTCTGTAGGACTCAGTATGGGCTGAATTCTGAGTCTCACAGCAGGAAAGGTTTAAGGAGATGGGAAGAACGGCCATGCTGCGCTGCGGATTAGAGCATGGAAATGAAAGGAAGCAAGAAGAGAGAGGGAACCAAGCCCAAAGGTTCTTCCATCTTGTGATCTGTCACAGGAGTTGCATCTGTCTCTCTTAAGTGCCTCAAGTGCATCATATGAACCCCATATATGATGATTATTTTTTCATTTACGTCAATTTTCCCATCTCAGCACTATAAGGCTGAATGAGGCCTTATAACGCAGGCTGAAGGAGAGATTAGACAAGTTCATGGATGTGAAGAGCACTTGGGAGGCTTCACAATACAGTATAGTGTTTGTCTTGGCACGTTTGTGAAACACAAGTTGCAGCAGATTGGAAGAATCTATAGGAGAAGAATACACTCGCACTTCTATATATGCAAGTTGTCAAAGGTGTACCTGCTTCTTAGGGACTGCTTTGGAAATATATTTTGCAAGTGTCCACAGGAGCAATAATTAGAAAGAATTCTGGAATTCTGGTCTTTTTTTTCCAAACAAAGCCAGCACTGACAAAGCTAGCACAGTTACTAGCACTGCTATCCAACAGACACCTACATATAATCTGTTATAAACTAGCAATAACTTTTGTGGGAGAGACAGAAATGTCTCAAAATCACATGAAATATATTGTTGATGTATAGATTTTATCTTTGATACTTAGGAAGACTTATTTCTAGGTCCCAAATTAGTGCGGATTTAATAGCAGCCACTACTGCTATCCATTAGTTGCTTACGGGGAAGAATTTGCCAGTGTCACTCTAATGCTTAGAAGACACATTTGCATCTGCAACTTTTCTTCATGCTTATGGTGCTGTGCGGTGTGTTTGGAAGATGCTGTGCTGTCTAAACACACAGTGAGCGGCGTGCGAAGATGTGTACAGGAACGGGCTGCTGGTGGGCAGCACTGCAGTTGCCAACGCTTTACCTGTAGTTGCACTGAGGTCCTCTTTCCCCAGGGACGTCTATCAGTATCATATTCTGCCTGCCCCAAAGGATGTGGTGGAATAATGTTTTTCCTCCTCTTTTTGCTAAATGCTCTGTAGTTAGGATTTATGCTAGCTATTATAATTACTGTATTTACTTAAAGTAGGGACTTTGCTCTCCATGTTCAGAGCATCTATAATTTTGTAAAAAACAGTTTATTTTGTGTGTTAAATTCTGTTTAAACATGTAGCTCAGATTTATTAACAGTTGATGGCTTATCTTGGAAAACAAGCATCAGAAAGATATCCAAAGCAAATGCTTTTGTATAGCTCTTTAGACTGTGGTTACAAAGTGAGTGACCTGTAGCCTTTAATTAATAGGCACAATCCGCTATTTATTGTGTTGCGGACTTAATTGGCAGAACTGTAAGAATTCCCGAAATAACTAAAGATTTAAATTCCTACCAAAATATGTCACTGCGTTGTCCTGCCTCAGATCAGCAGGAAGAATGTTTTTGTTTATACAGCCCTTAGAGCGATTAATCCCACATAATTCTAAATACAGCTGATTTGTGTTTCTGCTGAAAGAAAAGGTTCTGGTCAGGCACTGATAAAAGCTAACCCATGTCCATCCAGCGCAGATGCACAACGAGGTTATAGGCAAGGCTATAGTCTCCTGAACCAAGCGATGAAGAAGAGCTAAAGCTTTTTCATTTCTGCAGGAGCGTATACTCCTGCAGATGGGTACTGGGGTAGCCATGCAGCAGAGTACTGACCTTCTTCTGAGACTGTTTCTTAAGCACATTGAAGGGATTAAACTTTAGTATACTGTTTGACCATCCAAACTCAAAAGTCAAAAGCAGGCATATCTTGGTTTGTACGGAATATTTAGTTCTTTCATTTGTTTCCCAAACTTTTTTTTTTTTTTTTTTTTTTGAAAATCACCTGAATAAGAGCAAAATTTTCCTGTCTGGTAATTTTCTAACAGGAACTAAGGAAGCAGGCTTTCAGTCCTGGTGATATGGAGCTGACTGTGCTAGTAGCGTCTCTGATCTATGCCTAGATAACGACAACACATGTAAGTTTTTGACTCCTCCTCTGGGGATGTGAATCCCCTTCCTCCACGAAAGTTCCTTGATAGGAATCATGAGCAGGCTTAGCTCTGCACCATGCTGCTTAGGAAATGAGTTCCCTCGTTAAAAAAGCTCAGCTATCCCACAGTTATTTCAGATCATGGTAGTCCCGTCTACTTACTACATGTAATAGGCCAGATTAAATCCTGAAGTCTTAAAACTCTTAAAAGACTCTTAAATGTCTCTTAAAAGACTCTTAAATGTCTCTTAAAAGACTGATGACACTTTACATTAGAAAAATGACAAGAGGAAGCTCAAAACCTGTAAATTCCCTTGGCCTTAGTGACTCTATTCATCTTTGTAAGCGTTTGTCCAGATTGCCTTTGTGGGGTTTCTCTTTTCAGTGCAGTGAAGCCGAAGAGCTGAGGCTGTTGCTTGCAGCTGGCAGACCTGTTCCTTCTCCCAGTGAGTGCTTGTTATGCTCCATTCCCACTTTATCTTTCTCTTAGCTCCAGAAATAACTCATTCTTTTAGCTACTTAAAAAAGAAAAAAGAAAGAAAGAATAGGTACATACTCCCTCTCTTTTTCCTCTTTCAGTGTACTATTATTCCACATAATCCTTCTTAACAGGGAAAGGTGTAGACTGGATCTAACTGTGGCGAGGGCAGCTACATGACAGGGAAATGATGGCTGCTGGGAGGGAGACATGATGGACACGTAGCTTCTCACCTCTCCCTCGGAAAAAGGCTGCTGGCCTGCATCCACACGAGCAGCTTTGTTTGAGAAGCAACACAGTTTTGGAGTGAATGGCTCCAGCCATGCCCACGTACCTGGCATTGGTTTTGTTTGCAGAGCAATTTTGTTGTGCACAGACTATGTATTTTTGGACAAAATGAAAACAAAAGCCTCCTCTCAGTTTGCACACATGTGTTTCAACACCTCCTGTGGACATCTGGTTCTGAACCAGAGACTTGTTCTTTGGGTAGCCTTAAACTGCCTGGATAATAGATGATGTTGTCCATGGCACAGAGCAGGGTAAGGAGGGCTAAATATCAATTGTTTTCAATTGCCAGTCTGTTCCTCCTGTGCTACTTCACTTAGTAATGTAGACATAGTCTTACATACCCTGTGCTTTTAGACCTGATCCTTTATCCTTAAGGATTTTTCCTTAAGTATTTCTAATCCCTTTCTACTTTTTGGGTTAATCCCTGTCCTCCTCCACCAAAACAAGTGAATGACAAATAACCTGTGAATGGCAGATCATCAAGTCAGAACAGAAGTTACTCTGGCTGTGATTTTTCAAAAATAAAAGCCTTTACCCCATGCATTTAAGCTCATTTAAAGGCCCTTGTTCATTCTTTTTTAAAGCTATTTCTTCTGCGAAGTACTGCAGACTTGTATCTGTTTTTTTTTCACTTACATCTTGTCCTGTCTTTGAACATAAGACTCTTCTTAAATCTCTCTGTACTTGCATGTTACACTGCACTGATTCCTACATTGTGTTGAGCTTCATATTAAATGCGGTGAGGTTAAGTAGGTTAATTCATAAAAAACAATGTTTAGTAGGGATGTGACGAGAGAAAGTATTTATTAAAACATATTGAACATGTACCAGTGTTTTACTCTTGTAAGTAAAACTCTTGTCCTGGGAGGTTGCTGCTGCTCTCAGGCCGAGTTCTATAATACAAGACTCTGTGACAAAATGCTGATGGTTTGAAGATCATTTAGTGAAAATTCAGGGTATTTCTAGGTGGAATGGCAACTCCGCAGTAGTTGCACAAGCAGGAATCTGTGCAGGGATACAAGAAAGTAGCCTATAGCAGTACTTATGAGAAAGGCAAGCAAATCCAAATTAAACTCCATAAACCATTTCCTGTTATTTACAAGAGTATTAAGACACTAAGTTGCAAAATTAAGCTCCTGATTTAAGAAGTACTAATAAGAAGATGCATCTGAGTTATGATTTTGTTCTATGACTATATGATTACATGTTGCTTTTTCTTTTTTTTTTTCTTTTTTGTTTTCCAAAGGGCCCCGTCTCATTTCAAGTGCATGGAAGGCTGCAAAGCAATTGCATGTTTGACTTAGTTGTACAAAAGAAGAGAGTTTGTTTTTGTATATTAAATGTTCATCTGACATAGATTAAAATAAAGCAATAACAGTCCTACAAATGTAATATATCTTATGGAGAGATGTTGCCTGCAGTTTCTCACCATGCCTCCCACTGGAGAGACTGGTTGTCGATTCAGTTCAGCAAACACGTGCAAAGCACACACCTAAATCTTTTTGCTGAATTGAGGCTCCAGTAAATGATGCCTGCCTCAGTATCTTTTCAAAATACCTTCTGCTGATGATTTTGATATGGAAAAGTCTGCTTTCTACATTAAATGAAAGACATCCAAAGCTGTTGATTAATCTGTTTCTGTAGGTCATTGCCAATGTTCATTTTTCAGCATCTTTTCATGGCCCTATTTTACGTTGCATTTAAAATTCCAAAAATTTGCTTCTAGTTTGACTTTTAATGCAGTGTCATGGAGGTATTAGGATAAATCAAGCCAAAAATTTCGTATATATCTAATCAAAGATATAAAAAGATATAATCTAAGAGATTAGATATATCTAGTATTTATAGCAGGATTTACTATCTTGCTATAGTAAATATTTTGAAGGCACAAAGGTGCCTTTGAACTACTTGGTAAATAGAAGAAGGCGCTTTTTTTTCTATTTTGCTTTCGTCTTCTATTTCTTATTCTGTCTTAGTCCAAGCTTTCCCGACTTTAAAGGCTTTGATATTCCTAAGTGCATAATAAAGTGTGACTATTGAGGTTGAAAGGCCCTATGGAGACTCTTCACTTCCATCGTGAGGGGTGGGGAGATTCTCCTGAGTAAGTGGCCTGTTAACTTGGCATCTCTACTAAAGCCCTGTGAAAAAACAGGTGGCAGGTGTTACTGAAGGCCTCATCAGGGGGAGCAAATATGTGTACCAATGTTTGTTTAGATATCCAATTATGTCTGCTACCAAAAAGATGAAGTATTTTATCAGAATGTACTATTTAGTAGAAAGCAAAATAAATCAATCTCCATGGAAATATATCATGTTGTTCCTTTGAAAATTATGTCTTACAGATGCTTGCAAGTTTAACATTTCATCATAAATATTAACATTAAAGTTTTCAGTACCATTCCTCACTATCATCTGCTCCTTATTTTACTTAATTTTATTAAATTCAGATCAGCAAGGTAAGGTGGCAGAGAAGAATCTGAACCTTGTGCTGACCTGTGCCGGCCACTGCAACAGACAGCCTAACCGCAAAGGGCTGGTTCATTTTGTCAAGGACGTAGGGGCAGCTGTGGCAGTGGCCATACTGTAAAACCAAAGGCCCAGCTCTCCTCTGGGAGTGTAATTCCACATCAGAGGCCCGCAGAAGATTATCGGCTGGGGTCTACACATATGGCCACTCAGAGGGTGGTGATCAGTGGTGCGGAGTCTAGTTGGAGGCCTGTGTTGAGTGGGGTCCCCCAGGGGTCAGTCCT
>JAWLRI010000964.1:1847382-1862762 GCA_034781795.1 Crypturellus tataupa | reverse complement strand
TGTGCAGGGGGGTTGGACTAGATGACCTCTAGAGGTCCCTTCCAACCTTAGGCATTCTGTGATTCTATGATTCTATATCGATTTCCACACCCTCTAGCTGCCTGGGTTGTATCAGATTTTTGTGCACTTAAGAATATGTAACCATAGATTCCTCTTCTGTGAGGTTTTCATATCTGCCGTTTGGTCATGCAAACTTTTAGCATCCATAGCGTCCTGCAGGAAGCAGCTCTATAACTTAACTGTCAATTACTTGATAAAATATCTCTGTGGATTTGTTTTCTGAACCCAGACCTTTGAGGCCCCCTAGTTCTTATATTAGAACTGGGCGACACTTTGCAACTGGGCAGCATCTCTATGCCATACCGTAATTTTACAGATGTCTGTCATATACGCTGTCAGACATCTCTTCTCCACATTCAAGCGTCCCAGTTTACTGGCACAGAAACTGTTCCAGAGCTTTGACCATCATTCCTGTGCTTTTCTGGCCAGGGATCCTAACACTTGCCACTAGCTCTGTCACTCCTGCCTATACGGCTGGTGGCGGCAGCTACAGACCCTAACAGCGAGGTTGCAGGACAGATCTCTTTCTCTGTGTCATTCACAAAACACTATATAGAGCCTCTTGTTGGTAGGACTCTGTGCCTGTCAGTAATTCAGTAGTCTTTACCACAGCTACTGGATCCAGCTCCAGTATACTGCAAGCAAAGAATAAAAATGTAATTCTTTACAGGTCACTTTTAGGCTGGCATAAATTACTCACAGCTGGAATTTGAACAGGACAGAGCTTGTATCTCTCTCTCTCTCCCTCTCTCTCACACATACACACACAAAAAAGTGTTACAGGAATCTTTAATGTCCTTGAGGACTCCAAAAAAAAAAAAAGTGACTCTGCTATCTCACTATGAGCAAAGTGCTTCCTAGGAGCAAATTGGGTCCCTGAATTAACCCTGATGAATTGCAAACACCTAGGAACATGCTAACTAAATGTTGACTATATTTGACCCTGCTGGGTTTGTACAAGATGAAATCCTAATTTGGTGTGGCTTGAGCAGATCAGTAACATTCTGCTTTAGTTTACTGGAGCCTTCTTGAATTTGGAATCATGCCCAGCTGTATCAAGTCCCTAGAACTGTTTGTTCGAACTGGCAAAAGTTTTGTCCTTTTTAACCATTAATCACTAAATTGTGCAAAATCAAGAGCAGGAGAAAGAGCGAGATCAGTGTATAGCCACAAACATAATAAATAGCTTACCAAGAATATTAAACGAAATCATATGTAGAATTCACTAGTTATTTATCCTCATTATGCATGAGCTAGGAACGGACTAGCATAAAGTTACTGACAAGATTTGTGTGCCATCAGGAAAACATTTTATAAACCTACCATGGTAGCCCAGAAAAATACGAATGACAATGCTAACATCATACCTGAAAGAAACCCCTCTCAGTCACAGGACGATTTTACGTGTGCGGATGGAAAAGATAACAAACTTGCCTCATCAGGAAACTTTAAAAGCCAATTAAAATATTTTTCGTTTGCAGATAGGATGACTTGGCAGCTAATTTTGTAAATGTTCCTTAACAGAAACAAAAATGTTTTCCATTAAAAAAAAAAACACATTTTTCTCTTGCTGTTCAGTTGCGCAAGAGAAGCCTGAGACATACATTTTATTGCTAAAGTCTGTTCCAATTTGTCATGTGACTATTTGGACTTTGTTTAATGTACAATAAAATGTTAAATTTCTGTAGGTTGCATCCAGTGACTGATTTTTCACTCTTCTCAAAAGATAGATGTTTTTTGGACCTATATGACTGAATAATTTCAGGATTCTCTCAGTTCAGGAACTTAATGATGATACCTAGTTCAGGAACTTTCAATGATACCTACAATATCAATTTGCAGTAACTTGCAGAAGAAACACAGCACATAAAGTACCATATTGCTCTGTTACCTTTACAGAAAGTCCCATGATTTGATTAGCTGCTAGAAGCAGAGAATGTATATTTTCAGGAAGGGTCCTGGGGACTCCAAGATTCATTGCAAAGTATTCAAAATGCTTCTTATTCTCAACATTCACCATAAAATCCCATGACCAAGCCTATTGATGGCAGTTTATATTCTGCATACTATAACCACGAGCAGAAGAGTGAGTACCAGTTTCCTACCATTTGAGTGGGCATCCAGGAGAGCATGAAAGAGGGAAGATATAAATATCATTGGTATATTGTGCATGTTAATATAAATTAATACTTTTTTCTTCCACCTCTCCCATTCCCTAACTGACATAAAACAGAAGTGCCCCAGAGAGAGCAGCTCCCTCTAGGGTCAATATAGAGTTGGGGATTATGCTTATTTGCATCATCCAGTGATTTTTATGCTTCTTTTTAACATCGTTATTTATTTTTCTGACTTTCCCATAGGTTTGCTGCTATAACGATTGGAAGACTGTGCATGACCCATTCAAATGCAATTGCCATCACCTCTGCACACAGATGCTATCTGTCTGCTGAACTTTCAGATGTGCTGCTGTCCTTACAGCTCAACCACGCAGAAGAAAAGATCTGGTCAGAAACTTACAGCTGTCAAAGTGTGAATTTATTCCCTAGAATAGAAAGGACAAATTCAATGTTCATATACTCAGTCAGATTCTATTTTCTCCTTTCTTCATTTTTTTAACTGGAAAAACAAAACAGGAGTGCAGACTACACATCAAAAGGCCTTGTATACTAGTGTGGTCATATTTTGAATGATGGCACAAAAAAGATGACATGATATAGTTTCATGTCTGTGTAACAGCAGCTATTATGGAATTTTGTTAAGCTTACAAGACATATTTGTGCACCTGCCAGTTCCGCAGACTTCTAATAGTCTTGAATTTCAAGCCGCATTCTCCTTGTCTTCTTCATTATCCCCATAGCTTTCTACTAGTCAGTCTATTTTACACTGCACTTATGCAAGCAGACGTTGTTCAGATGCTGCCCCTTGTTAATCTCCTTCATTCCTTGTCCAGGCTGTCTAGAGACACAAGACTTACGGCCTTGTGTTTGGAACAACATAAAAACTTACTGATCGCATGGTGCGGAACAGAATCCAACTAATTTACTCCTAATGGAGATGCTCTGCAGTTCTTTTAAGAGATGCAGTAATTACAAGAAAGAGACATTAGAATGAATATTTATAAAAAATATTAATTCTGACAGAACTGCTTTCCAGAGTAGGAACTAAGTCTTGTATATGGTAGACTGACGTCATATATGTTTTAGAGAGTAAAGTAGGATGGCCCAGCAGTTGCCATGAGACTCAAGAGGATTTAGGTCTCTCCTCTACTGTAAGTTCACCTAAAGGAAACCTCTTAACACCTTCCCGGGTCCTCAGAAATGTTCTGAAAACAAGTTCAAGTAATATCTGAAGAACATACATGTCTAAAATGCATTGCAATAATAAGACTTGCTAATTTGCCTATACATCTATATAATACCAAATAACTTTTATCTGTTGAGTTTTCCAGTAAAACCTATTAAAAGCATGATGACAATCACGTACAAATTCTAAATTCATTAATACAGTGACTTGACACTGTTTGTCCTGAAAGTGCTTACTTTCAGGTCAGCCTGTCATGACTTTTCCTAAGTTGAAGGATGTCTTTTCTCAAAACTTGCTGTGGTCCTGTGTATGGTAGCTTGCTCTTGGTTATTTATTTTAAATGTATTTCTAACAGTAAGAAAGATTACTTGGTATCTGAGTTGGCATGCTTCCTGAAAACCTAGACTTTTGAAAATACTTTGGGGGTGAGCGCTGTTCCATGTTCGTGGATGTTATGTGAATTATTTCAGAGAAGCCCTTGCCTCTTTCACAACACAAAAAGGCAAGACAGAAAGCTGAGAGGAGCAGCCTGCCCTGACTTCTGAAACACTGACTTGCACTACCTGTGGTTGCCATCAAACCTTGAGCCAGTATTTACAGATATTTTGGTAGGAGATGTGAAGGCAGCTCCTGTAGCTCCTCCTGGGAGGACACGAGTTCTCCTTGGCTGCAGACGCAGGACAATCTGTCAGCGAAATGGGGTATGAAAAGTGCCTGCATCCTGCCAAATGCTTTGCTAACTGTTCCCTACACTGCCCACAAATAATTCAATATGGCCCTTGCCCTCTCTAACCAGCAGTCTGAACTCTCTTAGCACAACAACATTTCTTTAGGTTTAACCTACTTGTGAAATTGCATCCATTGAAGGACTGGTGCAGTATGGAGCCTGAGACACCTACTGAGATATCACTGTGTGACGTTAATGCAATTTCATTTTCTCCTACATTGCAGTCTGAGGATGTGTGGCCAAAAACAGGAAAAGAAAAGAAAAGAAAAGAAAAGAAGAGAAGAGAAGAGAAGAGAAGAGAAGAGAAGAGAAGAGAAGAGAAGAGAAGAGAAGAGAAGAGAAGAGAAGGATGAATCAGACATAACTCTGACAGTAAAAGAGTACCAAACTTTAGAGAAAAACATTCCACACAACTTGAATGCTTGTGTACATTTCCCAGAAACAGATGATATTACATGTTTTTTCTCAGAAACAGCCAGTATGCCATTTTTTTCTCAAGCACAGAGACCTCCCTCCCAACACACGTTTTCTGCAACAGAAATTTCAGTAAATGGAGCATACTAACCCACACCTATATTTTACCACACGTACATGTTACCCACAGGATGACTTTGCTGACTGCAAGGTGGTAGGGATGTTTTGGAGCCACCAGAGAAGAGCCCTACTAAGGGCTCCAGGAAGCTTTTACCAGTGCAGTAAGAGTACAAGGCTGTCAGCAGCTCCAGCCCCTGTTTTGGTCTTAGCCAGAAAAACAGTTTCCAGGGAATAAGAAGGTTCCATAGTCTGGCCCTGCTGCTTTCCAGAATTGGTTCCCAAGCAGTGTTGCGATGTTGACTAAATACTACGTTAGTCTCTAGCACTCTCCTTAAATCTGCATGTCTCATTTGCCTCTTGGTTTATACTTGGACATGTTCTTTCAGATAGGATCTATAATTTTTGTTGCTGGTTTGTGCAATATCTAGCCTGCAGTGTCTTGCTACATGGCTGAATTTCCTGTGCCCTTAGATAAGATAAAAAGCAACTCCTAATTTTTCTTTTCCTTTCGGAGATCAGATCCACTTCTGTCAGACAACAGAGCCTAAAAGGTTCCCTCCAAAGTAAAGAGCCCTTCTTGTGTACTTTCTCAGCTACTTCTAAGTTTATCACACTGCCTTCCTGTTTTGCATGAACATTTCTAAGTCTCTTTCTGAGGAGACATCCAGAATTTGACATGTGTCTCTTCCCCAGTGCTTTCACAGAGCTACAGCAAAGCTTAGGCCTAAAGGCATCCTTGGACTTCATTTGGGCCAAATTTCTTTTGAAAGCAGGGTCCCAGATTAGGTTACCCAGGGTCCTGTCTGAAACATATTCCCCAGCTTCTCTGGACAAACTAATCTGATGTTGAATTGCTCTCACCGTGAAGAATTTAGTTCTTATGTCTAGACAGCACACCCCCTGTAGCAATCTGTGTCCATTGCCTCTTATGCATCCGTGTTAAGGTGAGGCGCCTCCTCGCCTCTCAGAGGTGCCTTTCTCTAAGACTACCTTTCAGGTGTTGAAAACTATGGCTAGATTCCCTTGGGGCCTTCTTTTCTCTAGGCTGAACAAGTCTAGATCCTTCATGCTTTCTTTATGTACTAAGTTATCCCACTTTCTAATTTTTTGGTGATTATCATTTGCTGGAGCATCTCTTTTTTTTCAGTGTCTCTCTTGAGCTGGGGGAAACCAAACCTGGATGAAATATTCCAAGCCTGATCTGACAAGGAGAGTGAAGTAATCACATATCCCTTTATCTGCTGGCAGTGCCCTTGCAGGCTCTGCTCAGGACACAGCTTGCCTCCTTTTGGCTGCCAGGGCACACCGCTGGCTCCTGTGCGGCTTGCTGTCTGCCCAGACTCCAGCCACCTCTTCAGCAGAGCTGCTCCTCAGCCAGCCAGTCCCCAGCCTGGCCTGCTGCTTGGGATTATTCCACCCCCGCTGCAGGACTTCACATTTATCTTCATTACGCTTCAAACATTTATCATTTTAGCCTCATATTAAACAGAAATTTTGTTGGCTCCTTCTTCCAGCCTGTCTATGTGTCTCTGTGTAGTGGCTTATCCTTCCAGCCTACCTGGCCCTTCTCCAGCTTCGGTGATGTCCACAGATTTGCTGAGAGTATTCGATCCAATCATCCAGATCATTTGAAAATATGTTGAAATGTATTTGACCCAACATTTAACCCTGAGGAATACCATTTGTGATTAGATTTGTGATCCCCGATTTGCTTAGCACTTCAGCTAGTTTTCCACCCATCTCATCTAGCTTTCAGATTTCAAAAGAGATCAATGGTATCGCTATAGATCCACAGATAGCAAAGGGTCCAGGGATACCCTGAAGTACAAGGTAGATTGAAATTTCATTTGGGAAGAGTAAGAAAGCTAATGAATTTAGGACACTTTTAGGGCAATTTAAAACACTTTGAAGTGCTGAGAAGAGGAACATAACCTGATAAGGAAAATGGAGAGAATGGGAGGAGTGCAGAAAGTGAGAGCTGGGAGCAATATGCATATTTTGGTCTTGGGGAAGGAAGCTGGCAACAGGGAGAAAAGACTCAGTGAGTACAAGGAGCCGAGTGGCAGTAAGTGGCTACGGTTTCCTCTGTAATGGAGAGAGATGCCTCTGAAATGCAGCAAATAGAAGGAAACAAGAGCAGACAGGATGCAAAATGAAATGAAAAAGGGTGAGAAGACTCAGGAGGGGAGGGTAAGGAAAGAAATGAACACTGAAGAGAGAAATGAAGGGACCGAGAGTGTGAAACCTATACACTCATATATCACTCCTGAGTAGTTCTGTTAGATATTTGTATTTTTCTTGCTATGTCTGAAGCTGCTTTTCTGACGCTCACAATTGTCACGTTCTGATGACAAATGGGGCAGCCGGCTGCATAAATACATGTCTTCATCGTCGGGACCTCTTTCAGAGTCTCCTGAGTTTTCTGTACTGTAATAAGTGCTAGAACTTTCAGCCTGAGCCCACAGAACTGTCGGTATAAAAACTAACAGGGTGTGATCATAGATTTTTGGCTTAATCTGACTCCCACTGAAGTTATTGAAAGATTTGCCATTGACGTCAATGGGAAGAGAAGTGGGCCCATGATAGGAACTACAGTAGTAATAACAATACATTTGACTTATATAGCCCTTTCTCTGTTTGCCAGAGGCCTCTGGGCACTCCATGTAAATGAATACAAAACAATAAAAGAGATTAAAATGTCTCTGATTCCTGCAGGATTAGAACAGACAAACAGCGAAAATCAAAGTATGCCTATATATGGGCCCTTTCTTATGCAATGCTTCTGACTGTGTCATCACACGGTTTATGGCAGGTCATCATGTGCCTGATCTCCGTAGAGCTGTTACGGATTGATCCACAAAACCACTGCCTGTTTAGAAATTTGTTAGCATGCAAATAAGCACAAAAATGGATATTGATAAAAGAGAATATTTTTAGGCTTGCAAATCAGCCAGAATCAGTCAAATTCTTGGCCCCTGCCATGTGCTGCTGAGTAGTGTCAGTTGCTCACACATACACAAATTGACATTTACAAGGCACGCAGTGCTTAGAGCCAAGTTCGGAAATAAATCGCCTCTTTTGATAGGTTCACCAGAGCCTCCTAAGATTCATTTATTGTTTGCTACTGGGGGGACTGGAATGCTCCTGGACACAGAATGAAAATCCATTCAGCGCAGCTTAAGGGAAACTGCACAGGCCGGAGCACGGTAACTGTGGGGCTGCAGTTTCATGGGGTGACATATTCAGCGAGCTGCATGTGGAGGATTAGGTGCTTGGCTGTCATTAACGGTAACGCGGGCTGCATGATTACCTCCATGTGCGATCTGCGGGAACCCCGCTCCAGTAAATACCAGCGCGGCTCGCCTGGGGTGTGCGGAGGAGCTCTGCTCGTAAAGCACGCAGCCCTGGGAGGGTTTCCGTCAAGGATCCTGGATCCCGATGCATCACCCCCAGAACACCTAGTGTGTTGGTGCAGGAGGAAGGTGCAGATCCTCATGTTGTCTCTTCCCTTCTCCCGAACAGATCAGAGCTTGACTTCTGCAGGTGCCCATAGAAGAAAAGCTATACATACGTAGAGTACAAGCGAGAGAATAGCCTCACTTGATCAGATTAATCAAATTGTTCAAAAATCCCACACGCCATCCTTTAGGCTGATGTGTACAGCTTACGGAGTCTCAAGAGAAACACAGTTTACATAGGCAATTGCGCATTTACTGTCCATTGATTAGATATGCAAATATTAGACACTACAGCCACAAGTGCACTCCTCAGAGCATCTTCAGGAAGCCCTGGAAGTCATTGTTTGCCAAAATCACATTTACTGGGCTTTGTTCTCTTCCTCAGACTGTTTTGCCTCCTGGAGAAGGTGCAAGAACTAACTTAGCTGACAAGGCCAGATCCCAATAGCATTGTCTTTTCACAGAGAGCTGTCATATGGGTTTGGATATTTAAAAATGATGATCTCTCCCACATGGTGCTGTAATATTTATCAAGGGAGCAAGAGAAGAAAAAAAGCTTTACCACAAACTGTCCCAGTTGGGCAAGATGGGGTCTGTGGTGAGAGGTCCTTTTCTCTATTACAATAACTGAAAACATTGCAAGAAACAGAACAGAAACTTTTTCACAGTCTGTTGGGCTGAAAAAGAGCTTATGTTTTGACAACTTGTATATTTTTTTCAGACATGAGGAAGGTCTTGACTTGTGCTACTGCTAGCAGAAATCTTGCTACTGTGGCCTATGTAAGTGAGGAGGGTCTCTAGGAAGAAGAGTGGACCTCTAGGAAGAAGTCTCGCCCATATACGTGGGAAAAATTGGATGAGCTTTGGGGCACCTAAGTCTTTTTCAGCTCAGAAGAATCCGAAGAAGAGCTAGGGTGCTTCACAGCTTGTCTGTTTATTCCACTTTTATCAGTTGGTCTAATAAAAGATATTACCTCACGCTAAAAGCCTTGCTGTACTTACATCTGTGGTTCATAGCAACTTTAATAGTGTTAGTGGTAAGAAAGCAAGAGAGAAGTTTGGGTATTAGAATTTTTATACAAGAGAGCAGAAATAGGACCTAAGTAAATAATCTGCTTTTATACTTCAGAGGCATTTATCCCCTTTAAAACTGATCTGTGCGCTCCGAAACCTAGTATGGATGAAAACTGTGTTTGTGTGACCTGATCTGTGCTTCAAAAATGACACTTCTAACAGCTGTGGTCAGGATGGCTGGTCTGTTTTTAAGAAGCTTAGAGATCTTAATCCACACTGGTTGGTTAATGCCTCAAGAATTTCTAGCAACCATCGTTAATGATAAGCTGATGCCGTTTGCAACCATTTGATACCTCTGGTTATCGTGAGTTTTGAAGGTCTACAGGGGGGTGTGTGCAACTGCATACCTGAGCGCCAGTTGTCATTTCTGGAACAAAGTGGCCCTGAATTTAATGATTAATTACATTGTCACAGCTCCTCATTATTTTCTGTGATTGGTATCAGCCATGAAACGTGTTGACTTGACAGGCTGCAAGACCGAACGCTCCCCATCTACGCCGGCGTCTGTATTGCAAACATAGTCTGCTGCCTAGCAATAAAGGCAGGCAAATCTCTAAGTCTTTAGATAGTGCTTATATTTTCAGGGCCTGCTATCAAGACAAGTGGGAAATAAGAAACAGAATTAACTTGCCTTTACCCGTCTATTATGCTTGTTTATAAAGGCAATGGGAAAGCAAATGCTTGGGCATAAAGGTCTCAAATGTGGTGGTGTCTTTCTCCTTTGAGGTAACCACGAAAAGCGTAGGGCCACGACTGGGAGTGTGACAGGACCCAGTGAAGGCACCCCTGCTGCCTCTGCAACCTTCCCCAGCTACTTTTAAATAGCCTGTTTTTAAATATTTCTTCCCTTTTGAAGACTTGAGATGGAATCACCTTGTTTTAAAAAAAAGAAGGGGATGTGTTGACAGAGCATCTTCTCTACCCTTTGTCTTTTCTGCAAGTGAATTTTAGACATTTTAGAGGCAGAGGCTGTTCGGAGATCTTCTAAAGTGCTAAGAAGCCTGGAGGTGAAATGGCTTGAGAACAGTGTGCTGGGGAGGATGGGAACAGCCTGAAGCTTGAAGATATTAACTCCCTCTCTGGTGTATTAGTGCGCTAGTAATTGTAACCAAATAGTTCCCAGTCCATTTTTTATTAGCAGACTTTATGTGTTCAGGGATAAATGTTAAACTCTACAATTTGGTGTGAATGTCAGCTGTTGATGAGAAGCAGATCCCAGATGGGACAGTGAGGACATTGCATCCAGGCTGTGTTTGAGGTACATGAGCAGAGCTGTGTGGGAGAGATTCAGCTGAGCCTATTGCTCAAGTCCTGTCCCAGCTGCTTCTCCCTTGCCATTTCAGCCAAAGCCATTTGATCTACTTGGACACTGTAGCCCCATTTCTGCCCTCAGAAATATCTCTTTGAACACAGTGGCATTAATTCCATCCCTTTTATTCTCTCATGTTAAAATTAAAAATTAAAAAAAAAAAAAGATTTTATTTGCAGAGTACCCTTTGTCCTGATGCCACATGTTATCTGGAGCCCACACCCACACTTGGATTCCTACCCCTGCATGTAGGGGATGCCTAAGCCCAGCTAATGGACATTTTTGCATGGAGTGAAGCAGAAGACGTAACTACAGTGTTACATTTGTCTACCTGTGATTAGGTCTTGCAAGTACTATGGGCACATAGTGTCTGAAGTGTCTGGGTAAGGAGAGAGGCCTCTCTAGACTCCCTTTGCATCCTTGGTGGAGAGAGATGGGGTGACTCCAGATACATTGCAGCTTTTAGGTATGCTCTAGCTTCGAAGTGTTTGTTGAAAGAGCCTTTGGTAATGTAGATGGCATTTATGGCATTAACAACTGTGAACTATTCCTAACAGAGAGGTCCTCCATTTCTGTAAGAATTCACGTCACATAATCAGGGGCATTCATCGCTGTGTCAAGGATCAGTGCTGAGCTTTAACTTGACTCTCCAATCCTGAGATTTTCTAGTTTTTTTGTCTGCATGGGGGCATGAAAAGCGGGGATGAAAGGACGGCTGGATTTTCTTGCTGGAGGTTTCGTTTCTCCCCGCCTTCCTTTTTCCATCTCGTTTTGTTTCAGCCCACAGCATTTTTTACTTAATCTTCTTTCCCTTTGTCCTTGAAGAGATCTACTGGACTTGATACCCGTGACCCGATGTGATGATGACTCATCTGGAGCGCATGTGACAGCGGCTGGCACTTTGCAGAGCTGTAGGCTCAAAACCCATACTCCTCCCTATACATGTGTTTTCTCCCAGCCTTTCTCTGGGTCATCATTTCTTGCCCCTTATGTCCCAGTCCCCTACCTCCTCTCTCACTTGGCTTACAGGCTAATAACGAAAAAAGAACTTGCTTGGCAATCAGAATGGATTAAAACCGTTTGTGACTAGTTACAACTGGAGAAGTAAAGGTTTGTCAGACCTTCTGATTTTATTTCAGCAAAAGTGAACTTATATTCTGTACTTTTCCTCAAGCAGTTACTGCTGGTCACTAGATCCTGCTGAAGGGTGACCTGCCTCCTGACCAAGAGGTGCGATTCTTGTGTTTCATAAACTTTGACTCCAACAGTAAAAAAAGAAGAAAAATAACAAGAACCCACTTTTACTAGTACTCTTTAAAATTTCATGAGTCCTAAGCCAGTTTTACAATTTTTACAGCATTAGACACATGTTCTTTTTTTTGTGAGTGGCTTTAAATGCAGCTCCATCATTTGACTGAGACTTTAAAAAGGTGGCATGGCTAACAGTACATGCAAAACCAGAACCTGGAATGAGAATTACCTTACCTATAAATTGCATTCTTGCAACTTCTGATATACGGGGAAAGCCACACATGGTTCTGCTGAGAAAAGCACAGTTATATCTTACCATGCTGTAACAAGTCAAAAGTTAATTCTCCCCAGGTGCGTGCTTAAGTGTTCTGCGCAAACCACAAGATGTCAGTGTGGCTACATGGAAATCTGGCCGTCCTGCCCACAGATTGATTTTTAATGCTAATATCTGTGGTAATATAATCTCTTCATTTACTTCTGTGATTTATCCTAAACTTTTCCCCTCATTACTATAAATGTCCTTTCTCTTTGCAGTGTCTCCTTCACATAACAGATAAAAAAACAATGTTATAGAGTATAACTTATCCCTTTAATTTTTTTTTTTTTTTAATATCGATGTGCCCTTGATGTTTATGTTTTGGCTACTATTTTGCTATGCTAACACTTACAATGATACACACTCTCGGTGGAGATTAATTGTACTATTACAAACCATTTTATTGAAGCAGCTTGTGCAGTAAGACTGCCCGAATGACAACCTTGAGATTATGGATCTTTTCGGGCTCATTTTTTATTTCAAATGAAAGCTGACCAAGCCACTCATTAGATCAGCAGTATTGAAGCATACTTTGAATAGCTGTAGAGCGGTTAGTGCCAAAAAGCACGAGTTCCTAAGACCGCATGTGGATGGGTTTTAAATCCCCAGGAGCCAGGCAGAGGCAGGGCTGGGCACCCTGTTGCCACCAACCACACACGCGGGGTTACTCTCTCCCGGACAAGGAGTGTGCTTCTGCCATGCCGAACATCTGTGGACTGCCACTGCCTAGTGACCAGGCATACAAACCCGGGGTCAAGTCTCCCTTCAGTCACTCAGCTTCCAGCAGGCCTGGTTTAGAGTGGGTCTAGGACGGATTATAGCAAATGGCGCAGCTGAACTGCTCTGTTCAAGATCAGACTTGATGTTCTGAGGTGCCTGATTTGTTCTTTGGTAGCAAGTGAGTATTCTGGATTTAACCTATCACTGCAAAATAGTCCATTCTTTACAAACAATGTTTTCATACACATTTTTATCTTCTTAATCCATGGCCTTTTTCTCTAACTGGAAAAAGATAATGTTGATTATACTAGAGCATTCCTCATCTATCAGTGACTCTGTCTCGGCAAACACCATGCTAATTCTCTGTTTTACAATCGCCAATCGAGATAGATTAATTCCAGGAGAGCTGAAGGGATCAGTCATGTGAACTGGGTATTACAGCTTCCTAAATCACTGCCTGCCAGAAGAGACGTGGTGCCTGGCCGGGAGGTGCTGTCCAGAGCGCACTGGGGTTAACCTCACTTGTTCTAGCAGTAATCTTGGGATTACGAGACTTCCTTTGCTGCCTGAGGGAGGATGATGGTCACTTTTGGCTGCACACTGTCGATATGTGGTAGCTTGTTACCTTCAGCGGCAGAGTATAGCTAGAGAAAGGCATCTCCACCATAAGACCATACTATATTTTTAGAGCATATTTTTACGGTCAAGGATATGCAGCTAACTATAATGACAGAAATCGAAACAATTTCAGCATGTAGTGCAACCATTCTGTGACATTCCTAGAGCATTCTTTTATCAGCATATTAACAACTTTCTGGGATATCAAAAATATTACACTTTGGGTCTGACATTTGAGGCAACGACAACAGGAAAGTGAGATAAAATAGAAAAGAAAATCGTCTTAAAAGAGAAGAAATGTTCTAATATAAAAGAGAAGTATCCTTTTTTTTTTTGTATTTTTAATAGGATTTTTTAATATTTGTGGAAAAAAGACCTATCTGTCTGTCACAGGACGCTCCCAATGTCAGCAAGGGATCATGCCATTGCTAGAGTGCCCATACAGCAGCCTTATGTGTCTGTAGATGGCAGTAAAAGACTGCAAATAGCTCTTCAGTGGCTAGACGTGAAATTTGCTTCATCTTAGATCTTGCTCACATTTCTGATCCAGTTTGCTTTTTTTGTAGCTGTGGAAGATACTGACTTTGCTACTATTAATATTATTTACAATGAAACTTCACACTGCTATTCTCAAGGCTTGCTGGTGGGTTCACTCCGCTGACGGCTTTGCAGTTAATTCATCCTAACGTGGCGGTCTTCATTCTAAGCCTATCCAGCACTGAATGAATGTTGACACCTGATAATAATGATGCAGCCTAGTAGCAGATGTAAAAAGAAATGTTTGTTTTTTTAATTAGCCCTTGCAGGATCACTGACCCTTAAATTCATGCATCTGATGATTTTCATTCTGTCATCATAAGGCTGGTATATCATAAGGCTGGTATATCATTACTACGTGTTGGGAGGTTTTTCAAAGAACAGAGAGCAGCTATGGACCCAGTTCCTGGCAATTCTTAGGAAATCTCCTGAGATGTGGCTTTGCTATGCTGAGGCTAAGTCATATCTTACAAGGTGGAATGGAAACAAACCTGGGCCCTGATCTTGCACCCATGTGCTTTAGTAGTCTGACCTGAGACACTGCGTAGGACTAGTCACATGCAAAAAGTATTTGTAGAACTGATGCTTATGATGAAATACAAAAGCCAGAGACGTACTTCCAAATAATAAAATGAGATGCATAACATTTTTGCTGCATATAATAAATTAATTATAGAATTATAACCAGTTGGGGATTTCAGAGAGCCAGATTTCAACTCTAGTTCTCTTACAGACTTCGCTCTCTGACCTTTGAGCAAGACATTTAGCTTGATCTATAACAGAAAGCAAGTCTCTTGGAGAAGGGATGCAGGAACCACTGAAGTCTTGGAATCCTTATTATTTATTTTTGACAAGGTTGGCAGCGAGAAATAAATTCACTTTTTGTCCAAGAAGCTGTGTGGAACTTCTGATGTTCTGCCACTGCAAACAGGGAGAGATATCATAGCTACCATGTTTGAAATAAAAACATAAGAAACCACAAAGGAGAATCAAACCCCTGTAAAGAAAGGTTGTGTGTTTGTGTGTCCCTCAGTGGCGTTACATCATTAATAACGGGTGCTCTCTGCTTCCTGAGGTGATTGCTGCAAACACGTGGGAAGAGCAGAAGCGAAGTGTGCTGAGCCAAGTGTTGGACTGTGCCTCCAGCTACGAGAAACCGCAGTTTGTGACTGTAAATGGTGCTCTGAGGAGACTCCCTTTTGCTAGGCTGGAAGACTGCTCTGAAGTGGAAGCCAGTTTCGTGTGGTTTGGAAGAGGCTCTTCAAAGATTAACAGAAGATCAGTAGATTTCCCCACCTCCTCTTACGGCTAAGATCAGAAAGAGGGACATCAGGTTGGGATTCAGGAGAGACGGGCTCGAGGCCAGCTTTATTCCTCATTTTCTTACATGAGCAGGGGACAGGTGAAGCCGGACTTGGCAGGGCATCCCTGCCACCTGTGGGAAGGAGGGTGAGAGGAGGCACAGTCCTTGGG
>JAWLRI010000964.1:1803022-1847282 GCA_034781795.1 Crypturellus tataupa | reverse complement strand
GGACAGGTGAAGCCGGACTTGGCAGGGCATCCCTGCCACCTGTGGGAAGGAGGGTGAGAGGAGGCACAGTCCTTGGGGACTAGGTCGGCTGCACATATGGTTGTGAGAAAGACAGGGTCTGTGGTGCAAATGCGCACAGACCTCTGCACTTTTCTCTGTACGCTTCGGCACAGGTAAAGCAAGCAGCAGAAGCCTTGACCATTTTACCTCTGTGTTGTAGATGTCTCTCTGCTTTGCGCAAATTCAGAACCAGGGCTGGTGCTTAGTTCTGGGGTAACTGCTGGGTAAAACTTCCTCTCGAAGCCAGTAATACCTTCCCCTAGCCCAGCTCTAGAGGGTGTAGAAAGAAACTCAGACTAGCATGTCAAAAGTAGGAGACACATCTTTACTGTTTATTTCAGAGTCCCTGCAAGGCCAAGGCTTAATCTCTTTGTGCCTCAGGTTCCTGTTGATAAGACGGAAATGAAGATGTTGCCCCATCTCACCCAGGTGATGCTGATGCTGTTGCAAACATTAGTGACGCAGTCAAGCAGCACGTGCATGTACCCTTAGCCCGGAAATAGGCTGAGATATATCTGAGATGCAGATTGTTTTAATTTAATTTGGAAACTACATTTAGAGTTGCAGTCAGCTCTGGGATGGAGCTGGAAAATCTGCCCTGTGGGTGGACCGAGGGTGTGCCTTTTAAACTACCCCTGATCATGCACCAGATAACAGAGGAAAATGAAATGTTTGGTAAAAATGCAAAATGCAAAGGCAAATATTGAAATTGACTACTACATCTTAAAAAAATGCCTGTTTGTGAGTACATCCAAACTCAAAGCTCTTAAGCGTGAGACTCTCTATGCACGGAGTGGGTCTGGCCTGGGCAATAGTTGCACAGACTTCTCACATTGCCTCATCAATGTGCTATCACTTTGTCCCTCACAGAGCATGGGCTAGCAATGCCTAATCGGGTCCTGGCATATGCCCACTGCTGCATGATGCACAGATTTCTAAATAGCTGCTACATGGCTTTGGGTTACTGCTGATCAGATCTGGACTCCGACCAATGACTCAGAGGGTTAGAAAGATCATGTTTTCATTCCCACTATTCAGGTTATTTAATCTGCACTTCTCCCAGGGTTGCATTTTTAAAAGCTGGAAAATGAGCTGGAAAATGAGCTGGAAAATGACCAAACGAGCTTTGAATCATTTTGCAGCATCAGTTTTCTATTGTGAGGAAAGGACACCTTCTTAATTACACCTGTACAGTAGTGTGCTGTCTTCAAGGTTTTTCCAGACTGGAAAACACATGTACTGCTATGCTTACAGACTTAGACAAGATAAGCAGTTTTCTTTTTCTTTCTTTCTTTCTTTCAAGAAATACCTCAAGAAAGTGTGGCTGTCAAGATACAGGTGGTCTTTAGCTAGGAGAGAGTTTACAGCGAAAATATAAGGATGGGATTACAAATGTGATTTTACAGGTGAACTATTTATCTAACACATGAAAGAAATATACAGGTGGCATACAAGCAGACTATCTAAATGACAGTTCAAGTTATTCACAACTTGAACATCCCAAGCCACTTACAATTATCAACTGAAGCCCAACCTGCACTCCATTTATTTGGTATGAAGTGGTCTTCTCTCCCTTCTACCCAGTTCAGGTCAGCTTCGAACTGAACAGCTTTCCAGATCTGCCCATCTGTAGGAAAGTAGACCAATGTAATGTAACGAAGTACACTTCATTAAGTAATGAAGTACACTTCATTAAAATACCTTACCTGGTCTCTGGAGAGGACATGCCTACATAGCCTGTATGTGTTTAAACTAGTGGCCAGTTCACTTTTCGTATTCAGCTGCAACTGTGAATAGGGAAAACAGCATAATGTGTTTTTAGGATGCTGCAACTTGATCATTGTTCATCCTATTAGAATTTACAAATAGAAGCATTTTCCATGAGCAGAGGAACAAGCTTTAAAGTTTAGACAGATTGAATGGATTTTAGAAAGATGAGACTACTATTTCCACTACCTTAAGCTAATGGGAGACAACTGGATGTGGGATCTGGTTTGGTCTGATGTGAGAAATGAGGCAGTGATTGCTGGAATTTCCTGTTGGAATTGTTATATTCAGTATCATATCCAAATACCTTAATTAAAACTTCAAAAAACTGTTAAATTGAGGTGGGACAGATAATAACTCGAAGTTCCCACTATTGATGCTGTTGTTACTCTGTATACTCAATTAGAAATAATGATATGACTTTCCAGTGGTGATAACTTTGTTAAACTTCTGTCCTAAAGTACTTCAAGCAAGCTTTTAAATCAGAAGCAGAAGTTATCTTTTGCTTTTGGAATACTATGAAACTTTTATAATGATTAGAATATGATCTGAAGTGATTCACATAGTGAGCATGCTAAATCTGAGTTCTATGATAAAGATTTGTATGGGTCCTATGTATTAGAGTATCTTAGGTCTCTAGAAAACCCACATCACAATCTTAAGTAAAGCAATATACTGCCACTGGGCTGCCTGTAAGTTTCCCCTGAGAATTTAATTATGGTATAGTAAAAATCAATTTTATTGAACTCTTCTCTGCAGGTTCCAGTTGTAGAAAAACAGACTTGTACTCCCACAGTCATGTAACATTCCTCAATTTAATTTCCTTTTTTAAATGCTGGAGCTATCCTGCTAATAGTATTAAAGACATGTCCCCAGAAAATAATAAATTAGAAAAATCAACCTTCTGCAACTGTATGGTTACATTAAGATGGAAAAAGATCACTGCTGCTCACACAGCTTAACTGACACAGATAGCCATATAAGAAGTACCATCTTCTTTGGCTAATTCCTTACAGTCTTCATTCTGTTTCCTTTTGCCCTCCTTTATGCATTACATAACTAGCTCTGATCGTGTTGATGTATATAATGTCTGGTAATATGGAAAGGCACAAAGTAGGCACAGGCTGCTGTCTGGGACATGTGTAAGGGTATATAGCACGTGTGGGAATGATCAAGTATGGATGTAGGCTGAAAGATTCTTTGTATTTTATAGCAGTTGTGAGATACTCTACCTGAAACATAATGTGAAATACTTAATAGCTTTTGGGGGAATGTGTATTAATTTACTTAATTTACTTTTTAAAAAATAAACTGGTAATAGGGATTGGACAAGGACTGAGATTGATTGGGAGGTAAAAATACAATTTCTAGTAAGGTGTATTTTATCTACCAACCGTAGACCTTTATGTCAGTGCTCACTTTTGGACCACATTTTTGTTCATGACAGCGGAAAGCAGTGTGGCTCCCGATGAAGAATCTGTGTTTGTATTTTGTCCTCATCAGTCAATCAGTTGTGAGGGCAGTAATAAACTTCACTTTCCTGTTAAATTTTCTTCAGGCAAATTTTTTAATTTATTTTTTTTTCAGCTAATAGTAAAAAAGCACAAGTTCCATCTGGAGCTCAAAATGAAAAACCTCCTCTGGGAGTTTTGGAAAGAGAAATCAAGTCGAGATGATAAAGAAAACTCATGCTTGTTAAAAGCTACCACTGTTTAGTATTTCAGAGGCAGTGACCACTTGCCTATGACCCCTCCGAAGTCCCTTGTCTCATGCCCCATTAGCTACCATCACTCATAACTACTCTACTACATGGGGCTGCCATCTGCTGTGTGGTTTTATCCCTGCTATGGAATAACAAGTAGTCTCCTACCAGGACAGTGGGCCATAATGGTGCCCAAGGAAGAACAGGGAAGCACACAAGAGTACTTCTCCTGAAATACTCTCCAGTGTTCTTCTCTAAATCATTTCTTTTTTTTCACTCAGTGTTTTCATTCCTAGGCCCATATCCATGTCCATGATGACCTTTCTTCCTGGGCCAACTCAGAATTGGAGGGAAGATGCTTTCAGGGAACTATTGCTTCTTTCATTTAGAGAATGAGGATAAAGAAATGCGTAATTTCAGTTAGATATTTTAGGGGTGAAAAATGGCTTTGCTTTGGAAATCAAAATGTTTTAATTTCTTTCATTTTTTTCCAGCTTCCAAGTTTTTTTTTTTTTTTTTTTTTTTCCATCAGAAAGCCTGATTTCACCCATAATTAAAAATGCTCTCATCCAAATAAATCTCAAAGCTAAAGCCGGAAAAAATTCAACCTATAATTTCCTATGACAAATATTTCTAGATAATTTTCATCAGTTCTTGTGGGGATGTCTTTGTGCGTCCTTATGATCTCTATATATGCAGAGTGCGGCAATGTTGGGGGCTGGCAGGCTGAACACCTGGATCAGTAGATGTGCACCTCATCTACTCTACTGACTTTTCCTTCTTGGGGACTAATTTCATCTGCTACCAAATAAAATACTGCTTTTGTTTGAACAGGAGGCTGGTTGCCCATTACTTTAGTTAACATTGTTGCTGACACTTATTCTGACACTTATTTTATTTAGGTTATTTTTCATTTTTATGCAATATATGTTAAAATCCTATCTCCTAGCTGCTTGCACATCTAACAAAATGGCTCAAAATGGTTCTGATATTTTAATCAGATATTTTAACAATATTTTGGGAAGTCAAAAAAAAACACTTTATAGTTTACTTCCTTAACTGCCTACCCACAAGGCAACATTCTAAGCTTTATATTTGAATTAAACTCATTGAAATCATAGTATTAAACTATTGCTATCACATAGCCAATTATTAATTTGGTTTTGATAGCTATAACTAAAGCACTTTTTAATGACACTAGCTTAGGAGTACAACAGACTTCTTAAGTCTTGACACATTTTTTCTATTTAGGAACAGTATCTCATTTTAAACATAACCGTATTTTTCTGACAAGACAGGGAACATTCAGTCTGGAGCAGCTCACAAAGACAATTTGTCTGGAATGAGCAGGGAAGTAACTTATCTTCATATTGGAGCAGTCTTTATCTAATTTAGAGGACTCCTGCAGAGCCTGGATATTTGACAAAAGTTTTCATTTGGTTTCAGATACCCCGTAACGCTTTTGTGGCATTCATATCAGCACTAGCAGCAGCTGATCATTTTTGCTAAATGATTTTTCTTTTGGAAAAGATTCAAAATGTTTTTTTTTTTGCAAGGGGGAGCAGATATACTAGTTTTGACAAAAGATTTTCTGAGAAGATTTTTGGCCCTAGGAGGTCTTTTTATCCTCATTGAGGAATAAGCAGAACAAGAACTTGGATCTTGTGTGCCATGACCATTCAGTTCTTGACTAGTTTAGGGAACGATTTCTTCCTGTTTTTCATGAATAATTTTGCAAGATCTCAATCTTTTTCCTGTTGTAGGCAGTCACATTTTTCTAACTCTCAAGTGGGTCACACTGCTGAAGGAATGGAATAATTTCTCTTTTTTTCTCCAGAACATTTATAAACAAAATACTGCATGAGGATGACAGCAATACTTTCTTTCAGAAGGACACCAACACTGCAATTAAAGTGTAGAATGCAGCTATGCAGATGGAAACGATGTGTCTTATGTGATTTGGGATCTATTAATATTTAAGGGGACAGAAATTGCAGGAGCAATTCTACAGCTATGATGAAAAAGCAGCTAGCAGCTTGTAGCCTTATTTGTGTGGTTATCAGAGGAGCTCACCATTGTATGTCGAAGTGAATATTTCTGCTGAATTTTCAATGTAAATGTACCATTCCAGTAAATGCCTTGCAGAATCAAATTAAAGGGCAAAAAATACCTAGCTTGAAGTTGTCCAGGACAGACAGTTTGCTAAATTTCTTAAAACTTTTCAACAGCTTAATGGCTTATGTTGTGCTGCTGCTATGGAAAGAGGTGCAGGATTTTTAGAGTCAGGGTATATGACCAAGGAATGTGTAGCAGGTCTTTTGAAGCTTGTCAGCACGGAGGAGCAGGACTTAGTGGAGTTACGAAGATGCTCAAGGAATAGTAAAGAGAAATTCATCAATATTTGGGTCTTCTATGTCCATGTTTGGAAATGTAGACACATCACACAGTGTATGTCTTAGTTCTCTGTAGAGCAGATCCTGAAAAGTTCTGGATAAAAAAAAAATTTTTTTTGGCCACTCACCCCACATCTATACTGGCCTGCATCATAACCCGGTTTCTGAAACTTCCTACTGTGGAGACCATTTGTTTCCTAAAGAACAGTGGTGTGTTTGGGTTGAGCGTAGCAGAATCGTTTAATCTGAGCCACTCCTTTGGATGAAGGCATAGATCAGGGACTGGCAGGGACTGGCAGGGAGTGATAAGCCCCCAAATCACACAATCTTTAAGTTATCCTTTCTGTGATATTATAAGACATTACAGATTTTTTTTTTTTTTTTTTTAGGAGCATAATATGATTAACAACAGCTGTCTTCTTCAAAAATCACTCCACATTTAAGCTGATAATGTAAACAGAGATCCTGATAAACCTGAGAGATTTGGGATAAAGAATTAGATGACATCTGATCTTTAAATGTATTGCAGCAGCAGTTCTTAACAAAAGCAGCTCTTGTTAGCTGAGTACAGCAGATTACAAGAAATACAAAAAGAGAAAAAAAAAAGAAAAAATTGGCAACTTGCATCTAGTTTAAATATAATTGAATAGTGTAATAGTCAGAATGAATTAGCAAGTGAAAGGGAGACTCTCATGTTGCCTAAAAGATGGTAAAAGAGATTTGGTAGTATTCATTACTTGCATGACCAGTATGTTAATACATCATGCCTTTTATATGCTTCCTAGGCAGCCATTTGGTTTGTTGCACTACCCCTCACATAAAAAAAACCCTCTCTCACGTTCTTGATCCATTCTCATTTAATGATAACTTCAAATAAATAAAGAAAAGGGAAAGCAGCAATATAAATAGAAGAGACAGAGAGTGCAGTGCAGACATTTCTAGGTATGGTCCCTGTGGGCCGGTTCAGCCTCGAAAGCAGAATAGCTGTTTTCTTTTACCTAGTGCTGCTCCCAGGCCGGCAGGACCCGTAAAGGTGCTCCTGGCTGCTTTGATCAGCAACAGCGCAGGGTTTCTGCTGCCCCGCGCTGTCCTCATGGACATGTCAGTCTGCGCTTCTTAGCAAATGCTTCAGCTTAGGCCTTCTCCAGGACTAGAGGAGCAGGTAGGAGCCATCCACAGCTGTTTGCACAAGCCCAGGTCCGTTTTAGCTAACCCATTCCTGATGAAGACACACCACCTCTTTTGGACTGCCAACGCCTACAGTATCTTGTAGACAGTAGAGCAACTTTAAAGAATGGAGGGAAATGTATTATATGTGAAAGGGAAATGTGTTATATGTGAAATAGGCACTTCTCTGGGTCTTTCTGTGGGTCTTTCTGTGGGTCGGAGGTCGTTCTTATTAAGGGCAAGAATGTAGTGTTACCATGGGTGAAGTTGTATACGGTAATGAACCTCCTGAGGCTACTTTTCTTTTAAATGCATGAATTGTAGGCAAGAGTAAGTATTTATAAATACTTATCTTGGGATGTAGGGAATGTTAACAAGCCAATTAAGTAAATGAAAAATCCCTCATTTTTGATATGCCGGGTTCTGTGTGACTCTGAAGGCTGAACGTACAAACTTGGTGAAGTTCTGTTTTGGGAGTGCATTGGGTGCCTGATTTTCAGATGACTGAGCACAGTAATAAGGTTTAAAAAAATAAGCAAGTTTTTCACTTAGGAGAGCAGAAGAAATACTTCTGATATGAAAACAAGCGTGATGATACACTCTATCATGCTGACTTTCAGCTTTCTCAGTTCAAAAAAAAAAGACATTTGCTAGCATCCAGCCCTGCCATATGACTATTTTCAATGTTTTCCATGACTTTTTTCCTGGACCTCGTCTGTTTTTAAGTGATGTATTTCCTCGCCAGGAATTTTCGCGGCGCCCTCGCTCCAGCGGAGCTGCGCGTTGCGAGATTCTGTCAGAGCGGCTGGCGCTTTCAGGGAGCCATTTGGCCGCTCTGCAGGTCAGGCACATATGGAGAAGATATCAGCTGGAGATATTATACAGGCCCTCCAGATTTTTTTCACTCAAGGCCTATTTGAAAACTGCTGTTGACTTCGTTTTTAAATGTATTTTTCGGAATGGTCTAAATCCTCTGCGTGCTGATTCAGTTTGCTTTCTGATATCACAGCAGATCATTTACTGGTTAGTTACGTGCTTTCAAATTGTGAATCCCATAAAAAGGCAGTGAGACCTGGAAATCTAATTATTAGTTGCTTATAGCTTCCAAGGGTGAAGTCTTGCTCTCACGTCCTCATCACATACTGCTGATTTTAATAAGAATTTACATGGGTATGTGCTTGATTTCTCAAAATCCCACACTGCCTGATTTGTACAGTTTTTGCTAGGGACAGATGCTGTCGAGTGCTTCTCCGCTTCAAGCAGTTCTGAAAGGCCTCTCAGCGGTAGCTCTCTGCCGCTCCTGAGCAGTGGGCACCCAGGGCCAGAAAGCAGCAGATCGCTCTACCAGTGCGGTTGTGTGTTAGTCCCTCTCCTGTGCTGGAGGGGAGATGCTCTGAAGTGCAGTTGTGTTTCACAGCAGTATTTGTGTGACGGGGCCTAGGCAGACAAATTAAACGCCGTGCTTTTCATGCTGATCGCTTCTTTTAACTCTGTATGTGGTCCCTATCAAAGTGATGTGTAGATTTTCCTCATGGAAGAGTTCTAATACCACACATTTAGTATTATTTCAATAATTTAATAATATATCTTTTGGATGTCTTCTGATACCAGCAGGAAATATACCAGCAAAATGCATGCATTAGCAGCTCTCACAAACGGTTGACACAAGGCTATAGAGTAAAGGCAGCCTTTGGCCTCCAATTGCTTTCCCACTATGTTATCAGTTACTGCATAAATCCAAGGTAGATGGTGCAGAGATCTAGGCAGGAAATTTGCATTTGATTTTGTGGATATGCACCGGTCACTGGCAAAGACGCTACCAGTGTTTGGTCTAGGGAGTCACCACCACCTTTGTAAGGAGTCCTCACAGACTGGATCCAGCATCGCTGAATTCAGAGGAATCTTTCTGAATTTAAACTAAATTGAATCAAGGAAAGTGGAAGGATTACTGGGCATTTTGATAAAAAAAAAAAAAAAAAAGTTTGATTCTTCTTCCTCCTAATAAATGTTTATTATCCCAGCCAGCAAGCATTTTTATTATCTATAAAAAGAAAGTATCCTCTTGCAAAATAATGATTTCCTCAACATGATGAATGATGATGTTAGCACAGATATTATGTAGGAGGCTGGAGCTCTCTTTTAAACTATCTGAAATCACTCAAATAGATTTTTTTCATTGGACCAGGGAGAATTTTAAAAGACAACGTAAGACGGTTGTTAAACTTGCCATGTACTTTATGTCCTCTTGGGGAACACTTTATTTCCAGTCCAGAGATGCTGAAAAAGTCTCACTCAGCAGTCTAACTATTACCTGTTCCTTGTATTAAAAAATTCAGGTTCATTATTAATTTATCGGTGGAACAAGATACATAAAGATTTATGGGTGAAATTCCCCCCTTGGAAGGGGCTAGAGGTAGCCCAAGGCACTAATTAAATTGCACTTTAACTCTGTTTTGCAAAATCCAGTGCCTCTTAAATGGTGAACTGGCGTCAGACTGGCCTTCTCATATGGATGAATTTCACTGTGGGTGAAAGAAAAGGGACATCTGTCTTTGAAATTTGTATCCAGCATAGTGCATACAGATCTAATCACCAGAGAGAAGATTTAATCAAAAGAGAATTATTACTAAGAAGAGATTGTCCACTCAAATAATAAAATTCAAAAACTAATTGCCAACTGTTCAGGAAATATGAAGTCAAGCTTTGTCCTTCTCTCCTCCCCTGCATTCATCATAATTTATTGTCTGCATGTGGAAATATATACCTATTGCTGTTAAAACTTAATGATTTCTTGTTCATAATAAGAATTCTAATTGCATATGCATATTCCTTACTATGACTGCCAAAGTGCAAGCAGTGTATGTGGCCCTTTCTGACATAATTTCTATCTCTGGAGGCAACTGATTAGAGGATGGAATAAAGATAGAGATATCATTTCAAGAGATCATTTTCAGATAAATTCTGTATTCTGTTGAAAACAGATTTAGAATCTTCCGCTATTGTAATCATATGGGTGGAATGAGATGGCACCCAAAATGAAAAAGGAAAAGAAGAACCTGGCTTCAGATTTTTAGCTACACATACATATTAACTTATTACTGTTCTGTCATGTATGCCAACACAAGAACTTTTACCTTCTGTAGGGCTTCGTTGTCCAGTATCTCATTGACTGGATGTTGGTCAACAAATAAAATTTTCTAAAAATGGAGGGAGACACAGAGAGACAAAGCCTGGGAATATATCAAATGGATTAAGATGATGTTTTTTAAGATGAAAGGCAGCAGAATCAGCACCACATCAGGCTAATTTATTCTATCATTTTATGGAAATGGCAGAGAACGGTATAAGAAAAGGATTTGAAGAGAAGCACTGAGATTGTTCTTTATGTATTTTCACACATTGTCAGTTTTGAAGTTCCATGCTCCTCCCAAGCATGAGGGAAATCATGAAGCACAACCTTGAAATTATTTAGTCTTATTTTCAGTTCTTCTGGTTCTTTCATTCTTCAGACATATGGGTGAATTTCTTGGCTTTGTACTAGAGAAGGCCAAACACTGTTCAGTTTATGAAGCTGCATCTCCAGTGCAATATAAACAGAATTCTCTTCCTGCTATAGGATATGAGTAACTTTTCTTGAAGTATATAGGAGTTATTTATGTGCAAGGCCTTGGGAACTTTGCATAAGTAATAGATGCAATTAGACACAATTATGAAGAATAAATGAACAAAAATTACAGGGTGCTATATTCAATACGTGCAGGGAATTCAAGTTATTATGATTAATGCACCACATATTTTAAAACTTTTCTTTTGGAGGCACCACTGGAAATATTATTTCTGAAGTGAAATTCAAGTATCGACACAGAAAATCAATTATCAGCACAGAAAGTAAGAAATTAATATTCATACTCCTATGTACTGTCGAAAAGCACAGTTCAAATGAGCTCCCCTATTAAACAAGCCGGGGCTGAGGAGGAAGGGGAGGATTGCACAATGCACAACGGCACATGATGTTTGAGAGGTGAGATCATCAGAGCAGCCAGGAGTTGCAACATGTGGTTTGAATTAGGGGTACCGACTTTCTAGGCGCTTAGCGTGTTTGCTAGAAGATGCCTCAAAGCATGTAGAAACAGCTCTGAGGATGGTAACACCTTTAGAAATCTTGGACTTCACTGTTTTGTAGCCACAATATCCTTTCTTTTTTTCTCCTTCTGTAGGGCCAACGTGGAAATGGAACAATTTTATTTTCATCTAGGAGTATCTTTCCCAGCATCGAAAAAATATAAATGCTCTTTAGGTACAATATGTGAATCAAGGCTGGATCTTAATTCATCACAAAAAGTGTTCAAGAGAATACTTGTATCTTCAGAGCGACAGTTATTGAAAAGCTGAACAAGTGAGTTCTGAAACACAGCAGTTCAGATATTGAATGCTGTTTAAATACAAAGGGCTGTCAGACAGTCACTCTGAAACAGGATAGAAAAGACAGTGCATCTATTCATATGTTCAAAAGTATATTATTGTTCCATAGCTATTTAAAGTAATGTTTTTGTAAATGCACACTCTGCATGAACAAGTACCGCATATCATATTGCTGATATTTTTAGTACTCTGGGCATTTCCACTAGAAATATGCAACAAGACTTTTTAAATGCCAGGAAGTGTAATTTTATCAGTTGTAAGATGAACACAGAAGTACAAAATATTATTCTTTGCCTGCAGACTGTTGAATCAGGACCTACAAAATGTGGATTCATGCTGATGTGAGCTTGAAGGTCTAACAGGGATCAACTTGCCTGCTGTTGAATAAGAGGAACTTTCTTTAGCATAAACATAAAAAGAAAGAATTTTCTAACTTTCCAAGTTGAGAGCCTGTTTTTCAGTGAGGTCACTTAGGTGTATTTGTACTGCACTGTTGGAACAGGAGTGCTGGAGGGAGCAATGCCTACACGTGGGTGACAGACCCCTTGCACATTCAGCAGGGCACTCCCATTCGACCTCAGCACACTCGGTCTGACTAACGGGTTTGGTGTGATGCCTGATCATGTGTCTGCACCATGCTCAGGGATCTGAAAATGCTGATGTTGAGTAAGGAGGCATCAGCATCGTTTCTGGCACAGGCCAGGAACAGCATTGCACCTTGCCTCATCTGCGCTGATCATAGAATCATCATGGTTGCAAAAAAACTTCAAGAGCATCAAGTCCAACCGTAAACCCATCACCACCATGCCCACCTGGACCTGGAAAGCACTGGAAGCACAATACTGGTGTCTGAACAAGATCTTATCCACGAATGATACCACTGTCCTTTTCACCTGTCACAGAAGTAGTTTTGCCTCATTCAGTGTTGTTTCTTACGGTGTAAGGGCTTGCAGATGAGATTGTAGCACGCATTTACTGTTCGGCTATATACATCTCTATTGAATTTTAACATTGCTTGATTAATACAGTGAATTTAATATATTTGCTTATTTTTGCAAAAGGTGGAAAACATCCCCCAACTATTGAAATTCTGTGAGAAGAATAAAAAATTCTTAACTGGATAAAATAGCAGAAACACTAGGACATCTTGCATTGTCATAAAACGTCTTGTTCTTCTGGGGAAGATTTTGACAGCTTTAGTAGTGAGCTGAATTTTTTTAATAACATTTAATTCTGTCTCCAAATGAAAAGAAAATGCAGCAGAATCCCAGGTGCACAGGAAAGGTGTAATGGCATAATATCAGACTCTACGCACCCAGGTGACAGGTGATATTTGCCAGCTGTCTCGATCAGGCTAATGGTGTTAAGTCCCAAACTGCTGACTATTTGTGCTAAGAAAAATTTGCTTAATAAGCTAAACTGTACCCTCAGGGAAGGCGAACTTTCTCTGAGATTAGAAACGAGATGAACATTTGTTCTTTCCATCCTGCAGTGGAACAGACTTGATTACTGAGTTTTGCTCTCCCAAGCAATATGTCTTGGCAGGAGTTGGTCAGAAGCATTGTCTTTGCTAAATCTTTTCTGTAACCGTGTGCTCTGTTTAGAGAAGGAATTTAATTTCTCCATTCCTTTCTTGCTGCTAGGCTGTGCTGGCCTGACAGACTTACTTGTTTGTGATATTTGGCTAAGATTAGCTGGAAGTATTTTGAATAATTTCTCATAAAATAGTCAACTTGCTCTCCCGTGGTTTTGTCACCCATTTTATCTCTTTTGGTATCCCTGCTTCATACCAGAATGCTTTAGGTTGACTTCTGCCCTGCTCAGTGTCAGGAACTCTGCTAGGGCATGCGTCAAATAAAGATTCGGTAAAAGTGCACTGGGAAAAGCAGCATCAGGACTGCTATGGGTGTCAATTGTAGACCAGTCCAAATTGTAATCAGATGCTTTGCAGGCACAGTGTGTGTGTGTGTGCGTGGGTATACCAAAAGGGAATCTTTATAACATGCTCTCTGTAATCAGATATCTCCATAATAGGATTATCTCCATAATCACAGGACTCCTCTGTGCTTGGTGAAAATAGAAGTTCTCTAGATACCTCAAATAAACTATAACTCATTTGGGTCTTACCAGTGATGCTCTGTCCTGTGGGTCACCGCATTCAAAATAAGGTCTCCTTGGTTTAGATGCAAAACTGCCTCCATATCAGTAATAAAACAAACCATGGTAGAGTAAAACCCCCAAAATGAAAATCAAAGTCTTTCAAAAGGTCTGAGTTGGAAAAAATCTTTTTTTTTTTTTTTTTTTTTTTTATTGGAGACACGGTCATCCGGGGTTCACATCTTCCTTTTTTGCTGGCTGCAGCTAAGGCAAACAACACAACTTATACATGAATAGCAAGCCATACATTTCCGAAGAGAGGATACACATGTCTGTTTTCTTATAGGAAGAACAGAAATGTGAAGAAAGGTGCCTGGGACAATAGAAAACAATGAGTTGCTATTGCACAATGGCAACGTGGTAGAATTGACAGTATCACAGAAAACATAAGAAGCCACAGCAACAACTTTGTAATTACATAGACCGAAGTACTTCTGAGTCATGCATCAGGAAGGAGGTAGAAGATACCTTTGCTACCAAGCGTGTATTTCTCAGCCCCATATATCATTTTGAGATTTGCAGATGCACTGACTCCTACTCTGTCTGAGCAAGGTTTCCATTAACGTGTCACTGAATTTTCTGTGCCTAGTTGTTCAGTTGATTTAAAAAGCAAGCAGGGAAGAATGAAAAGAAAAACAGAAAGGGAGAAACTTACTGAAAGAGAGAAAGAAAGGGAGAGAAAGAGACAAGACACTGAATGAAGGGCTCACAAATGAGATTTTCAATGCAATACTCTAATACCTTATTTTAGGTTGCGATCTGAAATCCTTTGACATCGATGAACTTGCATTCACTTTCATATGCTACAGATCAAGCTTGTCATGTGGATCTGAGACATATCATCTGTGGATTAACATGAACCTGCACATTAGCTTTTGAGAACAACCAAATAATTTTGAAAAGTAATTAAACTAGTATCTTAATATTTGCAGGTTACTACATACAGGTTCATAAGCAGATATGTAACACAGTGTTTTTGAACTGTGTATGTTGAAGTCATTTTCTTAACAGTGTGTTTTCTATTGGGGTTAACAGTATTTAGGTTAATGGAAAACATGCCTCTCTTGCAAAGTATTTCCACAAGAAATATTGGAGCCTGAAAAAAAATCTTTTCCTACTCTGAAAAACATGTGGAGCTGCAGTATTTTGTTTCTTTGCTTTTTATTTGTCTACCTATATATCTGCGTCTATATGTGTCATTATAATAAGCATCTAATTAGCTCTCAGTAGACTGTATATGTATCAAATATGGACATATCTACCTTATACATATGCACTAATAAATGTATAATCTCAAAAAATATCCTCTGTGATTCTAATGATATGCATTATTTCAGAAATATGAGTTTCCAAGATGTATGCACTTCTAAAAGTTCCATGAATTAATAAATAAATATACATATATAAATATTTTTAGTTTCCCTATCAGCTAATATTTCACTTCTAATTGATGGCAATATTCCAGTTTTGTGTGTGTGCAGTCATGGTAATGTGCAGTGTCATTTGGCATGTATTGATACCACAGTAACAGCAGTACTCAGGTGGCCAATGCTGCTAAAGTTGTTAGACATCTTCACAGCACCAAGTTCCATCTTTGGGATCTGGGTGAGGCAGGAGGTGGTACTGGGTTAGGGGTTCCATGCGATAGGGAACCTGGGCTTCAAAAGGACATGGAGAAGGGAAAATGAGGGCGCAGGGTCCCTCACGCTCCCCATGCAATGTGCAATCCCTGGGACAAATCCCGGTCTGCAGAAGCATCCCATCACCTGCAAGCAGTGACCGTAGAAAAGACAGAGAGAGCTTTTCCCCATGGAATACTCCAGGACCCTCCTGTCCACTTAAAAGCATTTAACAGTGTCAGATACTTGGAATATTGTAAAAGTTTCAGGTGCATCACCATCTAATAAAAACATTGGTGAGAGATTTGCAGTGTGAAAAGACAGGATGAAATTACATATTAGAAAGAAGTCTTAATTTTTGTTTCATGCAGAATAATTTAGTGGTAATCTCTAAGCAAAAATGTGAAATTCAATGTGGGGAAGATTTCTTGATTTAGAGTGGCTTTCTGAAACTTTTTTTGAAACTGAAACTGAAATGTTTTATCAAGAATTATTTTCACAGACTGTGGAAATATAGGAAACAAACTGTTTTCTGTTTCACTTTTTCTCTTCTTTCTTTCCACCAAACACAAGTCATGAAAATAACAGTTTATAAATTTGATCTTTCCAGTTAAAAGCAATACTGTTCAAAGATACTTTTATTCATATATTGTCTTTGTTTTAGAGAAGAAAATCTGCCAATTCTATATGTGCAGAATTAGGTTCTGTTTCTGTGAAGTCAGTAAAAAAGTTGTAAATCCCACTGCCACTAAATGCAAGTATATATATAATATTACTTTATGTAAATTGTAGGGAATGTGTGCTTGTGTAAATATAAAGAGGATAAAGAATTCTTTTGTTAACTTTAATATGTCTAGTTTTGTATATATAATAATGTGTATTATATTTAAATGTGGGACTACCTATTTTAAACCATTGCTATATTTGTCTGGTCCATGTTCCAAATACTTCCATTTCATGTTGCAATATCATATTATAGCACAATCTTTAAACTGTAGATACTTGAAGATGCTGCCAAAGTGTACAATTTAGCATACAAAAATTAATGGTTATGGAAAAAATATATGTAATACTTAGCATATTCCATATAATTTATATGGATTTTATATTTGAGTATGTTGTCAGAAGCAATTACAGGGAGACCAAAATGACACCTATTGGCTATAACTGAATTCCAGAGTTTCTCTGTTGTTATCATGTAAGGTATTTATAAAACTCAAAAAAACCTATAGTGCAACCAGAAAAAAAAATATGCAAATTGCACTGTATATATGTATGCTGGATTTTTCCTGGTGAAGTCTAATATTATTACGTATACAGAAGCTCTACAGGTTGGGACCGAGTTGTTCTCACAGGCACTGGAGAGATGATATTACTCCTCCTTTCCTCACCCTGCACCTCCCTGCTCGTGAGGTCACTGCAACCCTCACCTGCCCTGAGCTCTCAACTAGTGCAGTATGTTGTATTGAATTAGACTCAATAAAAGAGTGAGTCAAAATACCACAGTGAAGATCTTAGCCCTGTCTTGGGTGGCAAGCAGGCTTTATCCCATTCAAAATAGGAACAAGACTAGGTTTGTATTTATTTCTTTCCCTATTCTTCCGTGTGATCTGCTCACAAAAACATACTGAAAAGTTGGAGGCCTCCGGGACTTAGTCATGAGACACATTCTTCTTACATATCCATGCAATGTGTGACATATAATTAAAAATATAATATTTCATATATATATTATATGCATTTTTACAGGAACTAAATCATGTGGCAGTGTAACACTGACCCCACAGAAAAAATAATCCCCCATATGCTGAGGTTGTGAGTGGATGGATGCTTATGTGTTTGAAACAAAAAGACATGTATTGCCATTCTGTGCTATTATTGCACAATGTGTACTGAAAACCACAACTGAAAAATTGCTTGCTTGGATGATGAAGTGGCACTAATTTTACCACGTTCTGATATTTTCTCCCTAAGGATGTCAGTCACAGTTCTCTGCTTTCTGATGTCTTTTGTCAGGAGAGCCTGACTTCTTGCTAAACTATATGGACCACTGTTGCTGGATCCAGAGAGTGAATTGAGTTCTGTTGTTTTCATTACAGTTTCTAAACATTTTTTTTAATTACAGAAATACAGAAACACACCATCAAAGAATATTAAATAGTAGAGTAATGTATTCATGTGCATATATGTAAAGATACATATATTTGTATATGTGACTGACTAAAAAATAAATATGTATATAAATACATAGGAAGCATAAGATCTCCTATTTGGAGATAAAAATGGAACAAATCTAGCCCTAATCTAAATACCATTGAAAGCAACAAATAACACTTTGCGGATACGAAAGCTGGTCCGGGTAGTAGGATTTCTCTGACAGGCACTGAAGTCTGCAATGTACTATACCTGGCTGTGATGGGATTTGCCCATTGTATTTTACAATTTTGTTAAGTGCATCAGCAGGGTGTGCATATGCTTAATGTCATCTCATAGTTGATATTACTGTGCGGTTTGTTTAGATGCCTGCGACAAAATTTTGCATAAAACATATGCTTCCTGACTTCTCATTTTTGATAGTGCCTGTCACTAGCAAAAGATGACCGAAACTGATGAAAAACTGCTAAGAAATACATGAACAGGGAGATGAGAGGGACCGGGTGTGATGCATGTGATGATTCGATGTGAAGAGGAGAAGGAGTGTATATGAGTAAGAGATTTTACACGGTAGAGAGAGGAGAAAGGTATATTTACTGGAGAGAGAGATGTGACAGAGATTTACTTAGAAGTGAAGGAAGAAAGAAGTTAGAGAAGTGTAAATCATAGGTAACAAAAAATATGAAATCTGATTTTGAAAAACTGAAGAAAATATTTTTTATGAGAGTGTCTGGACCAGGTCAGTTTCCTTCTTTGTTGTATTTTATTTTTAAATGGAGAATTGTTCTTTTCAAAATTTGAATCAGATATTTGTAACATCTTCCAACTTTGAAAAGAAACATTTCATGACAAAGGAAAAATATACTTTAAAGAAGCATTTTTAAGGATTTTTTTATCCATAGTGTTTAGATTCTTTAAAATGGGACGAAAATGAGAGTTCAAGGTTTAAAAAAAATTACTGACTATGAAGAAAAAGTCAGTGGAGGGAGGAATTATTAGAACGATGGTGAAATCTGGCACAGCAAAACAACACTATTGAAAACTGTGGTGTTGCTTGAATGCAACTGAAGTCTGGGTTATAGTCATAAATACAATGTCTGTGGCCTAAAATGATTGCTTGTTATACTCTCTGAGAGAAACAGTGATAAAAATATCTCTTTTATTTCACACTGGAGAAACAATGTGCAATGGAGTCAGAACCAAATGGTTCCTTAAAGGTCAGCTGCAGAGACCACCCACTTTCATGAGATCAGGCTTGGGCTCATGATGCTGCAGTTCAACTCCCCGGATATAAAATAATGTCAAAGCATAACAAAGGAAATGTAGGAAACAAAGGCACAGATATGGCACCAGACCAAAGCGGAAGGAGTAAGATCTGAACGACAGAGCTGAAGCAGGCAAAGCAAGATTGCAGGACCTTTAATCTTTGTGCTAAAACGAGTTTCTAGTGAGCTGTAACTACAGAGGCATAATGAGGAACCTAAAAGACTCAAGTCCCCTACTTACGCTGCATTTTACTAGTCCCATGGTGCCTAGATCCTTTTGGTTCCTATGAAAAGCTTTTTTTTCTCTGTTTGACAATATACTTATACTTTTATAATCCTTTCTGAAGTTTTGTAATTTGAGACATATTTACATAAAGCATCTGCATAAAGCATCACCTTCTTTCAGCTGAAATTCCATGAAAACAATAAATAAGAGAAGAAAAGAAACTCATGGAATTGCTTACTGTCTTCAGTAAAATAGTCAGAAAACTAGATATGAAAAAACAGACATTTCTTAACCCATTTCAGAAACACCAGGTGCCTTGAAAAGTCCTCCTTTTTTAAATTGGCTTGATTGGTGGTCTGTTGACTTTGACAGTTATTTGCACATAAAGAGAAGGTGAGGTCAAGGTGGCTTGATCTGCTCCACCTCCCTCTGTAGTCCTAAATAGCCTGAGTATCTCTCTATACAGATGCCAGATGGTGTAAGTGTCCCTCTAAGAGAGTAACACATGCATCCTAAGCACTTCTGGAGTCACAACCACCACAAACTCCTACCAGCTTAAAGATTCCTCGCCTGAGACTGTAAAGTTGGTGCACTGAGGGATATCTAAAACACAATCAAAATTTTAAATCAAACTCTATAGCTAGAGTAATTTTGAGGTAGTTCGATCTTCACAGATTGTAACTATTACAGTAGCAGCTGCTACCCTACATGTTTATTGTGAGAGTACTATGCGTATTTGAGGGAGAGTTTAAAGATATGAAATGTGTGCAAGATGCTGGATTATGGAGTCAACTAAGGTGAGTATAGTTTTTCAAATGGCAGAAGATACTCTGATGATTTCAAATATGAGATTAGAGTTGCTCTGAAAAAAAAATCAAATTCACTAAATCTGAATATCTACACACCATGCTTTGGAAAATCAGATTTAACACCCAATATCACTAATCACTGATGAAAATATAGCCATGATTTACAATACCATGTTGAAAGGTTGTGAATATGTTTTTAACTTAGAACTGATGTGCTTATGTATTTCCCCAAGTAAATCTAAGGCTAATACACTCAAGATTTCAGATTCATTTTCACCTCACAAAATCTGAGTTACAGCAACTTTCAACATTTTCTGCAGCCTCAAAATGTATCATAATTCACCCAAAATTTATTGCTAACAATTTTCTTCAGGCATTTTTAGACAGTCATTGTTCTTCTCCTCTATAATCCTTTTGAGCTCAAGATCTAAGCCTGCTTTCTAAAAACGTGTGTTAACTTGTATTTGACTTTTCCAATATAGAGAGGGAGATGGAGAAGCAGGCATTATGTCCAGCACCAATTGTTTCACCGCCATTCCCACAAAGTTGACCTAACAGCTATTTCTTTGTTGACCTGATTGTGCGGATAAAACTCTTCAGAGCTCTGTAACTCTTTGAATGCTGCAGTTTAGCACTGATGAATAAACCTGGCTTCTTGGGAAGCTCCACTGAAATCAGTGGGCTCTTGGTTTTGCTGAGATGAAGCTCAGTGTCTCAAACACTGTGTCAGAGATCTAGAACAAAATAGTAACTATCAGACAGATACTAGTAACTAGATACTAGAATAGGAACTAACAGATGATAATAAAAATCATTTTTCTTATTCATATTTTACAAACATTAAGGAATATAGTTTCATCCTATCATTTCCTAAATTAAAGTTTAAAGAAGGAAAGCCTGCTGGATTTGTAATGGTAACTAACAGATTTGTAACTAACAGATAGTCTGAGCAGAGAAGAGTCTTCATTTTACATTCATTGTGTGGTACCGTATACTTATAACATAGATTTTTGGTTGCTGTTTTGTATTTAAACTTTTTTCATCTGAGTTGTTACAGATGAGTGAACTAGCAGAACAAAATTTCCTTTGATATTCTGATATGAGAAACTTCAGCAATTTGCTAAATAAATAATTCTTCACCACAGTGTAAAATAATGGGTAGAGTGGCCTGTCTCACAAATAGCTGTTCAGGTGCCATAAAATACTGCACAAATGCTTTCCAATTGCCTGCACGGCTGAGGACAGGCCCTAGCTGGCAGTGCTGGTAGCTGGTGCAACCTGGAAGATGCTTTAGGAAATGTGTCCATTCGTCTGCACACTCAGACACCACAGAGATACCTGGCTACACCAGGACTTGGGAAGGCTGTTCTTACTGAAGCACTACAGAAACTAAATAGAAATAGGGTTGAAAGACCTCTCTATACTTAAGAGGTGCTCTGCTATAGGGCTGAAAATCTTAAAATGCCAACTACTGGTGAGGTGAATACCTAGCAGAGTAATAGTTGTCCTTTCTGCACGAAAGCTGAAATAAATCACTATTTCTAGTCTCAGGAGCATAGCTGTCAGTCAATTGTGGAATATGATAATATCCTGGTAACTGAACTCAGCCAAGTTTGACATCTTCAGTAAACGCAGTCCAAGCCAAACTCTGTAACACACTATGCAAAAGCAAATGCCAGTGAAGAAAATAATTTCACATAGAATAAAATTAAGGTAATTAGACACACTTTTTAGGGCCTAGAAGAAAATATAATATTAAGCAGACTTTACTGTAGTGCAGAATAGCTCTACTTAAAGCAGATTCTGTAGTATATAACTTAAAAAAAAAAGCCTCCAAAAACACCAAAAAACACCACCTTTCCACAGGAAGAAGTTTCATCACCAGCGACTCAGCCACACTCTTTACCACATTACTGGGGGCTAGCCAAAAACATTTTTTATTTAGATCACAAGAGTTCTGGGAACTCCTGCCAGCTGAGAATCTCATCAGCACTGTCCTTGGTGAAACAAAAAATAGTAGGAAACGTCATACCCGAATCTTAATCTGGCTTTGTGAGCTGGAAGACTTTGCCTGTCTACGTCTATTGCTGTGGTCTAGAGCAGTTCATCCTCTCATGTGAGGGAGTAAACACATTGCAGTGCTCTCGTGGGTGAGAGGACCTTTTGCGTCCCTGTTTCTCATGTAAACCACTTGATTATGGTTATGTGATCCTTATTAGGATCTGGGGAAGGTCATACTCCTTTGATCCATCAAGTCAAGATTTAAGCTGAAAATAAAAACGCAGATGCACTCTAAAGAAGTGTGAATATTTTTGACGACTTGTTTTCGAAATGGCCCTTTTGACTGGAACTGTGCCTGGCCCTGTACCCTTGACTTCCTAGTGGGGTCCAGGGTCTGTGGTGGCACCTGGCATGGCCAGGCTATTTACAGCCCTGGTCACTATCCCTGGCCTGACCCAGGTCACCTCCTGGAGGCCGTGGGGTGCGCCTGGCTGGGGAGGGGACATCACACAACTCACTGATGCTTTTCTGGGTGTAAGCACTGCAGCTGCGTGCTGAGAGCTGGCCTGCATGACCACTTACAGGACTAGCCAACACCAGCTGTTTAATGTGATTGTCAGCCACTAAGTTCCAGTGAAGATTTTGGGGAAGACTGGGTAGCACTTGCTGTTGAGTGTCAGTAATGCTGCAGTATATTCCCGCTTTTAAGAGATTTTTCCTTTTCAGTTTCTCAAAGGCCCCAACTCCAAACTCCATCTAACCACATGGCACTGAGCATTTCTTACGTTAATCAATGACATACATATTTAAAACCATCAGCGTCAGATGAGGAAGGCTCTGCAGGCCATTCCACTGTGTTTTGGTTTGGGAATATTTCTTTCTTTAGTGCAACTGGGACAATTTCAGACAGATTGCCTCTCCAAAGAGATTACGCATGCTTGTACTGGGTCTCAGCTTGGCCTAATTGGCTCTGGACATTTTCTTGGAGCTATCAGTAGATGGCTCTTCTGGGAATCTCATTACAGCAGCAGAATGTCAGAGTTCCCAAAACTGAAACACTGTCTTTGAGACTTCAGAGCAATAATATTTTCCCCAGAGTCTCAAATTTACCTGTATAATTTAGCTGTGAGGACAAAGCAGCTTTAGCTAGCGGTGTGTATCTATGATTCTTGCAATACTGTATGTGTTTCAAAAAAAAGGCGTGACCACCCCAAAAGGCAAAGGTCTCCCCTAGTTAAACTAATCTTAAATTGGGAGCACCTCTGCCATTTTGTGGACTTTGCTGCTTTCTTTATTATTTACAGTTGGATTAATCTCATGTGGCTTTAGACATTTACAAAATAAATGTCTACCTCTGAGCTAGCCATCTGAAGTCCCTCCTCTGGAGAGGAATGAACAGTAATGCAACTAATCTAATCTGGTTTCTGCTTTATGCTTCAATGTGATTTTTTGCTAATCTAATTTCTGCTTTAGGAGGAGGTGAATCCTATTCACCTTATTTTTCTGTAGAATAGAAAGTAGATGTCTGTGGAGAAGAAAGTAGATGTCTGCTTCAAAAGCAGATGTCTGTCTATACTTTGGACATCTATATCTGTTCAGATGAATATCTCCCAAAGTGTGGAAGGCAAGGTCTGCAAGTCTGGTGATTATTCAGTATGGTTTCCTATATCTTTATACATCCTGAGAGATTTTCAAAGGCAGTAGTTTCTTTTGGGACAATGAATGAGAATCAAAAGTTTAGAATAGAAGTCTTATTTTTTAAAAAACTGTCTCTCTATGGCCTATAACAGTTAGCTCAAGCCTTTGAAAATAGAAATGTTTCCCTTTTTTTTTCCAAGATTATTTTCTTTTTCTTCTCTTGCAGGTATCCAGTAGATGCCAAAATAGTCTTAGACTGAACACCGAATAAAATATGTTGTATAAATATAAGGAACAGAGAGTCAAGTGGAGACAGCAGATGCACTGAGATATATCAGAGATGAGTTTGCTTTCCATGAGTATATTGCATTTGAAGCTAAACAGGTGCTCCTGTATTTCCACAAGAAAGCTGCTGCATTAACAGGATGTGATCTCAAATGTTACACTATTCCCAAGCCTGGAATCAAAACATACAAAATCAAAAGATCAAATTTGTACTGAAGTTCTTAGAATCCTGCTTTTCCTAAGATATGAAGATTTTACTGTGCAGGAAAGCTGAACTTCTCCCTAGAGGACACAAGGTCAATGACTCCCAGCAGGGATTAATTAGCAGAGATTTTCTTAGTGGGTAAATGTTGCATTCCTGAAAAAAAAAAAAAGACAATTAAATTTAGCCAGTATTTTTGTACTTGAGAAACTTCCTGGATTCATGATAATGAAATTTTTATATAGTAAGCAGATAACATAAAAAAGTGATGCAAATACTCTTCGAGTATACATCAGGCTGGACAAATAGAATAGACAGATGCTCTCAGGAAGTGTTCGGTCTTCTGTCTGCTAAGGCTGCAGCTGTCATACTAATTGGAGAAGATAAGTGTCCACCTCTCTGGGAACAGGCCAAGGGCTGCAAGCAGCCCAGTTTGCACTTGAGTCCCAAGTTAAGTGGAATAAAAGCTGTCAAGTTAAACTCTAGGCCCTGTTGGAACCAGAGACAAAATTCCCACTGACTTCAGTAAACTCAGTATTTCCTCTCCAGTCCTCATGATGGCAAATCAAATGGGTTGTCATTTACAATGTAAACATAAATAGAAGCTACAGATAAAGAAGGGGTAACTGGAACAGGAAAGACAGTAGTATCTTCCAACTGGACAATATTAATATGCTGGGCTAAGAGAAGCGTCAGGAAGAACAGAGTCAGAGAAACAGCAGCTCTTTAAGCAGGGACTTTTCCTTCTCAACAGAGAAGGACTGGCAGATAACTTGACTACATTACTCTGGAAATGGAAAAGGAATGACACTCTAAAAGTTTAAAATCATCTTGCTTTACTTATTGAGTAATACAAACAATGAACTAATAGATAAGGATTTTTACTTTAGTCTTTCTTTTTCTTCTCTTGACTTTTCATATGGGCAGTCACAAAGTCTCTCTGTTTTGACATGAACAGACTGTTCATGTCACTATCTTCTTTGGTCTACATTAAAAATGTATCCCCCTGAAAAGAGAAGCTTTCTTCTGTATTGGCTGCTCTCTTAATATTTTCAATTGATCATCCTCTAGTTCTTCCCTAATCGGGACTACCACAGATTTAACCAACAAAATCACATTATTTCCAGTTATTTTTCTTGTAGAGCTAATCCGAGAAGAGTTATTTCCAAAACATGATGTCTGAGGCCTGCTACTGGATTTTTTCCTTCTCATTTAGCATCTTGAGAAAGAAATGATCATAGCATTAGGAACAGAAGGGTCCTACAGTGCAACTAGTTCAAAAGTTAGGCGCAGCTGTCTCTGCTGACAGTCTGTACAGGGATGCACCATACGTGCAGAACTTTCTACGGCACATGGTGTTTGGATGGAAACAAGAACTCTTAGAAGGATGCTGATGTAATTGTCAGGCTGCCTCACATGAAACATGCTGAATTTTGCTTCTTCACTGGATAATCAAAAATGATAGGCAAGTGTTTTCCTGCCTTTTGTATTTGTATGTGTGTGTGAATGTTAGTTACATTAAGAATTTAAATTGTTGTTCTTTATCAGTACCCGTTAATTTAACACAAATTGCCTCACTTAATCCCTTTTAGTCAGCAGTCTTAAAATTGCATAAAAGAATAATTTATGAGAGCACTGAGAAGAATCTGTGTTACATGAAGTTGGGGAGGATAATAAAGACCGTATCTATGGAAAAAAAAAAAAGACTACTCCGGGCAAAATTGCCAAACTTGACTCATTCTGTGCACAAAAGGTTGGAAAAGATATGAAAATTCAAGTGTGGAAAACAAAGAAAGGAAATGACTTTGCAGGACAGTAGCCAGTGAATTATTTGGGTTTTTTTTTTTTGCAGACTGAAATACAAAGCAGCTTTAGTTATGTGCCTTGGAAAAGAGAGGCTTAATTTTCAGACATTACTGCCTAGACACATCAGATGTACTTCAGGTTTTGAGGTTTGCTCTTTCTTTCTTTTTTTAAGTGTTCTGGTTGTTCCAGGTATCCATAAACATATCTAGATATTTAATTAAAGCTTGTGTTAGTACTGTAAAAAGATATACTCTGATTATAGATATATTCTGATTATACTCTCGCTTTCATTTTTGGGCTTATATATAGGTATATGTCAATGCACTGGATAAAGGTCTTTTGGATAAGAGAGACAAGCAGATACATAGAATTTTTTTTTGTCTGCAGGATTAGAAAGGCAGTGGCAGTATCTTGACTCTTGTTGGGATGGAATCAGAAAGGAGAAAAGCAAGCATAGTCTGAGATTCTCATTAACCAAACTTGTATATCAATCCGGAAATCAGAGGAAAAGAGAGTGTTTGAGGATTAGGTCCCTGAAAACAACAAAGAAGGAACAGAGGCCTTGAATGGCCTTGACACTGACTGAGGGTAGTCCTCCACATGGATGGTAGAGGTAATTCACAAGCATGGTGGGAGGACGCAGCGTCTGGCCTCTTAGCTGGATATCTTGGGACAGAAGTTCAGGGAACACGAACCAGGAGCAAGATGGACTTCCAGGCCAGACTTTAGCTGGGAAAATCGCAAGAAGTATAAAGAGAGGTGTTTGGTTCGTGCATGGCCATGGTTTAATGGGAAGCTTTTACGATTGCTGGCTGCTTAGCTGTGCAGCCACCAGCCTCTGAGAAATGCAAAATTAGGTTTGCTTGCTCGTGAAAATGCTCGACAAAATTTGAGTGCAGACAAATATCCCTCTGCTTCCGCCCTGCCTTTAGATATTTCAAAGACTAAAAAAATGTGCTGTTAGTTGCATTCAGCTAGTGGGTAGAGGCTGTGTGAGTGTATGTATGTTCAGCACAGAGTTTTTTCTTTAGGAAGATGACAGCCCACTGGTGGTGGGTATCACTCTCCTGAACAATCTATGTTTTTGTGTCAAAAAAATCAGATGGTCCTTGAGCTGAAATGAAAGGAAAAAGGCAGTAAAATCATCTGGACTGCAGTGACTAAGAGCACCTGGGTCTCAGAGGTTGGGTGCCATGGGGCCCTCTGCTTCACACTGAGAGATACAAAACTGAGCACAGTGGCAATGAGTTTGCTTAGAAAGCTCTAGGAATCACTGAGCCGCTCTATGTGCCACTCCTCCACTGACTGATTCGACAAAGAAGACACGGCAACAGGTAGATGTTGCTGTTCAGGCAGGATACACAGCCCCAGATCATCTCGGGCAGGAGCATGAAAATGAATCAGCAGAACAGACAAATTTCTTTGGAGATGTGGCTGTGGAGTCAGGGGTGCTTATGGCTTGCTCCTTGGGGGCAGGTGGTTGGAGGCCCTGGGGTCCCTGGCACGGGGCACCCCCTGCCACTTCCTCAGCAGGTTTGAAACGAAATGCAAATCAATTGCTGGAGAAAACACAATGCTTGTGTGCGATGCTGAAATTGTCAGGGATGAGGTTTTTCTGTCACAGGATGGGAGTAACCCCCTTGGAAGTCAATGGAAATTTTTACCAGAAAAATAAGGCCCAAACCCATTGCTCTCTTGAGAAACCTTTTACCAGAGGAACTAGGAGGGGAGACCTATTGGCGTAGATATTCTGGCACACGATGGGAATAAATCCCATCGACTTCCAGGGGAGTAGCTCCCAGCCTGAGGCTGGAGAACTGGTTTTCAGGAAAGAAACACAGGTTTTATTGAAATACTACACTGGTGTTGAATGCCTTTCTAGAACAATGACACGCTTGTGGTAACTTACTTAACAGCTTCTCTCCTAGGCTAACTCTCTTACAGTAACTTACACTTACACGAAGCTTGGCTAAGTGTGAGGACCGACTCTAACCTGCATATAATGATACAGTTGGGCACATCTTTTTTCCTGACCGTGTAAATGACGAGTCAGACAGAATCACATGATACATGGACGGAAACAGTCACAGGCTCCAAACCTACTATTTCTGTTTGGAAAGGGGAGATAATTCATTCATCTAGGTGCACAGAGGCACTGTCTTTTTTTTTTTTTTTTTTGCTTTCTTTGTATTTGCTTGCTATTGTAGCTTTGTCTTTGTCTTTTTATTTTGTGTGCTTTCTTTTAATTAATTATGAATAGAAGGACAAATATCTACCCATCCCTCAGAATGTCTTCTTTTCCAAAATAAAGCAACACACTGAGTCAGAGGATGTGACATTTTCATTTGTACAATTCAGGATTTATTGACACCACAGGTAATTATTAATTAGCTATTTCCAAACCAGAACATGGAAATACTGACCAAACCTCTTGTGCTGGGATTGGCACTTAGTAAAATATGACTGGGAATTAGGGATGTTTTATAAAAATATGGAGGACATTCAGACATATTCAGGACCAACAGGAGATGAGAACTGAAACATACACCATAGAAACTGACTGGACTAATACTGACAAACATAGGAATATTCCTCTTCTAACCTGGAAGCATGTAATTGGTTAGAGGATGTGAACTAAGTTCACATTCAATCTCCAGAGGATTTTTTTCAGGAAGGTAGAAGTGGTGGGTTGTTTACAAACCATATAAATTCAAATATCGTTTTTATAAGGTACATGATCATTCAGACTCTTGACACTAGTATGAACTTCATTGACCAAGATCATTACTGCACAATTCAATGGGGCTTTTTCTGGGGGGTGAAAATTTATGAACTTAAAAATGTTTTTAGTGCTTATCAGTCCCCATACAAACATCAGGAGCAAATAACAGTGCTTAGCAGATAGGACCTGCATCTGAGAGTGTCATTTTAACTTTCTCTTCTTGAAAAGTTTGACTAGCAGGCTGTTAATTAGTATGATGCATGTTTAATTATGAGAGACTTTTGCTAATCCTTGCAATAACTAATACCAACTACCACAGGGTTGACAAGGAGATCATATGGTGGGTTCCCTGGTTTGGCTGAGTTTGGCAATAGGCCAAAGTTGGAAAAGAAACAGAATTTTATTCTTCCTGGTCAATTGTTTAGTTTGAGGATCAGCTGGCCTTTGGTTTGCCCGTAATATGAAATCGCTGTCTTTGAGGCTGCTGCCTTTCTGGCCGATGGCAGACAGCTTCCTGCAGAGGAGACAATGTCTGGGGGCTGCTGGCTTGCAAGGAGGCTCCTTGCTCTCTCCTTCGCCTGGCACTGCTCTGGGAGCTCATCCCTGGAGAGGTTCCCATGGCAAACAAACCCCTCCTCATCATTCCTGCTGGCCCAGCAGTTGCTGAGCACCCCCGAAGTGACGGAGAGTATCTGCCTCTTTCCAGTGAATCTGGTTTAATGAGGAGAGCATTGGAGCCTCTGATGAAAGGATGATAGACGTGAAGGGCTCTTTTGTTCCTCTCAGAGACCGATCTTTCCTGGGCACAATGCACAGGAAATTATAGCTCCAGGAAGAATTCATAGGATGATACACTTGTTTATATTCCTTGCAGTTTCTCAATACACTAGCTATTGAGCCAAATTACTTTTGAGAAAACTGTGGAAAAGAATATGGGAAAGATCAACCCTGGGAAAGACAACCCCCGGCATGTTTTTTTTCTCCACTCTGTCCATCTGCAAGTGACTAAATATCCCTTGCTTCTACAGTCGTGATCCATGCTAGGTGTTGGATAAACAAGTAGGTGGGTCAGTTCTTGCATCGCTGTGTCGTAGCTCTTCAGATTTCTTTGGCCAAGACACAGCCTATCCCCTAAGCCAGTCCTCAGTGCCACTGGGTGTCCTCTGGTCTCCTGCCAGCACCCTGATCTGCAGCACGTATAAATCAGCTCAACTTCAGTCACTCCACTCTAACTGTGATGATTCATCTTGCTAAAGGATCTGTTTCATCTTTTTTGAATTACTTTTTGCTTCCCACATTCTCAATTCATTTTAATTGAGTTTTCCCTGAGGTCATCAGCTCTTTGTTGGCTTCCTGCTATTCCCATTAACATTGTCTTTGCCCAGACTGAGAGGTTCAGCCATTGCATACATTCAGCTAGAACACTTGTGAAGGGCTTTGTTATTTGAGATAAGGAACCTGCTTGGGACGCTGCAGGTTAACAGAACTCTTTCCTCCTTCTTTATTTTTTAATTAGCATGTCACATTTATTCAGTATAAGCCACAAACATAATACTCCTTGGCTAGAGGTCAAGTGACAACATGAAAATAATTTAAATTGAACAGTTATTTTTTCCAGCTGATATACATATATGCTTAGGACATGTTTTTTTCTTATCTTTCCTGTAAAGTCTCAGACAATGTTGAGTCTCTGAGACAGGATACCATTTCAACCTCAACCAATCTGATATTATTGCATTTCCAAGCTGCTTACAAAGCTATGCCAGGAGGATGGCACTTCCTTTTAACCTGTTTAACAATTTACTGTCATGCATACCCAGGTATTTCCCTGAGGAAAAAAAAAATATTTCATTGTTTTTGTCACTGCTGCGCTGAACAAAAAGAATTCTCCACTTTTCTCCAAGTTTTTACCTACATTTCTTAAGAAGAAAGAACAGGTAAAATGATTAGCCTGGCACCTGCTTAAGTGCATTAGAAGGGCAGAGAAGGGACTAAGCAACGTATCTATCTCACCTCTGCCAGAGGTTCAAATAGAGCAGAGAAGTAATAATTGTGAAAGGAGGGAATTACAATTCTGTATAGCATTATCTCCAGAACTCCAGTAAAGAAATTTAAGAAGTATGATTTAATTGATTTATATAGTCATGTGATATAATTGCTACCAGTTTGTGATTTCCTACATAAATTAGTTTAATTCAAAATGTACCAAAACCCTAGACTTTCTCCTTGGGGCTGATATGTAAATTTTCTAGCTACTCCTCTGTGGGTGTTAACTGATTTGGCATGGATCTAGCACTTCCTATCTGATCTATAGCTTCATGAGAATTAAATTATTTCTTTGTAATCACCATGATATGTTCACATAATGTTCACATAAAACTGAATTGAAAACAATTTTAGACTAAGCATAGACGAATCTGTATTTATGTAGGTCATAGCTTGCTTTCTTACTAATACCAAAAATAAAAATAATTAAATCAATCCAATAAAGTTTATGAGAAAGGCTCCCAATATTTGAAAAACTTGGCCAGCTGCATAACAATTTATGCAATGCAGATTCATTATATGAAAATACAGCCCTAGGGAAAAATATGTCTATTTTTATATTTTATTTATATGTGTAAATATATGTATGAAATATAAGTAACATGGCAAGAGTTTATAGGATTACTGATAGCTGATCCACTAAAAGTCAGTGGAAGAATGTTTGTATATAGCTTTTGCAGCTTCATGTAGAGTTTGGTTGCCTTGCTATAATGGAGCGTGCTTTGAGAAGAATTAAAATAATGCTTCCATTCCAGCCAGGGATATATTTCGGCAAATGTTTCACTGGGCGAGACGTGGCACGTTTGCTGAGCAATGCTGCAGACAGAAAGTCATGCTTGTTTTGTGGCTTATCTTTGGCTTTCAGCCACAGGATGTCTTGGAAAACATTCCCTCTGAGCTTGACTCTTGGTCAGTTGTGTGAATTGTACTTGCTTCTAGCTGTGTAATCTAGCCCTAGGTCACACATAAGGAGGTTTGTTTGTTTGTGTGTACGGCTGAAAAGAGGGAAGGTTCAAGCGTCTTAAAATTCAGATAGGAAACCAATGTTGACTCTACACCAGTGTTTCACTCAGATGCTCGAATGAGGAAGCCAGAAGCGTGTGCATTAATGCATTCTCTGACTTGTCAAGTGCTGTACCAGTCCTTGTAAAGTCTGCAAGTCAGGGACTCTTTTCTCGCATTTTTATTAGTTTTTCCAATTCATATCTTTAACATTAACTCTGAGAATGGGACAAGAGGAGTGCCAAACAGCAGAAAACATACCTGAACTCTGCTTTTTACTAGATAGAGGGACCTGTGATGATGGTGTCATGTGCAAGTGGGGCAAGATAGTTGTACAGAGGTGAAGATGGGCCACCACCACCAAGCAGATGTCTTGATCTGTGTTTAGACCGGTTGAAAACCTGAAATCCATGGCCTGTGTCTGGCTTTATTGCACATTGCTTCAGCTCCAGAAAGGGCCTGGCTGCTGTAAAAGCCGGGATGCGAGGGAGTGCCCCGTGCACAGGTGCCTCTGTGAACCTTCTCCTGTGAGCTGGGAGAGCAATTTTCCATCCTTGGATGGTGTCACATGTGGTGCAGAGTTTGAGAAGAAGCTGTGCTGTGAAGTTGCAGAACTAAGAAAAAAAGAAGAAACTAGAGTAACTAGAGCAAATGATTTGGAATATGCTCGTTTACTTACTACTTTTTATTTCCACAAAATTATTTCTATTATTTTCCAATGTTTTGTAATACATCAGTTTCAGGGCTGAAAAACTGCTCTGTGATACTCCATTATTCTTTTTGAACTGAAAGTGAGTAATGATGCTATTTTTTTAACATGTTGTCCAAAAGCAAAAGGCATTATTTTCCTCATGGAAAGTCAGGATCAGTTGAGATAGCAGTTTTCTTTGCCCACAGTGTGGTAAATATTTGTAATGGGGCATAATAGCTGCAATTATCTAGCAGCTGTTTTATAGTATTGTGGTAGCTACACTATAGTTACTATACAAACATTGCACGAGGAACTTTCATTATAAGTACTTGTTTTCAGGTGCTTACAATTTTCCAGAAAAGTGGAGAAATTAATGCTTTGTTTGAAATTTCCATTGTCTGTTCTCAAGCCAAAAATGTGCTTTCTGAAGGACTGCTAAAATTCTCCTTGGTTAGTTTTGCGTTAACGGTCCATGGAAAAAAAGAAGATTAAACTTCATGCTTTGTAAGCATTTTCCAACACATCTATATTCTACTGGTGAATAAATAATAATAAATAAAAAGACATATTTTAAAAGGTCACATGGATCTTGATATTAAAATATCTAAGCAGTTAAGTTCCTTCGACGTGCCAAAAAGAGGGTGGTGATATAAATCAAAGGCTGATGCAGTCTTCTAGACACAACAAGGAAGCTCAGCAAATGCAGCGGGCTTGCAGCAGCAATGTGCACAGAGCGGTCGATTAGTCTGATCAGCATTGCTGTGCACCTGCAGACAGAAGTGAACACACCGCAGAGAGGTGCTCAAGCAGACCAGTGCAGCGAATGACACAGCTGAAAGAAAATGATATCCCGCAGCAGCAGAGCTCCCTCAAAGCAATATTTAAGTTGTACCTGATCTGTAACCTTGTCTGTGTGCTAGCAAGTACTGTGAGTCCTCTCAAGTGGGTTCACAGCAGTGTCCACTCCCTTTGCTTTTTCTTTAACATTTCTTAACATTTTCTTTGCACCCTCCTGTTTGTAATGAACTGCTCTCAAAAGATGAGAAAAAGGATGTAACCCTCTCACGGGTATGTCAGTGCATCCAGACTGCAGGAGAAACCAGCTCTCCTTTCACAGGGGGGATGAATTTCACCATCCCTGGAAATCGTGCTTCTGATGTATGTTAAATTTGATGAATTGGTTTATTGCACATGGCATAGTGAAGGCGGAAGGCCGTAACCCAGGATCTGTGTGGTGTGCCCACTGCAGTAGCAGTTTTCTTCTCCCGAATGAGACGGCTGTCTCAGGCATCTGGCATCACTTCTGAGCTCCAGGCTCTATGACTCTTAAAAACACAGAGATGTTTCTAAAGAAATGGGCATTTAACCATTTGACCCCAACCGTTCTGCTATGCGTACGCATATGCACATATAAATACTTATGATTCTGTCTCTGTGAAAATGCTATAGAGGAAGCAAACATATGTTCATAGGAAGCAAATAAAAGTTGTGTGCCTCCCATCAGCAATAAAAATCAGCTTAATTTCTTGCTGTCAATCCGCTGGGCCTTATGACTCAAAGTATTGCCTTTCAGCCTACTCTGACTCCTCAAGCCAGCAGGAGAAATATGTTTTGAAATGGAAGAGCTCGTGCAGAGCCAGCTCACCACAGGGTGATCTCACTTTGTATGCGGTCTTTTTAAACAGTTTGGGTAGGAAACACACCACAGTCGTCATTAAAAACATAATATTTCTGCCTTAGCTGGATTCAGCTGCCTGACTTTCCTGCATTACCTTCTGGGGTTGTCAGTGACTGTCATGCAGAGAATTGCCAATAATGAGGTAGCCGTATTTATCCACCTTATACAAATGGGAAGTTTTAAGAGTAACAACTGGATTCAAAAAAGTTTTGGAGACTGGACAAGATAGTCCACGTGCTGTTACCTCAGGGAAGTATTTAGAGGAGTCAGCTATTATTCCTAGAGGGCTGTCATCCCACCACATATTGCGTGGCTCCTCCAGACACATGTGAATGAGGCACTGTGCTCTCCTAACAGAGGAACTAGTGACCTATAAAGCAACCTGGGGTCCAAAGCCGAGAGGAGCTGGAAGGAAAGTGAGGACAATGTAGGACTTGTACAGACGTGCCACCCCTGTTAGCCATCCCCTGTAAAAGTCTGAAAAGTTTTTGTGTGCAATAGGGACTACCTCTTACACTAGGCATTAAAGAAGGCAATTCCACAGACAGAAGCAGCATTATAGTGCATAGAGTGCAAGTGCAGATTGACATTTCTGAGCATGACTTTAATATACATCAAGAGGTCTTTACTTGCACTGGGTGCTGTAGCTTAGATCATAACTTTAAGGAACTTTTTACTAACACTGCAGTTTTAATATGGTGAAAATCTACATTAATCTGATTTTTCTCACCATTATTCCCTGAATCAGTGAAAAACTCCCTCAATGATAAGTTAATAAGAAACATAATATTCCAAATGCTTTTATTAAAAGTATAAATTATTCATTTAAGAATCAGTAGCCAATAAAAAGCCCACCTCCTTTTTTCCACTCTTCTGGATTTTTAAAAATTTCCAATAAAATATCATTAATCCTATTCTGGTTTTCACAGCAATCTGGCATCCATGTCTCCTGCAGTTCACAAATGCTAGTGGCCTCTGTGTTTATTACTGCAGTGAGAGATATTTATTGCCTTCAATACTGGAAACTGCAATGAGGTCAACACTTAAATACATTCAGAGTATCTCAGTTCTCTGATGTAATGAAGTTGCAGCATATGAAAGCCAAAGTCAACAGCTTGGTCTTTTCCTAATTTTTCCTCAGGAATTCTTTTACACTTGAATCCTTTGATACTGCATTTCTCAACGTTTAATCCAAGAATAATTGAGGTGTAATATACAAATTAAGCGGAGATGGCCAACCGGATGGAGTGACTCTTTTGAGCTGTGGCTCCCGCGTGCCTGCGTCAGCAGCAGTCACGCTGTGCGGGCAGGGGAGCTACAGTGTGGTATAAATGCTGGGCAGCACAAGCTGCTGGGGCTGGCATTGCAGCAGTTTAACCTGGAATTTCTTTCATCTTTGAATTATTCTCAGATCTGCCTTTGGCCTGAGTTTCATGTGGTCCTGCTTGGTAGATCTCTTCCATATTCAACTTTCAGAACCCCGAGCAGTGTGTCAGAAAAGGTATCAGCCCCAAAACAGTGATGGGGCTGGTTAGCACCTTGCCTTTATCTGAATACCTAGGGTTCTGATGATGCTCTTTCTCTTATTTCCACACCTGACTTTCAGAACGGGTCGCATTTTATGTGCACTACTTGCATGTGTCCAGGAGAACCATTGAGTCTAACAGGGGGTACATTATATAAAGGTGATCTGCAAGAGTACCCTGGACACAAGGGGCATTTCTGGGAGCCCTGCAGCCTCATAAGGAGCAGGCTGCAAGACATCTGGAAATCTTAAGTGAATGTGCAAAATTCTCATACCCTGCCAGGGCAAGATCTTGAATGAAAAAACAAGGATGTGTTTGGAAAAAGCCAGATGTATGATAGCATTAAATACAATAAGAAAATCTCATAGGTGACTAAAATAACATCACTCTCTCCTTTTATTGTTATAAAAAGTATGCTTCTTTTTCCTCTACTTTTTTACATAGGAGCATTTTGTTTTGCAATGGGGTCGGGGAGCTGATGCAGGAGAGAAAAGGCTCCTGGGGCACCTTACATGCAGAAGGAAATGAGGCAATGAGGGGGCCCCAGCATGGAGCAGAGAAACCACAGCTTGCTAGGCAAGTGGGGAGCTGCTGGATGGCTCTTGCAGGGAACAACCAGCCCTCCTGGAAAACAGAGGAAACTATGTGGAGTTGGCTGCAAACCAGAAATCCACTGAGTTTACTGCCACCACACCTGTAAACAAAGGAATACCTGCAAGGACAGAGGAAAGCAGTGTACAAATCCTTAGAATTTCTATTCCATCTTCTCTAGTCACTTTGATTTCCTGTGTTTAAAAAGTTAAATATTTCAGTCTTCTAATAAATTCTAATAAAAACTAGCTATTGTAAGCTTGAAAGTGTTCTGGTTTTCTTTCGGGAGTTCATTAGAAAAAGGAGATCTAAGCACATCCACCTTGAAGTTATGACTGACTTATTGGGCCATTACATCGCTCTTCTTCCCCAAAAGGAGGCGTCCAATGGGAGATCTTTGAAGGTGTAGATGTCTTTTAAGAATCTGACTCTCTGTGACATTCACTGGATTGAAAAATCTGTCTCTTGTATCTGAAGAAACAACCTGAGAAAAAAATGGCTTCTGTTGCACTGCTCTTTGTTGAGCCAGTGCTGTTGCAATGACACTTAGAGCTGTGCCTGCTTGATACAGAATTATAACCACTACTACTATGGCAGCCTATACTGACTATCGCAACTCTGCAGCTGAAAACCTAATGAATTTCCTGTCTGTAGAGATAAAACTCCTCATATAACAGGCAGTCTGAATGTGGTAACAAGCCTTTGACAGACCCTGCTCATTCAATCTATTTCAACATCTGTTTCCCAACACTGAAATTTTTGCACTGCACAAACCTAAGGAAATTTATGACAGGGCTGTGAGATGGAGATTTTTGTCTCATTTTAAAAGTGAGGAACTGAGGCATTGGAAGACTTATTCAAGCAATTATGAAGTTTTTCCCTGGCATAGGACTGAATTTAGGTTTCCTAGTTTAGTGCCTGAGTTAAGATAAAGTTACCTTCTCATGCTTATCCTATCTGCCTGGCTAACTAAGTCAGTCTTTTGTATGCAGATAGATTTTTTGAAGGAGGACAGATTTATTGTGATAATTAAACTGATAGGCTGTGTTTTTTCTTATTTCAACACTTTGTATCGTGTAATTTTTGATTCCTACATAAATGTGCAGTGCCAAAACAACAGACACACATACACTCACAAAGTTGAGAGACAAGTAATAGAGCTGCCCACTCTTTCCTGTATTTGGCATGAGAAGTTCACACGGTCTTAGCTATGCTCTAACACCCAAAGTCTGTCGCCATGTCCTCAAGGAATTATTTTCATTTTGAATAGAAAAATTGTGGTCTATATCCTTATGCTTAAAAGAAAAATCTGGCTGGGTAATTGACTTGGAAGGTCATAACCAAAACTTACTGTGAATATTTGTAAAAACTTCAATAAAACTATCATTATTAAAGCTATTATTAGTTAATAGCTGAACGTACCTGTAAGAATTTGGAAATTTTTGTTTGTTTCACAAATCATTTTCTTTATGACTTGTAGAGGGAGACATCCCTATATTTTTTCTTAACATAGAACCAAGAAGGAGAATCTCTACTTTTGTCAAACAGGGCTTCAAGAAATAAATCTTTATTTATTGTTAAAATTTAAAAATAGATATTTACCATTGAGAAAGTCATCTCACCTTATTTGTTCTTCAGAATATCTCTAAAATCAAGGGAAATGATTTATGACTTTCTTAGCATACATGACCATCAGTGATTTTATGAGCTTAAGCAACTATATGGGAACCAGGATTATTTTTGCACTTGAACTGTTAAGTATTATATATCAAGTGTGCTGAGTTCCTTAAACCAATGTAGCATTTTGGGTTTCTATAAAATACTTTGAGATTAGCTGGAAGTAAATATAAAGAGTGCAATATATGTTTTCAATAATACTGAACATTTTTCTGCTATTGCATAAGCACAGACATCTCATATATAGAAATTGCAAAGGATAACTTGAGAAGGAGACTGATGCCAGGCCTTTCTGTCACTTTTGCTCCAAGTATAGGAACTAAATATCTAGCTTTCATTTAATTGTAGTAACAATTAGGTAAATCAGGTATTAGTAAATCAGGTATTTTGATCAAAAGATTGTGTTGAATTGCAGATTTTTTTTTCTCACCTGAAGAAAAGAGAAAAATGTGCTGGAATTTGGTGCCCAGCCACTCGTCCCTATTGTCTCTTCAAGTTAGAAGTTCAGATTCAGGGAAATGACATTTCTACAGGGCCTATTCCTAATTTCAGGTCTTAACTACAAACATGGTACAATCCGAGAAGGTTAAACAGGTTCTGTCTTTTGGGCAGAAACCCTCCTGTGAGCAGAACAGAGGTTAGTGCTATGGGAGCACCATGCACACTTGCAGGGGTGGCAGCCTGAAGTCTCTGCAAAACAACTTCACGTAGACCCTCTGGTCAGTGTAGACTCAAACTCCAAGTATCCTACACAAAACTAGAGCCCTCCTATGGGCCTGCTGATCCATGTCAGCAAGGCGGTAGCAATGGTCTAGTGCAGTGCTTTTCCGTTTTCCCATGGGAGAGATGCTGAACAGAGGGGTTCATCTACACCATGCAGCTTTCCAGCTGCTTGGAGAGGACATAACAGCTACTGCTCTGCTCCATATATCTCTAGTCCAGTGCAAGTTACTATGTTTGATTTGATGCAAGGTCCCAAAGTAGACATTGATAATTTTTCTTCCTCCTTTTGTGGTAAACTTTCACAAGACACAGTCCTAAAATCTGTTCCCCTGTTCATTTTCTTTCAGTCCTGCATGATATAAATATTCTTTCATATGTGCAAGAGTATTTGTTGGTGAACTGGAGCACTCTGTGAAATGTCACCCAGGAGATAGTGGCCCATTTTCATGAAATATTTTCTTGAGGAGGTAACCTGTGGTGATAACTTCTAATCCAAGAAATGTTCTTTTTGTTCTTATTTTCCTTTTTCCCTCTCTCCCCCAAACTGTGACTGTTTCAAGTGCAATAGGTTAATTATACTTTCTGTTTCCTGGAATGAGATCAGAAGAGCTACTAACACTTTCTAAAGAAAAGGGATTCTCTAGTAACTACAGTAATGCTTATGGTATATGTTAGCTTAGTATTACTTTACTCTTTTCCTTTATGATTTAAAAATATTTACATATCAGCACATTTTTTCTTTAAAGGTTGATTCATCTCCTTTCAACACTGCTACCACAAAGAAAGATTTTGATATTACATGGACAAACATGCTGCATATATGCCTGATTAAACTTCTTTGACTCAGTACATTTGCGCAAGGAATATAATTGCTACCAGGAGGAAAACAAAGTCTGCAGTGGGAGTGGATTATCTCCTCAGAGGCAAAGTTATATTTATCTTACTCAGACAGGAGATCTTTGCCTAAAAACCTTAAAGTGAGTGGAAGAAGCAAATGTGACTGAAGGTTTGTTGTCACCATCAGACCGAAAAGATGTTAGCAGAAGATAGCACCAGAATTACTGTAAAGAGTATATTTCTCTCTATTATACACATTGCATTGTGACATTTTCTGTCATTGTCACATACATTTCATTGTCCATATACAAAAAGAGTTGTTCCAGAATACTGTGCTCTTACTTCATTTTTCGGACTGGTGGCCTGGCCACTGGTGGCCTCTGCTAGCCTGGCCACCAGCTGTGGCAGCTGGCTCTGCACTAGCTGCTGCTCAGCTGAGTTTGCCTTGGAGGAAAACATCTGCTTCGTCCCCTACAAACCTGGCCGTGGACCTCCTATGCCAAAGGGAGAGGACTGTCTCTTGGAAAAATGTGATATAGCAAAAGTTACAAAAGCATGATATATATATATGTGTATGTATATATATACACACCTATGTTTTGAGCCAGTCCATAGCTATCCAGAATTGCATACACAACATTTTATGGAAATGCATAAATGTCATGGTTTGGAAAAAAAATAGTCTCTGCTTATCTTATGAGTTGCTTGTTTCAAATACAAGTTCCAGTGATAATTAAGTCTCTGGGTATTCAGTTTTCTATCAGCATTTTTTTTCTATGTGAAATTACTATTGTTTGTGCAGAGCTAATCTAATGCTTTTCATAATTTCCTGAATACTAGAGAATACAGAATTCTGGTGAATAAAATATTGATTGTAGAGATATCTTTCTTTGAAATATGCAAAAGAGACCAATTTTCAGAAAGTCTAAGGCTGAAACTCTTTTAACATACCAGAGATGATAGTAAATATACTTTATATAGTAAAACACTTTATTTTAAATATCTGATCACACTTAGGGGAATCCTAGTTTGTTGGACCTTATGAATAAATTTGGTGTTTACCTGCTACTTTCCTGAGTTCTTTTAAACATCAGTTGTATCCTCCCTATTCAATCTTCTTTCCAACTGGAAGTCCTAGGCTTCCCCCTTAGAAGATAGCTGCTCCATTCCCTTGACCATTATATTTACCCTTCTCTAAGTCCTTTCGAGATGTGGAGACCAAAGCTGCATAAAGTACTCAAGATGCGAGAGCATGAAGCAACTATGTAGCAGCAAAATGTCTAATTTTCAAAATATTTCCTGATAATGTGCAAGAGACTTTGTTGTCACTTTGAATTATATCAAATCAAAGATTTCGGAAGACTTCCAATGATGACTGCAATATCTCTTCTTTGAGTCTCATCTTCTGAGTTCAGCATCATGTAAGTATGATTGAGATCTGTTTTGCTGAAATAGTTTACCTCATATTTATTTAATACAAAGAATTCACTGAGCGTCTCTGTAATCTTATCACTCCTCTGTGACTCTTCAGCTGCCAAATGGGATGGTAATATCTGAAGACAAGGAGGCTACAATTTTGTATTTTCAGAGTTAGAAGGAGCCTCTTGGACTTGCAAGTCTAGGCCTCTGTTTTTCAGGACCCCCACAGCAACATGGAAATTCCTGTGACTAAGCTGTACCTAAGAACCAATTTTATTTTGTCTGTATGGGAAGGTTGATGTAGAGCCTCATGGTGCTTTGGATAAAACAAAAGTTATTTTAATTTTCAGTCTAAATTTATTTGTGCCCAGTTGATATGGATTTCCTCTCGATTTGTCATTTTCTTTTGACGTAAAGAACTCTTTCTCTATTCTGGTATTTATCCCGTAGCTGAATTTTTAGAGGTGTATGAACTGCACTGTTTCTTTTGTGTTGCTATGCTGGTTGAGCCAAGCTCTTCTAGTCTCGTTTTATAAAATTGGGTTTATAAGATAACTAGTCATTCTAGCTGCTTTTGCCATATATGTGTTTTTGATTTTTTTTTCTTAAAGTTGCATACAAGTACAATAGTGTTGGACTTTCTTTTTTTAAAATTATTTTTATGATATTTAAGTAATGATGTTTTAAGTAATCTAAAATAAACTTCTATAGGGATAAAACAACATATGACATAAGTGTTTACATCTGAAAGGATATAACAGACAATAACTCTTCTTCCTTCTCTCCTGAGCTAAGTCCTAAAATATCTGCTGTATATCCTAGTGCCTGATGAGCAATGAAAAGAAACAAATTTATTTAAAAGAGATAGCTTGCTATTTGTAACTTCTGTGCTTGATAAAGAACATATTCTGAAATCACAGCAGGAAAAATACCTTTTAATCTGGAAGTCATCAAGAGAGGATATGATGTAAATGAGTGAGAGATAGAGAAAAGGAAGGTAAATATTGCCAGCATTTGCCCTCTCCTTCTTGCTTTCAGCGCTCACATTCCTTTCTGGGAGCACACAGGAAAAATAATACTGTGGTTTCTCTAATTTTCTTTTCCATCATGTGTGTATGTTCATCTGATTCTTTCAGTAGTTTTTGCCCTTCTTCTGTCCTCAGCTACTTGTATGCAATCAGGTGCAAGTCTGCAATCTCTATGCTGAAAAAATACCTTGTTTCTCAGTGTCCCATGAAGTCTCATGAATGTTAATATACAGACTGAATGAACAGTTATATAAAATAATTAGATGCAAGAATAAATATAGCCACTGAGTATATACAAAACAACATTTTCTTCTCCCCGGTTTCATGAACAACATGCAAAAGGTTAACTGATGCACTAACATGTTGTCAGTCTGTGAGCCAGAAGCAAAGCAGGAAATCTTGAGGTAGACTTTTGACAGCAGTAGTGCAGACTCACTCAACTGATCTTTAAATTACTGGTAGGGGAGGAGTCCAGATGGGTTGCAGATCTGCTGAAGCAACCATTTAACAATGAAGGATTTGTTCACACTGAGCAACACACTGTTCAGAATTAGCTTGGGTATTCCTCCATCATTAGAAAATAGAAACATTTTCATATAAGCTTGCAAAAATTGATTTCTTGATATTGGATTTCCTTTGACTCTTTTTGCTCATCTATCTGACATGGAATGTACTGTACTACAACACTGCCTGTCACTGAATGGTAAGAAAGGAAAAATTGTTTTAAATGTGTATTTTTATTTGAATTACATCCATCTTGGTCCCAAATAACAGTACCCAGAACTTCCTCTTCACTTTTTCAGCTTTTATTTCACTTCATATTAGGCTTGCATCAAAATAATTCAAGAAGTGTTAGAACAGTCCTAAGCATTGTTGGGTTTTGGTTTCTTACAGTAACACAAGGTTATGTTACCGTCAGAATGTAGTATGATAGAAATGGAATAAGATTCCAGAGAATAAGAATCTCACATATATAAAATGTGTTAGAATTATTAACAGGTTTTCTTTTTTGGTGTCCTAAGTCATTCATGACCTATGGATATACTGCTAATAACCCTTGACATATTTTGTATGCAGTTTAAAGCCTTTTTATATTGTACAAATTATGTTTATATTTTAACACCAAAATATATATGAAACCATGAAGCAATTAATCAAGCTACAATGTGAATATCCAAAGTAAATTATAAAAGTTAAAGTAATTGTTGCGAAATGCTTTGTCTGCCTAAAATTCACACAACAAGAATAGCTGCTTCAGGGTTCTATTTAAATCTTCACTCAATTTTATGTGGTTTCTAAACTTTAAGATTAAAATATTATTGATATTAGCTAGGATAACAATTAAGGTTTTTTATATTTAATCATAAGTAATGTTTTTCTTGCAGAGAATATTTACTTTTCTGTCAATTTTACACTAAATTTTTAAATGAAATTATAAAGATTTTCTTTTTATCAGTTGTCATTTGGATCCACCAACTCCTACAGGAATTCAAATAGAAAAATTTCAAGAAGCCAAACATTTTATTTGTATAGGCTAAGTTTCAGAATTGATGACCTCCATTTTCAGCTGTGCTAACCACATTCTTCACTCGGTCTCATGTTTCTTAAAATAATTTGGGTTCTTGCCCTGTAGAACCATAATCCGGCAGCTGCTTTGTTTTTGCAAGAAAACTCCACGCAGTGAATGCTCTATGCAGTGTCAGTCAAATTGATGCAAAGTTTAAATACTGTGGCTCTTGGATTGAGGTTGGAGGTGACCTGTTCAAAAGAAATTATAGCAACATAGCCTCAAGAATGAAGCAAGCAGCCAGGCTGTCTGAGTGTGGGTGAAATCTGATGAATTATATGCTTCTTGGATTCCCTCCAGGATCCCAGTCAGTGTCATTAATTTGTAAGGGCTGTGAAATATAGAAGGAGCAACACATCATGTGCAACGTGTGTACTTTGTATTTAAAGAAGCTGGGAATGCACGAGCATTTTCTGTAGATGAAATCAATGGGATTTAGTTTCTAAAGAAATTAAGTCCTCTGAAGGCTTTACTTTGTTCTTTGTATCCTCTTAAAGCAAACGAACATATCACATTTAAAGAAGTGACCTGTTTGATATTTGTGTCAAACTACTACAGCCATATATAAAAAGGCTTAGAAATTGAAGGTTCTGGGACCTAATGTTTGCATTGCTTGCAAAATTATCAAGAGCATGAGTTGATGCCAGCAGCAACTATGCTAGCATGTAAATCAGATGTAGATCCACGCTCTGCAAAGGCTGGCCAAGATCCTGCCCTGTCACAGGCACTCTCTGTGGGTGGTCTCCTCCACCACGCTTGGCATCAGATGCCACTACAGGGTAATGAGGCTGTGTAATTAAATGGAAAGGTTTGACAAATGTGTCCAGGAAAGCAGTGAAACAGATATAGTGATAGGAATTCTATAATTCTGGTGGAATTGTTTGGAGTGGGACAGTTTGGAGCCAGGGCAAATGCATCTGCAATATGCTACAGGATGGTGCTTGGACCTCTTGTTCTACCTGGTGGGGAATGTTATTAGAACAGAATTAGAACGTCTTAAGAATGGGGCTTGGTGTTGCGAGGTCTTGGTTGTTGTCAAATACAGCGGAGAGGAGAACCGAACTGTAAGAGGTTGACTAT
>JAWLRI010000964.1:1790662-1802922 GCA_034781795.1 Crypturellus tataupa | reverse complement strand
GACTGTCGTGTTTATATAAGTTTGCATGATTTATCATCCAAAACTTGTGAAGAACTCATGGAAAGGAAAATTGTAGCTAAGCCTCACTGATGACAGAAACTGCCACCTGTCTGTATGATTTAGCGTTGCAGTAAGAGAAAACACAGATCGTAAGAAACATGCTAGTCTCAGCTATTCATGAAAATGGCCTCATTTTGTTTATCTTTTAACCTCGTGGTCATATAACAGTGAGAGGTGAAGCAGTGTGAGACTACTTCACCTAGGCATTTGAGGAGAAGACCCTAGTTGCTGTTTTGATGGTCCATAAAAAAAGCACTGTTCATGCAAGTGATATTAACTTATTTCAAAGTTACTGACTTTACTGAACTTTAATCCTACAATAAAGCTTTGAAATTTGACTTAGAAGGGGTGGAAAAGAAAACTAAACTTATAAGCACAGCGCTTTTCTGGGAATAGGTTTGCATGCTTTTCGGAGGATGTTAGTTCTTTTTTCTTGGAGAAATTAAAAAATGTGTTCTGAAGCTCTTCAGCATTTTTGTTTTCTTTCCTTGCTATTATCCAGAGACGGTTTTTTTGTTACAAGCAACTATTTGAAGAATGAAGTTTTAAGGGCTATGTATCTATTGACATTTTTTTTGATATTCTTAAAAAGCTTTAGTTTTAAATAAAAAAGAAATATATAAGGTTGTGTTTTTGGTCTCCTGACTTCAAAAACATATAGATATTGCAATGTGCTATGGTACTGCTCCCCCTTTTTTCCCTCCTTCATTATCACAGCACTCACTCACTCAAAATAGCTCACCATATTTATAACAGACATGATGAATAGTGATGAATAATGATGATAGTCTGGTTGCTTGTCTTTGCGCTGTGTATGTGGACTTGCATAGATCCAGTCCTGCTCAGCTTATTCATCAATGATGCTGGGCCAGAGTGTTTGCAAGTCTGAGGATATGAAACTGGGAGGAGCGGCTGATACCAGAGGGCTGCGCTGCTGTCAGAGGGACCTGGATAGGCTGGAGAGAGGGGCAGAGAGGAGTCTCGTGATATTCAGCAGAGGCGAGTGCAGGGTCCTTCACCTAGGGAGGAATAACCCCATGCACCAGGACAGGCTGGGGATGACCTGCTGTAGAGCAGCTCTGCAGAAGGAGTAACTGTTCTATGATTCTTTGTATGCACTCCTTACTTTTTTTTTTTACAAAATACTGCTAATGAAAACTGGGTGTAGTGGAAGTCGTATTTTTGGTGATATTGTCTTTACTTTTGTGTTTCTCATGCAGGTGCAGTTTTCTAGCCATGAGTCATCGTGTGCAACAAAAACCTGTAGGTTCTGTCATTCTCTTCCTTCCTGGCACCTCACTTCTTACATCATGACTTTCCTAAAAATTTCCTAAAAACAACACTTATTTCCCTTTTCTCTATTTCTCCTCCAATTACTACTGCAAATTTTCTACTGTCCCAAGATACATAGCCTTTTTTTTTTGAGTGGTCACAAATCAACCCTCACATTTTTCTTATCACCAGACAATTCATATTATTCAAGTGTCCTAGGAGTATTTCATTTCCATATCAAGCAATGTTTAGCTGATGCATGTAATTACTTTAGTTCTTGCTTCTACATGCAGGAAAACTTAAACACAGGCTTTGTGTCCGTTTTATGCAGGAATTTTTAATCAGCAGTTAACGAAACAACCTGTCAGCAGACAGCTGTGCTACTGAGGTGACATGAAAAACAAATTCACAAAGTAAGTTTGTTTGTAGACTTTCACCTAACCTTGGAGCTAATGAAGATTTGTTGTTTTTTCTGCAGTTTAACCTTGTTTTGTCTAGCTGGAAATGTGGCAGTAGTGATGTCAGTATTTGCTAAAAGCTATACCTTTTACAGGAAACAGACATAAACATCATTCAAGGTTTTGACAAGATTTTACACAGCATAGCAGGGCAATCCAGTGCAAATTTATCATAATAAAAGCCTTCCATGCCCATTTTGGATGATGTGCTCATAACCTTACAGATGTGCTCCACGTGTAGCTGAATGAAGCTATTCAATTACTGCTTTGGGTGACATGCTTGAGTGCTGTGACAAATGCCCATTAAAATGGCTTGCTGTTAATGTGGGTTTAGAGATGTTAAAATATCAACACCATGTAGTACAGTGCAGCTTAAGGTCACAAGGAATCACCAAACGCAGAGCCAAATATCCTAGGATTTGCAAGGGTTCTTTCCAAAAATGCATTTTTCCTCTGTGTGATGTATAAGAGAAAAAAGTAGGGAAGAGAGGGAGGGTTCCTGAGCTACTGGAAACGGAAAAGAGTAAGCTTGTTTTGCTTACAGAAGTTGAGATGTGCATACTCTGGATTAGTGGAAAGGTTGGGGCTTGGCCTCCTGAGGCGTTTTGGCCTTTGACTCCCTATGTAGTAGTGTGGGGACTCTATCCGGACTCAGTACATCTGGGATCTCTCTTCTGTGCATTAAATACTTCTTATTTTTTTTCCCTCTGCTTTGAAATATGGTGTGAGCCCTCCAAGTTTTCTTGCCATCTTCCTTTTCTTCCTTGCAGGTCTCTTATTGGCAAGGTATTATTGTTTTGAAAGTAGATGCTGCATGTGTACCTGTCTGAAAGAATGTATTCATGCAATTCCCTTATCCCCATGGGCTTTAAATGACGGTTGGCATGACTATTTTTTAACTTGAATGACAGCGGAATTTGGATGTGAATTATTGAGATTCCATAGTGTATGGATGGTCTTTCTTGTCTTTTCAGATTGCTGGGTAAAATCCTCTGGCTTCTGGTCTGTTGGAGGTATTGCTAGGTGATAACAGGCTTAAAATCCATCGTCCTGATGCTTGTTTAAAACATAACAGTTTTGTTGATGTTACATGGTGGTGTAACACACACACTTCCATAGCAACTAACTGACTATGTAGCCCTCTTTTCTGTAGAAAAGAACTAAAGATAAAAGAAATAATTTGAATCAAGCTTTAGGGCCAAATCATCTTTCTGTATCTCAAGGAAAGGCAACAAATTAGATCAGAAAATCTATATAAAAAAAGATATATAGAAAATCTATATATCTGAGGATTTTATGTACATTTAATGTTTATGATAGGTTTTTGTGATTTCATTTTCACGGTGAGAACCCTCATTTCATAAATGGCATTCTTTGTTCTTGTTGCATGTCACTTTTAATTAGACCGTTTCAACCTGATTTGTATTAGTTCCCTTTGGAAATGATATGAAATAGTGACATCTATCATATATCATTTGTTCTCTTACCTTTTCTGCATGGAAACAAACATGTGGAGAAATAAGTTTCTGGGAGACTTGCTGGACAATTAGTTGACACTAAGTTGTGTCAACTAATTGTCTAACAGCAAATTGTGTTACACAATTTGTGTTAGCAAATGGTTTGTATGTGGAAGGGAGAAGGGATGAGGCTTGTGAAACTGGCTTGCTCATGTCAGAGGTTTGTCCAAGGTGCTGTCATCTGCCTCAAAGCTCAGTCTTTTACAAAGAGCACCTCGGAAGCGGTTCCCTGTGTGATGCCAGTGCCCTTATACGACACCCTAGATCTTCTGATTTTTTTCAGTCTTCTCTGACCTAGGCCTTCGTGATGAGAACTGATTCTTGCCTTGGCAAGCTGGCACAGATCTACTAGTGATAGCCTCTGACACAGAAAGGATGATCCTTAAATTAAGCCTGTCTGGACACAACTAAAGCCAGGAATCATTCCCAAAGGTACAGTTACAGTGCAGACTGAAATCCTTAGCCTTATAATTTTTATCATTTTTATACATGCCTAGTCCTTCTAAGTTAGCTGTGATACTAAGCCCAAAAGAAGCTCAGCTTGATGTAGCTAATAACCCATGTACCAAGAGAGACTTCATGCTCTCAAGGTGCTTATTTACTTTATCCCATGTGTTGAGTGATGATTGAGTGTCTTAAAAAGCTGATTTTTAACTGGGTGTCTTCTGTTGTGGGGATCATGCACAAATATGTGCCAGTCCATTGCTACGCCCGCCTGGCCTTGTGCAATCCTGAATGCAGGGCTGGAGGAAATTCCAGCAGATGGAACAGTCCTATCCAGCCTTGGCACTACTAAAATGTTCTGATATTGCATATTATTGATGACTGTTTTTACATTACTGTGCATGGAGCTGAAGCCTCAAGCCATCTACTAATTCACAGGCATCCGGAGGTTGTCATGTTGTCACTGCTTCACTATGGAAGCTTTTCTAACAGTAAGCCTGAGACGCAATGAGAAATGATAATGTATACCATATGGTTGTGAAAGGCAGCTTTTACATCAATTGGGCTGGCAATTTCAGGGAATACTCTGGTTTATACTTTCTTTCACAGTGTTTCTTTCACTCCCTTTATGATAGTGCTGCAGAAAAAAAATGTTACCAAAAGCTTAGCTTCATATGAAAATAAATAACTTTAAAAATTATTATTTTACACAGTAAAAGAGCAGTAATGTACTTGCATTAAAATTAAGTTGTTGCAACTTTGTCGAGTTGACCATGCAACCAGAACGTTTTGCTGACAGTGATTTTTAGGCAACCAAATTTGCTAAATGTACAAAATGCAGGCTAATCACTCTTCAAATGTTTTGACCTACTTTCTCCTTGAACTCATTTCAAAATAATAATAATAAAAAATAACTATGGAGGGAGCAGATTACACAGCTCTACAGTTTCACTGATGGGAATGTGAATGCCATTAAAGTAAAAGTGCTTCCTGCTGGCAGACCAAGTATATATTTGTGCGGTTGTAGCTTCTCAATGCTCTTTCAGATTTTGGGAGAGATACAAGGCCAAGGAAGGACACTTATGCTGACTAAAACAGAGTTCTTTTAATTTACTAGGCTGTTCTATTTTGTTATATTATTCTTTATAATTCATCTGTGTAAAATTCACATTATGGAATCTAGAGTTTTTACAGTTTGCAGGGTTTAAGGAGAACTCAGAAATACTCTTCCTTATAACAGTTTGTAATTTCAATTGCTTGGTGAGTGATTACTGATTCACTCCTACATATTCCTCCAGATGTCTTCCTGGATATTCTAATTTTTAATGCTTTTAAAAATGCAGTGATTAGTGACACAGTTCTGCTGGGTTTCTGCCTTTTTTCTGTCCTTTCCATTTTAAAGTATTTATCTTCTGAAGTGGTATGCTTGAAAAGCAGATCTATAGTCTCCTATTTATAAACTCTATATAAACCTTACATAAGGTAGGGACAAACTGATTTTGTCACTTCTGAAAATATCATCTCAAGTCCATTCTTTGCAGGCAAAAGGTATTAATGAACTTTGAAGAGAAGAGAGAATTGACAGGAAAAATTAATCCTTTCCAGTCCAAAACAAAAATAAAAAAAGCAGAACTGCTGCATATCCTTCCTTTCAGCATCATACAAATTGTACAGTTTCAGTGTTCCTCCCCCACCTCCTTGGGAGAATTATTCTGTCATTTCCAGTAGGAAGATGATTTGCATAAACCAGTTCCTTTTCATGATTAGATTCAGGAAATCAGAATTATAATCTGATAGTGTTTTGCTTTTGTCCTGGAAGTTGCTAAAATGAGTCATCTAGTAACCTCTAATCCCATTTCTAACCATATATGGACATGTAGGGGACTAAAAATGGGGATGGTTTTGTGTAATTGAGAAGGTCAACACACTCAGCTTCTTTCCAGGATCTTAATTCTGCAAAGCAAATAAACAGATGCTGAGAGGCAAATGCACACTAAAAGTGCTTTGCCTAGGTAGGGTCTATGTAGCTAGGAATTATCCTGTAACAATGCATAGTGAGAACAGCAGAAGTTCAATAGGGCTTAAGAAATAAACTATAGGTATAAGAAATACATATGCATAAGCAGTAGTGCTGCAGGTCTCTTGTACTGAACTGGTTCTCTGCAAACTGCATGTGTCCCTGTACCTCCCTTCAGTTCATAGCTAGTTGTGCTGAGCTTAGTCCGGAAGAATTTTCTATTCAATGCAAAGTCCTCCTTGTATCCTAAATTCTGATTATTAGAGTATTTGATTAAAGAAACACATACCTTCTGCCAGCATCAGAGGGCACTCTCTCCAAAGCAAGCAGGCACATGACTCTTCTTCTTCTTGACTTAGATTTCAGCTCTTAGATGTAGCACCTTTGAACCAGAGTCAGGGTTACAGATCGCTTCTGGGGATGGTATATACAGTTCAACACATGGTTCTTCTTTTTTTTTGGGGGAAGATACCAAAGGCAAACTGTAAAAATCTTCTCAGAGTTAGCTATTTCCTTTTCATAAGCAGGGATGCAGAGAGGACAGCAATTTCAACAAGCATGGTGGTGAGGGAATGTTCTCAACAGAAATAAACACGAGGAAGGGTAGTGCAACTTGGTCCTCAGTCTTTAAATTTAGAATGTTTCTAAATAGGGAAAATATTTAGAGTAGGATCCAATGTTCTGGGTTTTCTTTTCGTTGGCATTAATAATTCCGTATTAAATGTATTGTTCTTTGTTATGCTGAATCTATTGTTTCTATAATGACTTCAGTGTTTAATAGCTGTATTTACCAGTTTTTAAGAATTAGTTTTGTAATAAAATGCAACAAAGCTTAAAATAGGAATCCCAACCTCCAGCTGAGTACCTGAGATGATACAAAATTAAGGAAATTTTGCTCTGTCATTCATGGACAAATGACTCTTTTTGACCAAGAAATGTAGCTTGGAACAACTCTGTAGAAGTCACATAACTGAAAACTTCTGAGGCTTGGCTTTATCTTAAGAAATAAACAATGAAAGTGATGCTAAGCCTGAGAGCAGATAGGGCTCCAGCTAAGACCTGCCTGGCCTCCTTTAGACCCTTCCTCTATGAAACAGGTCACTTTCCGGGTGCCTTAGCATACACCCAGAGGGACCATGTGCAGGGAATCAAGTGTGGTTAAGCAGTCTGCATCTGTAGCCAGAAATAAATCTCCTAGTGAAAAGATGAAATATAAAGTAGGGACAGAGTGACTTCACCGTGTCTGTTGCTTGTGTAGCGTTATACAGGATTATAACATTACCAGTCTTCAGGAAAATGACTGGGGGATAAAGCACCTGTTGAATAAAAAAAGGCAATGACCTTAGTTATTGTCCAGAAGATGTTAGCAGTAACTAGACAAGCTAAATTAAGGATTGACCTGGAGAATCACTTCATTTAGGGGGTAGGTAACTTCACGTTACAGGACATTTAAGTAAAGCTTGTTATGGTAAGCAGTTGTTGCACCAGACAGATAAATCTCCCTGTTACTCAGGTCCAAATCCAAAACCTGACTATTGTTATTTGATTGATCCTTTAGTACGGTATCTATAACTTGCTATGTGGGACCACTTATCAGATAACCAGGTAGTCTTGAGAGAAGGAGAGGTTAATATTCTGTCTATAGATGAGCATGAGAAACATCAGCTGTCTTGTATTTAACATACAGGAGATGAACTGTTCATCACGAGGCTCAACACTGATTTTCCCTTCGTGCATTTGGTCTTCTGTTCTGCTGCAAAAGCCATGGAGCAGGATATGGGCAGTAGCTATATTAGAGAGACATGTTCTAGATTTTCCTTCACTCCCCTTTACGAAGGCTTTGCTACTTCTGCTTTATTTATCCAGGCATATGTGCCCACACTCAAGCTCCATGCCATGTGCCTTAAGCATCCAGCTTGTGGGGTATCCTAACAGGGATTGGTTGGTTTAGGATGGCATGGCTTTCCTAGTTGGTTCTTTCATAGAGATGCCTTCCTAAATGAGGACTTTTTCAAATCTCAAGGCTGTGCTCATGGAAGTTTGTAAATATATCCAGCATACAGAAATATATTTTTTTAAAGTCATGGGAAGGACTGCATAAATAATGATTCCTTATTCATTCAACATGTTTCAATTAATTCCCCCATCATACTTAGCTTTGTTATTTAAATATATAACCTAATTAACAATGAAGACCATTTTTTCCTCCTTTATCCTCTGCAACTACTTTGTTTTTGTATCTCCATGCTAGTCTGCTGTCAGCTACTACCCTGAAGTTTGTCAATCACAAAAATTTTATAACAAAAAGCAAGTAGTGTTCTGATGTGCTTTTTTTTAGAGTACCCATTTATAATACCTGTATGTATTTTGAATGTTTAGAAGTGAATACATTTCATATTCAGTTGACAGGCTGTCTTCTCCTTTACTTTTCAGTAACACCAAAAATGTTGTATACATGGAAATAAAAGATGATTTGTGATGCATCTTTTCAGTGTTGACTTGGTATCTTTCCCTTGATATATTCACACTGTAATAGCGTTTTCTCTTCAAGAGCACTGGAGAGTGCAAGGTAGTACCCTTCAGACAACAAAACAGCCACCCCCTCTCCCCTTTCTGTGTGAAGTTCTTCTACACTGCTATCTAGATTCCCAAATAATGTAACAAAAGCTATCCTGAATAACATCAGAGGAATTATTTTTTTCGATAACTTTTCCATTTAGTATTTTATACCTTTAAGAGACTTGCTGGCTAATCTGCAGTTAGTGACAATTCTGACATTTTCTTTTTAGCAAAATAAAAATTCCCATGAGAAAAAACTTTACCTGTGTGATACAACTCCCACTTCTCATATATTACAGTCGAAATGTTACTTCTCTTTCAGTAATGAATTGGGCAGGAAACTCTGCCCTTTCCTTTGAATGACTCATGATGTAATTCACTTACAGATTAGCAACACAATTTATGTACTACATGGCAGTAAGTGAGGTTTTGCCCATTCCATCACATTTATTCTAGTGGAAACCCAACACTACATCCTTGCACTAATATTAGAACATACAGAACATTAAGCAAAAAGTCTTACTGCAGTTCATTTACTTGTATTTCTTTCCATTGTTCTAGGAATGTACCTTTGATATGCAAAAACACTGAATTCACCTAACTTCAAATGTTATTGGTTAAAATTAAGTAGAAAAACTACCTTAGTAATGACTTATCTGTGGCTGTTGAAGTCTACATTATATTCCAGTGGACATTAATTTTTATACAGAAGAACCACTGATTTTGTTGTACTAGTGTTTAATATTCATAAGATTTGCAGGGGTCAGCACAACTCTTCAGTGTACTGGGTGAATGAAGGAGCTGTGCCCACTTTGCATACTGTGTTGTCTTTTAAGCCTTTAACATACACACTAAAGAGCATTTGCATGGTATTTTCAGTGGAGTATTTCATGTTTTGGGCTTATGGTGCCCTACCAATGCGATATAAAAAGAGTGAAGTGATAGGCTTGATGCCTTTAAAAATGATAACCTTTTTTGCATGAGGAGTCTTCATATCCACAGGTTCACTCTGCTCATGCCAAAGATATAGCAATGTTGAGAAGATAGGATTACTGGAGGGGTGTTGGTAGCTCTCTCATTAGGTCATGCAGCCAATTTCCTTCTATAACTAGTAGTAAGAGATAGTCTCTGCCAGACAAGAATTCAGAACAAGAAGAGTCTAACTACATTGCTTGAATTATCTTAGAAAAAACTATGGATAGAGACTCAGGACATCTCTCAGATCTGTAACTGAGGTAAATACAGATCCACTGCCTTGGGAATTATCTCCCTGCAGAGGTTTTTATTTTAAGCAGAGGTCTTTATTTTAAGCAAGGGAAAGGAAAACAAGGCAAAAAGAAAACTGAAACAGACTTTAGTTGGGTCAAAAATGGGTAGGTATTTTTGGTCTCTGCATGGAGAGGAGGGAGGAAATGTTGCCTTTGCCCTTTGAAAGAAGTCCCTGCTGAGTGAAAAAGCCTGCTCTTGTGTTTCGTTTCTCTGCACAGTATTCCTCCTTCAGCCTTTCATTTGGGATTCCTCCTGCCTTGCCAGCCACAGGGCCTTCAGGCCCTTTGACAGTGACGTGGAGCCACCGTATGCCCTACTGCAGTTATCAATAGTTGTTCTCTCTTAAAAGAGCTCTTGAACTTGTTTATAAGCGTTGCCACTGCCTTGAGTGAGAGCCACATTAGCCTCTAGGGTTTAAAGTAGAGCTATGGCAATATCAACACCACAGGCTTCAAAGGGGTAGACTTCAAACAGAACTATAAACTATGTTTTAATTGACAGTTGTGCACATTTTTTTCCTATTCTAGTGATACCCAAAGGGAGAACATTATCTTGCCTATAATCTTTAGATGAAGTGAAATTCTAGAGTTCCTGGGCATAATCCAGTTGCAAAAAGTCTGGTGCCATTGGAGATGCTCCGGGGACCTTACCTGGCTCTAGTTGCCAGTTCAAAAGGGCAGGGGTCTCCCGGAGGTCTTGTCTCTCGTCTACCACTAACTTGCTGACATCTCAGATCCCCTGGACATTTCATATGACAATAGATGCCTATGTTTAGGCAGCTAAACTGAGGTAGCCCTGTGAGTTAATAGATATTAATCTCACTGAACATGAATAAGTTCCTTAACTCCACATGGAATAAAAAAGTGGTCATCTTCACAATAGGTACATTGGTTTTCTCCTTAAAGTTTTGAGTAGCTGTATTTTTATGCAGTGCAAATATAAATCTCTTCATTGATACCCCTTTAGTTTTTCTGATTACTAACAAATTATGTGTTATTTGTGATTTATTTCCAGGTTTTAAATGCACAGAAAACATGGAAAAAGCAAACGTTTTGATTGGCTCACTCTTGCACATATATAAAGGTCCCTGTCAAACATTAACCTGGAATATCTTTATTGCAACCAAGCCAATAGCTTTAATGTACAAACATTCATGATATGTGAATTTAAGCTGAAGCACTGTGATTAATGTACTTAAGTGGTGATGTGTCTGCAAACTAAACTTTAATCTCTGGAAAAACAGGCCAAGAGGAAGCCAAGAGTCATAAGTAATGATCTTCTGTTTAATTAAATGCAATAAAATCTAAAGGTGTTTATAACTTGCTACTGAGGACGAGCAAAGGATAATCTTATGGTTAAAATTGATGGCCTCTATATCATAAATTACTTAGCTTAACTTATAAATGTGATGCAGACTCCTCTATCATAATGATAAACAACTGTCATGCTCAATATTCACATACATGTAGCCGCATGCTAGGGATTGTCTTGGAAGGACTTTATGTCTACTATTTTCCTGAAGTGTTTAGCAGCTTAGTTCAGACTTTTTCCACAGTCATGGTAGAGTCTTAAAGGATCAAATGCCTGTATGACAGGAAATTGTGCCAGGAAAGAGAATACCATTTAGTGGAACTTGGTTGACCACAGCAGAAAGAAACCATGCATTATTCTGAGGATGTGAAAAATGTCTCTGATGGGTTTACTGCATCCACTCCCAATTGGGAAGCAGAGGCAGGCACTTTTAAGACAAGATCTTTGCAGAGCAAGGAAGGGATGGAGGGAGGAAACCTCATGGACAAATCAAACTAACATCGCCTGAGATGAGGCGATACAAGAGGTGAGAAATCAGCTACAGGTCCTAGGGGTCTGTAAGGCAGTTTCAGTTTAGTTTTGCAGATTTTGGGGAAACTCACTGACGTTATTAATGGGAAGGTTTGTCAGACCAACCCATCTGTTGGAAATAATCTTTTGATGTTAATTTCTACAAAGTGTCCTAAAGATAGAATTCACTATACTACAAAATGTGTCTTTTTTTTCCTTCAAATAGCAGCTGTACTGATAGACTTTAAAAACAAAAGACCTCCTAACAAATGCTGTATTCAACCATAATGATGTAGTCTGTTCTGACATAAGCCCTAATGAGGCAATACATTCTTACAGTTTTGAAAGCCGCAAGTGCAGCACTTCAGTACTGCCTTTCTATTTTTTATATAACCATGGGTTAGAAATCATTTATTTCAGAGTCCTCACTATGTTTGAAAAAAAATTCTTTACTATTTGGTCAGTATTTAAATACCACCTAGACCAGATTCTTTTGTTAAAATCAGGATCATACTGACCTTATGTTAATCCTCCTCAAGAGGAGAAAGAAATTAAATAAACAGAACTACAGTGAATATTACATTTAAAAGTGAGCTGCTATTTTTCACCATAGTATTTGACACATTTTCCTTTCCTTAGAAGAAATAATGTTGGGCGACTGCTCAGCTATGAAAGTGAGATATTTCTGAGGGTGAACATTTCTCTCAGTTTCGTATTTTAAAAGAGATTGTTCAGATGCAAGAAATTGCCAATCAATCATCTTTGCTTAAAGAATTCATCATGTTGGTGCTGAATGAGTATACAAGACACTGCCATAATGCATTGACTCTTGGAATCAAATTT
>JAWLRI010000964.1:1759535-1782391 GCA_034781795.1 Crypturellus tataupa | reverse complement strand
TAATGAGTTTTGGTAAAGCATATAAATTTCTTTTTCTAACAAAAAAGGGAAATGATAGAATGTGATACAGTAGACAGCATCTGTGAACAGGTTAGTTAGTTCAGTTCTTTTTCTTTAAGGCATTTGGTCATTGCTATTGGTGATTTTCTGTTACCATTGAAGGTCTTAAATCTAATAAGCACCTAGGATGTAAACAAAATGCAGGTTGTAATGCTGTGCTATGGAAGTAAGGGCTGTCTCCCAGATATTAAGCAGTCACTGCTTCTTATGTTTAAGGACAGAGAATCTTTGTACAGATATTAAGATCTTACAATGCTTTCACAGCAAAAGAAACAATTCCCAAGTGTTGCTGGATATTTATTTATTTATTTATTTATTTGACTGACGAACCAATCTGAATTCACATTCCATGAGGGGCACTTATTTACAGCAACACCAATTATATTTATTTACAAACAAAGCGGGAAAAAACACATTTCAGAATTTCTCAAAGAATTTGGAAAAATCAACACAACCTTTAGTTTCACTCTATAAAACATTTCCAAGACTTACCAAGTAAGGGACTGGACTTCTGAAAGAGCGGGAACTCCTAGGGCTTCTGAGGTGCTGGGACCATGGGCTCCAGCTCCAAGCAATCTGTCTGGCAGCCCTTCCATAGACTTCACATCAGGATGCCCTGGGAGCCCAGGAACCTAAGTGTTAAAGAGCCAGGAGTCAGGGATCTAGCCCTCCTAAGAAGTATGCTGGAAACCCAAACTAGGCCTCCCAAAGAGCCTTGTAAACCCCAGAGTGCTGGAGAGCACATAACCGAGACTTGGAGAGCTCGTGTGCCTGAGAAGTCAAAAAATGCTCATGGGGAATGAAGAGCTAGAATTAAGTGTTGATTTGGGTTCTGAGGTTGAAGACTAGAATAAGGAAAGATTGGGAAACCTCCCCAAAGAATTTATTTCTGCCCTAGCTTTGTGTATAGATTTCCCTGCTGAAATCAGTTATAAGTTTAATGTAGTAATCAATGAATTTTCCGCAATACTAATGATGGGAGAAGAATCTCTTGCATGTCAGCAAGGGCGAGTTGAGGAAGGAGATCTGGGTTCTCTTAAGAGGTTTGGGATAGGTTCTTTGCATTCCATTGAGGTAACGGCTGATGTCAGTAATGCTTTACTGTAATTAAGTATTATATTAATGAGTTTGCTCCCATTATCAGAGTTAAGCAAGTAGACAGCATTTTCAGGCTTAAAGCTTAAATGCTCTGCACCTATCAGATGTTAATGTTATTAATAGTTATTTCCCTTAAAAGAGTAGTTTGTATCTTGTGATGTTTACGAAGTGCTTTGAAATACTTATATTGGAATTATCATATAGTTTACTTACCACTACTCCTGCATCTTCTTCCACAATAAACTTAAGTGAACTATTTTTGGCCATGGTTGTGCATTTTTAGTGAGAGTTGGGTATACATATAATAGAGGCCACCACTTGGCCCATTTGCCTCTAGCTGTCATTCATTTTGATTCAGCGCTATGGAACTGCAATGCTTTAGTTATTCTTTTGGCCCCTGCTATTTCTGCTGCTCCAGCTTATTTTTTATTTTACTTTTTTAAGTCTCTAGTGGATTGGAATACAAACTCTGCAAATTCATCAGGTTATAATGGATGGTCAAGAATGATTAATGTCATGTGTTAGTTTTGGAGTGGTTTTGGATGTAGATACACTGCAGACTGTGGTGTTTTGTGGAATTTTAGATTAAACTGCAGCCTGTCTGTGTCCTCCACATATTGTTTGATGGTTGTGGCTGATTAATCATATCTATTACAGTTGGCACACTGTGGGGATCTGAACAAATACTGGCCTTTTTCCCTTTTTTGTGTGTGTGCATTCCCACAGAACAAAAATATGTTTGAAGAAAATGTTCATTCTGTCCTTTAAAGTCCTTTGAAAGTTAAGAATAATTGATTGTATTTGTTATTAGTACACTTCAGTTTGAGTAAGTGGTGTAGCTAAGCTTATTCTGCAGACTCAACCTGTTCTATTAAGGGCAAAACCTACAATAGTTATTCTCTTCATGTCCTCATCAAACATTTTACAGAGATATTTGCATGATTCAGAAAATCTTGTCAGATTTTTAGGAAGGTCTAGGAGTAGAAATGTGTCCTGTATTTTGATGTGCATGAGCTGAAAGTTCCTATTTTGGCATTTCCTTCTTTGTACATAATCTTCTTCCATTACATTCCTTATCAGGGCAGAAGAACGGGCTGTGAGAGAATTTACTCTTTTTTAGAACAAGAAAGAACCCTCAGACTTTGCGTATTTGCACCTTCAGATAATTTCCTACCTCTATATTTAAGTATATTAACACCAGTGGGTTTTTTTCAGATGTACCAGAAAGTCATGTCTAGTGACTTGTAGGTGTAGATATTTTAAACTCCTGATAAACAATATATTTTGCATAGGAGCTTAAAGAACATTTACATTCCTATCACAAGGAAGTGATAGGAAGTATTACTGAAGTTTAAGCAAAGTCAGCATAGGTAACATCAGCAGGATGTGGTATATGTAAAAAGTAAAATCACATTTTTAAAATATTTTTCCTTAGATATTTTATGCATTTCTGTTTTACAGACAAAAGATGATAGATTATAGCTGGGCATGAAACATCCTCCTCATTAGAGCTTGGCTTTATACTCTCTTTATATAAATCAATCATTTTGCAAAAAATGATGGATGGTAGATTTAACAATTACTGATCTACTAGAGATTCTTTTAACTTCATTGGCTTTAGTTATTATGTCAAAATTAAATTTTAATGACTTTTTAGATTCAAAGTGATATTAGATTAAAACAGATTATTTGTGCTGGAAGAGAGGAACTCACAGTTTCTGGGAAATGCCCTCACTAGTCCTCCCCGCCTGTCCATTCCCTCCAAGTCATGAATATCGCCATTTCTTTTCTACTTTATGAACTACATCCTACACAGGTAACTACTCTGGCTTTCCACAGGTTATAGGCTCAGTCAAAAGTTAATATTTTATGGGGGAAGGCATTCTTCAATGCTAACATCCAAACTTAGGTATGATTTTCAAAAAAAAAGTTTCTATGGGGTTTTCATCATTTTATCTGTTTTTTTTGCTAAGCACCAGAGTTGAATATATTCATCGGAATACGTTAGAGTTGAAAGAAATATGCAGAAACATTTTTAAACACTTTTAAATGGATATTTGGTATGATTTGTATTTTGAAAGTACAGTTTGACTGGAGCACTTTGATTTTTTTGAGTGGTATTCTGCAGAAACCCAGCTTCTCTAAAAGTGCTTCAGGGCATGCAAAGTCCCTTATTGTTATTGTTTACAGTCAAGAATTATTTTGAAGTATTGAAATAATTATTAATGAAACACAGTATCTGCCCTTACAAATGAAACCTAACTCTTTCTAGTTTTCCTTGAAAACTATACTTTATTTAGGCATACAAAAAACACAAAAATAAACAAACTAAAAAATCCCTCTCCTTAATATACAAGATAAAATCCCAAGAAAGAACTTCATTACTTAAAATTCCAAGTATGATGGATTGTCTCCAAAACTATGCAAATGATTTCTTTGTTCAGTTTATGTTGGATTACTCGGTTGAACATAGTTCCATTTCAAACAATCAGAAAAATTAGATGAATTGACCAAGGGTCTACAGGTATTTTTACTCATGTAGTATATATGCACATGGAGACAAAAGAAAGGAAAAAAGTTTATTGTCATATCATCATTACACACTTAGAAGTCAGAACCTTAGTTAACCTTAGAGTCTTCTGACTCTAAGGTTAACACTTAGTTAAAATCCCAAAGATTATTAGTGAGAAGTGTGAGTTATATTTTCCACTTTTCTGTACAATATAGTTGGAGTCAATTATCAGTGGCCTGTCCTCATCCCTTTGGGATTTCTGAGGCAGTTCCAAACCCATTGCACGGCCTTGCAGCCTTTGAACTACACCAGGCCTTGGACTGTATTAACTCTTCTGAGCAACAAAGTTCCTTGTATGGGAGAACATTTTGTAGTCCCCGGATAAACAGTGAAATACGTTGTAATGACAAATCCAGAAAAATATAATTTAAATAAAGGAGTAATTACTGAAAACTCTCAGTTTGTGTAAATGCTGAAGGCCATTCTACCTTACAGAAATGACACCATTTGTAGGATTAGTCTCTGTAAACTCAAGACTATTGTTTATGCTTTAAATGCAACTGATGTGACCAAAGAAGGATTAAATATGTCTTTACTTGTGTTACTGTTTCAGATGTTTTGGACTGAATTGTCTTTTGGCATTTATTAGGGCACTTTGGTCTGATTCAATTCGTGATTTGCTTAGAACGTACCTTTGCTCTTTTCCTTCTCTGTTTGCTTTCTACTAAGAATCCACAGGAAAACTGTAGGAGATTTCTAAAAGAAAGATTACTTCTTTTGTCAATGCAGTATTTTAGGGAGAAAAAAAAGAGCTATACCTTTGTTTATGATTCATTTTTGTTTCTCCATGATCAGCATTAAAATCCCCTGCAATTTCAGAAGGAAGAAAAAAATAAGAAGAGATTAGGGTTTGTGTTTGTTGTTATTCAAAACCAAAATTACCAGGGTTTAAGTTAATGCATGAGCATCTCTAGGCTGGAATTGACTGGAATATTCAGTGAAACATTTTTCTCTGGAAAATGCCTTTTTTGTAATTTCTTGTTAGGACCCCAAAGATCTTCATGGAGTTTTGCAGAACCTGAAGAAGAAACATTAATGGAGAAAATTGCTGGACCAAAAGAGAAAAAGAAGAGTAGCACAAGCTAACGTTGCTGCTTTAAAACTACTTTTAAAGGATTGTTTTTCTTGTGCTCATGAGGTCTCCCTGTCCGCAGGTTTCTTCACGTTTTTGAGCAGCTTCTGGCTTTGAGATCCTTTGGCTTTTTTGGTAGCATGCAAAAATCAAGTTATCTCTGGAAGGGGAAAGTGGATATCTTGGCTAATGGAAAACTCAGAATGGTGTGAGGAGACAGAGTGCAGAGATACATCAGAGAGCTGGCTTTAGTTCAAAGCCATAGCTCGTTTGCACATAAGTCTGCTCTCTGGACCTGAAGCCCAGCAGCTGAGTGGTCATGGACCCCATTCTCTTGTATGGGCAGGTGTGGTGGGGCATGGACTGCTGTTGTAGGGCCTGCTAACTCTCATTCAGCACCAGCACTATTGCTGGTGAGTTGCCATGATGCATACCCATGCGATAGTGTTTCATATTCTCCTAGCACTTTAGTATTAAAGCTCATGAAGTTCTCCAGGCTGCACCTGTGCACAACCGCAGCATTGCATTATGGGCTCAGCCCACCAGGGCTGAATGAATTCATCTTGCCCCGGATAACGCACTCATCTAGACCCGGTTAACTTCCTAAGCAGTTGCCAGGTTTCTCCTCAGACTTGCTTTCAGATTCAGCAGCATGGCATAGAAAGATCCACTGGGCCTGTGGATCCAATCACCCAAGCTCATTTCATGCTCTCCTTCCAAAGACGACCAGCGCTGGAAGCAGCACATCTGTGTCGGGGCATTAGGGACATTCAGCTAATAGCCTGGCTGCACTTCTGTTGGCTTCAAAGTTGCAATACTGATAATTGCTAGATGGCTAAGAGATGACATTATTGCAAGTCCTACATTTGGCACAGCATTAGATACAGGTCTACTGTGCGTCAGCTTCAGTTTGATCAAGGCACTCCCTTTATTTAATCAATTCCAACTCATTTTTTCGGTGTTTAATTTTGTATCTCCCAGGGGGATGTCCCAGATCCCATTCATGGTTTTATGAGAAATACTCCTTAACCTCAAAATAGCAACATTCTCTGTAATAAAATTTCCTAGTTAGTTTCCTGTGCCAACATTAGACAATAACTATTAAAATATCTAGTGCTTCAGAAAAAACTCTTCTGAGAAATAAACCTGTCTTCTAACTTGCTTCCTTTCTGCTGGCACCAGTTGAATGTGGAGACAGCAGAAAGAACTGCTGACGCTTTCTTCAGGTTCCAAAAAAATCCACATCTGATGGAGCTTTTAACTTCTATACTCTTCCACACATTATTTCAGGATATGTCTCAAGAGTAGAATGTGGTGCCCTTTACAGCATTCCAAGCCAGCTCTGAATGTGACATGTTGGTTACCATGGCATTAACAGGACTTTTCCTTTCATGGAAAAAAAATCTTTTTCTTTTCCTTCCTGACTAATTACCATGAGTGAAACATTCCCTTAACATGGATATAGGGCTTCCGACAGTCAACCTGATCGCATCAGATGCACTTGAGTAACTTGTTTGGTGATGCCCCATGCTGTCCCAAAGCCGAGTGTCTTTTTGCTGGACATCACCTTGGTCTTTCCTGTTCTCTTCTGTACAATGGTTACAAGGCAAAGACTCGGGTCACTGTATCAGGCTATTTCAGTGGCATTTGCATGTTTACTTCTTGTTGTTGGCTCTATTTTTGGGACATTTGAGATGCAAGTGGTTTGAAAAGCCTGGGTCAAGCTGCATCCACAAGGAGCCTCAGCAGCTGTGCTCTCTGGCAACGGAGAGCTCGTGCAGCCACCTCACTCTGCCCTAACCTGGGTCTGATTAAGTCTCCAGTGAAGTTGTCAAATGGTGTTGGTGAGTCAACATTTGGCATCATCTAATGTTAGAGGAGGCAATGCCTTGGCAATGACTTAATTTTAAATTGAAGAGATTTGTTTATGTGAATGTGGGGGGCCTCTTAATTTTGTTGACATCAGGGAGAACAGTTTGGCTACATGGTGGTGGTGGAGGTTCCTGCTGGTTTGCTCTGCAGCAGGACTGAAAGGGGCATCCATCTAAGGCAGAGCCAAAGTATCATACCTCCTGCAACTTGCAGACATGAGTGATAGAGTTACTTCTGGCCCTCATCCCTCTTACTGATCTCCTGCTGTCAAAATGATACTGTTGGTATTTAAACCTGAGGTCTGTAATCTCAAAGATATAAGGATGAGAATCTATCAAAGATCGCTGCCTTTGAAAAATGGCTGCTCTACCTCCCTGGTTATCCTAGAAATATTCATCTAAACAATTCCTTAATAAAACTGATGCAATGGCTAAACGTCAGGATTTACGCAAAAGCTTGTTTCTTGAAATTTCTTAGTAAGGACAACTTCATGGCCAGACCACAAGGTATTTTCTCTCAGATGAAGCACCCTTCACTAGCCAGTTGGGTAGGCTGTGCATACCCTACGTAGTCTGTCCTCTGCGGTAGGACTGCCTGTACTGTAAATATATCTTCATGAATAAGATCAGCTCAGTCACGAAGTGCGGTCTTCGATGCGTCGTCTAGCTGTTACTTCTTGTGCAGGAGTCTGTTTCTCTCTCTCTCTTTTTTTTTTTTTTTTTTTTGTTATCCATATGGATCAAATAAATCAGAGACAAAATTTCCACCTAAATCTTCTTAACCCTTAGTTCCTTTGTAATTAGAAACAAATTTGAGGATGCTGTAACAAAAATACTAGGGAAAAGCTGACATCCTGGGAAAAGGTAAGAACTGCTTCCCTTTTCTCATTTTCTCCTGCCTTTTTTGCCTCAAACGAGTTAACCAGAAGTGGTGCAGCAAATGGCTTGTAATGTATCTACTTAACGTGTGAGAATGCTAACACAGTGATCTGACTCTGGAAGAGAACCAGGAGACAAGCACTGCTGAGTTTTATGTTGGCTCTGCAGTTGGTCTGCCTCCATATTCTCCGTAATTTGTTTGAAGCCTTTGCTGTGTTGCCCTTGACTTGGTTTTAAACCATTTTCCAGCACAGCTATGAGGTCTTATGCAATTACCGTTTGGAAAGCAACAGAGATCACAACTGTAGGTTTCATGTTTGCCATTGGAATAGATCAAGTGATTTGCAGGAGTAATCAATACCAAATTTGATTTTACATTATCATCTTGTATTTAAAATATAAAAAGACATCACTGGAGACTTGTCTATAAAGTACATGGGGCTTATTTTGTAATTTATGGAAATATAGATTTGAAGAGCTCTTGAAATATTTTAGTCAACTAGGCCTAGTGTTTGATATAATTTTGTGTTGAATAAATCTTTCTTCAACAGGGAAATCAGTTGATACTCTGTCCTGTACCTGATAACGAACAAGTTAATTACTGTCACATAGAACAAAAAAATATAAAAGAACAGGCGATACAGAGAGATGGTAACTTTCTTTTTACATCTCCAATTAAAGATGTACATCAAATCATACCATATAAATATTTATCTTTCTCTCTCCTCTCTCTCTGTAAACCAAGCACTGCACGTGGCAAATGCATATTTATTGCTGACCAAATATCAGTACCATTCTGTTTTTAAAGCCAAGCGCAAATACATCTTTTTTCCTACATTCTTGTTCCCACTGTCTTTGTGTCACAAACTGAACTTCTTAAAAAGATGTAGGGCATACATGGGACAATATAAAGAGTTATATAGGGACGCAAGTCATTTTACATGACCTTTAATGACACAAATTTGGTAGGGACCACATGCTGTGGGTCTATTTACTCTAGGGATTAGTTACTCTTATTATACAAGCAGTGCAACGCTGAGAAGCTGAGTCACTGAGGAAATGGGGCAGGTTTTGAAAACTGATCTCCTGCCATTGACGTACATGTGAGAATATAAATGTTTTTGTTTTACGGGAATAGAACATCTTAATTAAGGGAGTCGGAAGGAAACCCAGCACAATCAGTAGTACACATCACGTTCAAATCTGGCGTGGCTGTCTCAGGAATCCAACACGTACCCGTTGTTTTAATATAATTATCAAGTAAATGCGCCATTCAGACCATATCCCGTTACCAATTCAAAATGGTACATTCTGGGATGCACCCCTCCCACTTTCTCTTATTCAGCCATGAGAATTAGGTCACTGGGTAGCAAAGACCACGACCACAGCTTCTGACGTGCCCGTCTGTCAAAGTTGCAGGCTTCTGTGAGACTGCATTTGTACCAGCCAAGGGTTTCACATTTGCCAGTGAGCTGAAGGCATGAACAGACTTTTCCGGCAGTAGATAGTGTAGCACAGTAATAGACTATTTTCTGAATGGGACAGTCAGCATCATTTTAAAATATGAATATAAGTCATTAGAAATATGAATTACTTTCTGAGCAAATTTTGCGGCAAAAGAAAGGGAAACTAAATAGGAAAGACTCTCCTTAACTCAGGCATTGGGAGGATTCAACTGCTTTGAGTGTTGGCCCCAGTTCAAGAGAGAACTTGAACACGTGCTTAACATCTACTTTTTTTTCAGACTGGAAAGCATCCCATTCTTTTGCTCGCTTCTGGAGCCCTTCAGTGTGTCCCAAAGGCATCACATCCCCAGCCACAGGCTGCGCTGCAATTTCTTTTCAGCTTTCTCAGCTATCCTCATCCCTACTGACACTCTGCCTGAGAATTTCATGCCAGCAGTTACATCAGCAGAAGTGTTTATGTGCTGAATTGCCACTGGACGAAAAGTAGGGAAGAAAGGATTTAGACTGGCAAAGACTGCCATCAATATGCAAGTTAAGATAAAATATATTTTACAAGAGTAATTAAGCAAAAAAAAAGAGCTGAATCCAATATTCTTGATCATTTTGTTCAGTGACCTTAGACTTAAGAGTTATGTTATAATACTTTTAAAAAGTGTGAAGGATTTGGGGGGATTTTATTTCTGTGTGTATAATGTTGGGAAAAACAGCTAGAGTATCTCAGTGGTCTGATAAAGCTCACACAGCCTGAAAAACTGCTGAAAATACTTACCAGAAGAGAAGGTCATTTTTTTTTCTCAGCTCTTCATCTTCTTCTGGTCCACAAGAGTAAGGGAAAAGATTTTTGATACCTTTATTTTCTGTAGAAGCATTATTTTTTTCCAGTTTATCTCTATCTTAACGGTGTGCAGCATCAAACTGTAGGTGATATTGGATTAATTTCTTTGAAAATGTCTGTCTATTCTAAATGCTTTTGTCAGGGTTTGTGCAAACAGGACAACTTGTGCTGTTTTAACTGCTTCACAATATGACTCAGTGGCAGAGTAGGAGAACCCTCCCAATTTGCTTTAAGGATCCTGATGTCCTCAGGGATGAGGACGCAGAGGAAAACTGATGGTGACTGTGGCTATGTGGAATGGGTGATTTTCAAATCTTCTGTCACTTTGCTAACAGGCTGTAACCTTTAAATCAGAGGGCAGGGTGGTGGCATGTCGCCCCTCTCCTTGTGCTGTTGGTCCTGCTGCCCCAGGAGGTGATCTGGCCGTGATGGTGGACCTCCTTGCCAGGTCTGTCTTCAGGGGCAGCAAGATGTGCAAAAGAGAAGGAGCGCTGTTAACTGGCAAACAGAATAGAATTAAAGCAATTTAACTATGGTGGAACATGGTCAATTACACTGATACTCAACTGTTAAAACAATAATTTATGGACTGGGATCCCATTGGCATTTGTAAGATCAAGTCTGAAACAATGATCTCCGATAGTGATGTCCAGAAAGGGTTTCACAGAGCAGCCCTGATGGCTACTACTTGTTGGCTTTAATGAAAATATTTTAAGAAAAGCTGAACTCTTCCATGCAGGCCTAATCTCAAGCCTGTGGAAGTCATTCTTCTTTGGAGAAAATCATAAAATAATTAGATATTTCCTTAGTTTCATGTTTTCTTCATTGTTACAAATGAAATCTCTTCTTTTATGTCTTGCATATGTTGACTTTCCTTTTGTTTAAGTCTATCATGATAAAGGAACTGATTTGTTTTAAAGGTTATGGGCACAGAACCAGTCAATGGTAAAGCTGACTTTTCATCTCTTGGTCCCTGTTTGCAAACTAGCCCCGAGGACTGGATTTGCAAAAGAAATGTGTATAGCCAGTAAGTGTCCTACATAGATATTAGCAGACATAACTGAGGTAGAATTTCAGAAAACAGCGGTGTCAGGTGAAAAGCTTGGCTCCTTAGACATGGTATCAGCAATAACTGGTCATTTATGACAGAGCATCTGACCAAGTGGAACCTATGCTGCTTGTGCTAATGTCTTCAAAGTAAATACTGTATCTTTTGAGTCAACCCATTTCTTACTGAAATATAGTAATCAAGAAAAAGACCTTGAAAAAAGTGCAAGAGTTTTAAAAGAAGTTTAGCTGCTGGTTCTTGTGCTATGCAGACAGGCAGATTATAAATTCAGTTGATTATAGTTTATCTCGCAATGCTGTGAATCTGCAGAACGTCCTGTGGAATAAGATCTTGAGTGTGTTCAATGATGGGCAGTGACTGCTCTCATGCTGAGACCATGTAAACTGTGGGAACAGAAACCTTCTAGTTTAGAAATTGATTGTTATAGAAACAATCTGCATTAGAGCATGTCTGGAAAAGGAAAAAGCTTGGCCTCACAGCCCCTTTATGCTCCAGTTTGCATTTTACTTTGTATGACAGTAGTATAATGTGTAAGAAATGTAGGCAAAGTTGGCTGCTGTTTATGCTAACAAAACAAACGTTTCCTCCAGACACTGAAACATCTAGAAGCTCCTTATAACCTGAACATAAAAGCTTTTCCTTCAGCTTTGAGCGTCTGCAAAAACTGGGGGTAAAATATGCATCTGTAACCTAAATTCCCTTTGCAAAATAAGTTTTCTCATGAGATGGTCATGCTAATGTTATTTTACTACTCCATTCCAGCAATATCTCATAAAAATGAGTTCTGCCTTACCACATGAATTAAAACCACGACCTTATGTTTTGCTGGTCAAAATGGACTCCATCCTGTCCTACCAGGCGGAGGGAATCGTTACCTGTTTTTGCAGCCAAGACACCTGAGCGCTCCGCAGATGCTAACGCTGCGGTCGGTGCCTCAAGCCGGGTCCTGACCGGACACGGTGCCAGGGAGCAAAGGTGCCGCTGGCCGCACTGCCGGGCTCGGCCGCAGCCTCGAGGCTGCAGCCCGGTGCTGTCACTGCTCAGATGAGCGCTGCGCTCGCAGCTAGGGCAGCTGCAGCTGCCGCAAACACGGCCTTGTGGGTACGGAAAGGAACTGATATTTCATTCGCTTTGGTGTCCCGGAATGCCAAAGAATTAATTGTAGTTTAAAAGTGCTGAGCTCTCCTGAGACTTCCAGAATTTGCTTTTTCATCTGAATACTTTCCCCTTTAAAGCCTCTTTTCCCTGATAGCATACACATTTTTCAGCAATATTTTCCTTTGCCTAGCTGTATACACAGTCTCTCTCTCCACGTGCTAAAGAAACACGTGCCCAAATGAAACCACACATACCATTTAACTCAAAATACTCTCCCGTGTACATCTGTTTCTCATTAGTTTTTCCCCTGCTATATACACAGACTTAGCTTTAAGAAGTGTCATTACATTAGTTTGTATTACAGTATTATTTTTCACTTGGCTGTGTACCAATATAGTGGCCAAATACTTCCCTGGGAATTGCAAGTGGGTTTTTGAGGACAGAGTTTGGTCATTACATTTACACACAGTGTATACACTCATGTATACTCATGCATTAAAAAGGGTATTATTTTTAAGCGATGCTTTATGCAAATATTGAGAATAAAATATTGCAAACCAATGCACATATGCTGTGTTTGGTCCCTGTGTTTTTTTAGTATGAAGAAATGTGGGCATACACATTAGCGAGAAAAAAAAAAGTATGTTGTCTTCCAGGTACTAGAACACCTATTTCTGCCTGAGCTCAATATCTGCCTCCAGACTCATCTTCATTAGGATTTATTTGAGCACTGCAATCCTCAAAACACCTCCACAACTGTGGCCAGAAAAGATGCAAGCTACAAGAGAAGTATTTCTGCACCATTCCTAGTATAATAATTCCTCTTCTCTGCAAACCACAAGGACCCATCTAGAAAGAGATTTTTTCCCCCATGTATTTTAGAATTTTAAACAAGTGTCCAGGGGACCACCCAGATTAAGACCAATCACCTTAATGTTTGTGGTAATAACTGTATTTATGAACACACAGAGTTATAGATTAACAATTCCAGTCTGTGGCTCTTGTATGAAGACAAGAATATGTATTTTTATAGGTAAATATATGTGTGTGCATTTTAACATACAGATGTTTCTATCTGTCTCTCTCATATCATATTTCTCCAAAATGTTTGTGATGATATATTTTTTCAAATCCTCCTCATATGTATTGACCTTTCATACCTCTCTAACTCAATAATCTCTTACTCAGCAATTTCCAGTTTGCATCACAATGATATGGGTTATAATCCTAGATTGCAGAAGTTCATATGATAATTGTGACAGAATGCTACTGACTATATTCACCCATGCATCAGTGTTCATGACGGGTTATCCAGACGCTTGTGCTCCCCGTTTGCTTCTTGCAATGATTTCATGTGTTGTATTCCCTCAACCGCGCTCCCAGCCGCTGCCTCCTGTTTGCTGTGGTGGGGCGCTGTGGGGCGATGGAGGTTGTCCAGCGTGGGCCATGGTGGCAACCTTACTGGGTGGACCATTTACTTTTGGTAATTTTTTGCTTAAATATATTAAGTGCACATGCCAACTCAATGTGTTTTTGAGGATTCCTGTTGTGATATTGCCGGTTAGTTAACAAAACCATGCACTCACTAACGTAACTAGATTTTAAAATGTACTTAAAGTTCATTATCTTCTGCAAAGTTGTATTTTATGGTGCTTTCAGGGTGATTTATAATCTCTGTTTTTGCAGAAAAATACTGCTGCTGAAGGTTAACACATAAAGTTCAAAGCAGGATGTTTTTCTTCAGTCAGCAGAAAAGTTCATCCTTATGTCAAATAAGTTTTTATAACTATTAGACAGAACAAACTGTTTACGTTCAAAATGAAACTGTAACTGTTAGCTGTAAAATTTGCTTGAGTATACATTTTCAGGTTGAACACATGAAGCACCAAGGCAATTTTGTGCCTTTTATTAAATTGTTTTACGTCATTTTAATTTTCAGTTGGTGGTGCCGTAAAATAGTATGCAACTGTGTAATGGAAAAAATTGGTATAATAAAAACTAATGGTTTATAACCTAAGCAATGATAAAATTCAATCCAAATTTATTGTGCTCTGCAGTATAGAAATTTATGAATCTATTTTCAGAGTCTTGGGTGGGCTCTTTCTGTGCAGAAACTGGGCAGCATCTTTACGGAATTAGTGAGTAGCCTGCAGCCTATTTCAGTTTTAAAAGTGAACATGCATGCAAGTACATTTACTTTGCTGAGTAAGGACAGTAGATACAAGTAGATTCAGCTTTTGTTTAAAATGCACCTTCTCAGAAGCCTAAAAGTTTTTGAACAAGGAGTATTCTCTGCTAAACATATATATATATACACACACATATATATACATACACACACACACACAAGATCACACGGCTTTTTTGTATGAAAAAGAAAGAAATTGGTAATAGAGATTACTGTTTTGGTAGTACTATTTTGAGAACAGTGAAATTCCATACTTAAAAAGAATTTCAAAGTTCAGGGCGATAACAGGCTACACTTTGGGTCCTCAGAAAGCAAGATGAAGAATATATGTCCTCCTGGTCATGTTCTTTGGAAACCTTGTCAAAAGCTTTTCAGCTGCCTTCAGCTGCCAAATTGAAATTTGGTACCTTTAAAAATGCTGCTGTAGATGCAAAGGAGATAGTATGTCTATGCTTTGTTTACTCCTGAATCCTATTGCTCTCTATCCCACCGAATATGTTAACAAGCATACCAAACATGTGTTTGCTGGGCTACAAAAGGAAGCTGATCCAGCCTCGTGCTGCGTGTGCAGAGCAGGGCCTGTGTGCTGGCGAACGATGGAAGTCACCAGTTGGCACGGATTTATTATCACACACGGGGATTAGGTACCCAGCAAACTCCCTAGTGCGCTTTGTGCATGTAGCTCAAATCAGCACCAACAGAGCGGATTGAGTACATGGACCCGGGGTGTGGACATCCTGGGGACACTGGCACGCTCTGTGGCTGCTTCCAGCTTCCCAGTACTGACCGATTCCCCTTCTCCTATTTTGGCATTTTATTTTACTGAACCAGCTGTGCACCTGATTGACAGTGTTCCAGTTTTCATGTCCACTGCCCACTGAAATGGGGAAAAACTCAAGGTACAATTCTTACTTTCCATTTTCTGCCTTTTATAATCATCTGAATGGACATCCTGCAGGACTGAAATGCCCAACCGAGAGATGAAAGCTGGAGTTGCCTAAGAGGGCCTGCATGATATGAATGAAAAAGGGATACACACTTTTTTCCTCAGTACAGTTTTTAATATTGATGATGGCGATATCCTACTCTATGTGTGATAGGACTGTAGACTTACTGCTGGGAGGAGAGAGCCACATTTCTAAAGACATCAGCATTATGACCTCGTGTCCTTCATTACCGTCCTTCATTAGTGATGTGACTGCTTGGGAAACAGCTCGTAGCCTGACAGGATGCAACGAGAGGGGCCAGGGGTGCATGAGTCTTATAGCCACAGCAGCACTGTAGTCAGGGGTGGTAATCACACTGCATCCTTCCTGAATCGCTCGTATTCCCTAGAAACAACCACCCCAGGAGCTAAATTTTGACTTCAAAGGTGCATTGATGTCCTACTGGATATTGTTTAATAATTTTTTTGCTAGTATATCTTTTTTCCTTAGGATTCATTTTGTTGATAAAAGGACTTAAAATACAGAGCATATGTATTTAGCAAATATAATTATTTTGTTGCATACTTACAGAAGAAAAACATCAAAGAGGTCACAGTTTTCACACAACTTTCCTGAAAAGAAGTATGCATTAAACAATCAGTTACAATTCAGAATAACACATGAAAACTCAATTGTTGGGTCAGGAGTAAATCCTTAGCTCATGTAGTTCTGGTGCCTGCGCTGACTTCAAGGATTTCTTACAGTATAGAAGAGAAGCTCCCACAAGACTTCTGATTAATAGGAATGTTTTGTTGCAGGAATAGTATATAAAACACATAAATCATGAGGACGTCATTTATTTTGCAATTAAATTCTACACAGCATAGTAATGCTCATACTGTCTTAAATATGATACACGCTATAATAGTAGTTGGATCTAACCGTGGTAGTAAGAGGCTATCATGATATGTGCAGGGTGGTCATTCCAAAGGCTTATTTCAACCCTAAATTACGTTTTGTTGCAAACACTGTAGGGATGCTTCAGAATATGCTAGGAAAAAAAAATTGCAGTGAACAATGGGAATGAAAAATTAAGGCTGTCAAGAAAGATGACATGAGATTCTGATCTCCTTTTTACTGTATTTAATTCAAACTCTTTTTCAGGCAGGCATGAAACCTTTTTGAAAAATACATGCTAGGAAAACTGAAATATTAGACTAGCTTTTGTCAAATTTGCCTAACTTACCAAACTGAGAAAACTTTTTCTTTATACTTCCTCAGAAATAGCAACGAATCAAGAAATATGCAGTTATGCCAGAGATTTGGTTTTGTAAATAGTGGCTAGAAGGATGAGACAGTAACAAATTTAACAACTTTTAAGTTTTTTAAATAAAAATATATTAAAATGGCAATGTAGTAATATTCAGTTTATACTATATGCCTCACAAAACATTTAAAGATTTGTGATCTTGTGTGCTAGAATGTTCCAGGAATCGATAGCAGCAAAAATGCATATATTTTCAGCGACTTTGATGAGAAAAGAAAATGAAATGCTTTCTATTGCCCTACTCCTTTTAGATTATTTATATTGCCTTCTATTCTATTCTATTCTTCCATGGCATTATCTAAAGGAAAACAAATTAAAAATAAATGCAACTATAATGAACACGAATACACAATGTTCCATACAATTACAGAGTATTTTTCTTACTAACTACTTGCAGACACATGAATAGATCATAAAATCCAAATAACCCTTGTGTCATATTCAGAAGCGAAAATGGAGGAAGTCATAGTATTCAGCACAAAATCTACTCTGCTGCTTCTGCATTTCAGTTTCTTAACAGCCTTCAACAGGGTTTTCCTTTATTTTTCACTGCTTATTGTTTCATTTATTTTTTTTTTCACTCCAACATGATGATTATTTTTCTGTGGGTAACTTGCTTTTGGAAGCCGAGGAATTTTTTTTTTTTTTTTCAAATAAATTAGTGGAAGAGATAACTGCCTGGTAATTCTATCAGTATATCATAAATCTCATATGAACTACCTCTTTTTTATTAAGTCTCTTCTAGGTGAGACAAGATCACATTTCAGTTATTACAAGCAAATGGAGCTCTCCATCACTGTCCAGTTGAAAGGTAGCAAAGGATTTGTGCAATATTTATTTTTAATCTGTCTCTCCTTTATTGTTGCCATCCTTTCTTTTCGCTATATTTTCATCATCTAACACCAAAAATAATTTCATCGGTATATGGATATAGGCTGTAAGCTGTACTAGTAATGTAGGCCTAGACATTAAAAATGCTCCACAAAGTAACATGAAATCACATTACCTTAAATATCTTTGCAAAATTTAATATTAGACATGATATTTTTTCTGTTACACTAGCAAGATGGGCTTTTACAAAGCTCCTCTACAGGTTTTTTGCAAAAAGGTTGTGGAGGAGCAGGGTGTATAGTTGTGCTGTCCATTCATATGGCACAACCATTCCCTTTTGTTGCATCCTGATATTTTCTGAAGCAGTCAGTCACCCTCTCTTCTAGCAGTCTGGTGTGGTTCTGAGCTCAACCATCTTCATTTGGGAGGCATGAAATAAGAGATTTGATGTTAAGGACATTTGTGAGGATGGGCTATGTTGTCAGACTCTAGAGATGTACATTTAGTTCCTTAATCTATTTCAGATGCGATTTTGCGAAAATGAATGATTTGTTAGTACTCCTTGCCATATCAGAATCATTACAGATTAATTAGCCTGAATCACCAGCTGGCTAAATTATACTACTGAATCTATCTATTCTGACTGCATAATGAAAGCGTATTCTTTGTTTGTTATTTCTTATCTGTTAAATGTGGAGATCACAAATGTTTTGCTTCATTCTGACTCCCTATTAACAAGTAGGTGAGAGAGAAGAGCACCAGTGCATGATAAATGCTGCTGGCACTTGGCTGCTGGGGACTGGAACCATGAACATCTCTTGGATTAATTACTGGGAAGAAGATTTTTCTGTTTGTATGAACTTCAAGAGCCCCTTCAGTCCAAAGGAGACCTACTCACGTGCTCTGCACCAGCTTTGAAAGCGGAATTAGGTCCCAGTCGAGGCACAGAGAAAATTTCTTCTTAGGCGTGAAGGGACATTAATGTTGCCTCAGAGAAAGCATTGACTAATGGATTTTTTCTTGCCTTGCTATTTTTATTTAAATCTATCTTCTTCATTTGGAGTGGGAGAAACATCAGCTTTCTGGAACGTTCAGACACATTAAAGCTGGCTGTTAGTATGGCTGTAAACCAACTTCTCTTTGCTGGGGCTTTTTATAAGCAAGTGTGAAGCCAGCATGTTGTTCTTTCTGCTATGTGCTCTATATGTAGGCATTTTATTGCATGTGCTAAAAACGTGCTTTTCTGTTCTAGTAGGAATACAATCAACAGTGTAAGACTGCTAAGAGTAAATTGCTTGAATTTGCTTAAGTACGTGCTTCTGACTCAGTCCAAATATTGACAGTGAAAAAGACTGTAATTGCTTGCAGACTTCAAATATGAGCAGAGGGAATCCCATTCTTTTGACTATAAAATGTAATTCCATTAGATCCTGGAGTATGTAAAGAAAATATGTTACATAGTGTTCCAGCAATAAAGGACAGCAAAAGCCTGTATGCACTTAGCACATGCTAGTTTCATAGAGGGAGTGGGAGAGTTGATTGCATGTACCATGAGTTCATACTGCTGTTCATATGGAAGGTTCAGTGGCAGGTCTATATACCAATGTAATTACAAAATATTTACTCAATGGAAAAAAATTCTTATACATTGTTGTCCTATTACCATTGAAACAAGAATAGTGCATTTTGTGCAGTAGGACAAAGAAGCAGGGAGGTAGGGAACTATGTAGGGAACTACTGTGTTGTGCTCTGCTTATACTTGTGTTCCTATGCAAATGGCTACTGGTATCAGGAAAATGCCTGGTATCTGCTTATGAAATACTTTTAGAGCTGTCCTCATGGGCAGAGTTATAATATAAAACTATTCTTTTTGTTAACAAAATGTAGATGAAATTATTTTTACGTTATTTTAGTTGATTTGAATATATGCAATTTGAACATATGCATTTCACCACAGGCAGGGGACTGTTAAAGATGTTACTAACATATTCTATATCTAAACTGTATCAACAAAAATAATCTATCCTTTCCTCTGACATGAAAAGTTACTGCACTAAACCTAAAAAAGTATCAAAATAGACTAAATATTAGGAATAATCTTTGAGTGAGTCTTGGCAAAAGCCATATAAAGAGGACTGCAACATATTAACCCTCTGAGCTCAGCCCTCTTATTTAATCTCTCAACAAAGAGCTTACCATCTCTTGGGAAAATAGGTCCCTAAGTCATTATTTACTGATATTTCTTTGACTGTCAGCAAGGATTTCCAAAGAAAGATAAGAAATGTTGGTTACTACCTCCTATTCAATTTCACTGGGACTTAAGTAATCAGCTGACTTGTTCTTATTGGAAAATAGTTATGATGATAATAATACATTCTCTGAGTGACTACAGCTTGGTTTATGCACCACTCTACACTGCTACATCACTTGTTTAATCACAGTAGAATTTGCCATATCAGTGGACCGATATGGTTGGGTAAAATTTCTCCCCTCTCTTTCCTTCTCATTGAGTCATTTATCTGGGTGTTCCTTTTCCTTCCTTCCTTCCCTCCTTCCCTCCTTTCTCTCTTTCTCTCTCTCTTTCTTCTTTCTCTCTTTCTCTCTCTCTTTCTTTCTTCTTTCTCTCTTTTTTTTCTCTCTCATTTATAAAAGATAACTTTAAAAACACTGGGGGCAGAGAATAGATTCTGCAAAACTAAATAATTAGTAACTCTATCAAATACTGAAATCAAGAAAAAAGATTGCCAGAATTCCCCAGGTGTTGGCCACATGCATAGTTGCGAATGGGAGTATGATGACAGCTCTGTATCCATCAAACATTTTTTAAATACACAAATGCATCTGTTACGCATTCACGAATCTTGTTCATGTTAGTATAGGAGATACTTAAGCTCTTATAGTCCACAAAAAAAAAAAGATCGAAGAAAGAGAACTTACTGTGAATATGAGTCATGAGGGATAGAATTAACAAAGCCTAGACCAGGGAGACTTAAAAATTGGAGGTTGCTTTTTTATTCCTCCATCTTATGTTGAAAGTTATTTTAATGAAAACATGGTTTCATTAGATAAGTTCAGGCCTATCTATTGAAACAAGCAGTGGTTTATGGCAAGTGCCTCAGGGAAATTAAATGAGACGCAGCAGCAGCTGCTGAGAGTCCCAGAGTGCTGCCCCATGTACCTGCATCTCCAGTGGCTGGAGGAGTATTTCAAAGCATCCAGAGCACAAGACTATGGAGACTGGAAACTATAAAAAAGTAGGACCCTGAAAGACAGACACCCATATCTGCTCAAATAAGCTTGTATTTCTGTCTGCCTTTAAGCAGCTCCTTATGGAAGTCCTTAAAACTTTGTTCAATGCATTAATCTCTGTATTCAAATACCTATCCAAAACTGTATTGCTCTGCATTATCTTAGGGACCTTTACTCAATATGGGATGAGATAGTGACTATGTTTCCTTACAGGTTTGGGTTTACAAGGTGACTCCCTTTGCATCCTAAGATCATTCTGTTGTCAACAGAAAAGAACTTTAGGATATGATTTCTCTGACCTATTTTAGGTCATTTACTGAAAAGATTTGTCGTCTAGACTCCATTGACTCTATTAAGTTACCAGTATTTATAAAGGGATCCTAGAGTGTTTATTCATATAATCAGATGAATTTTCCTGTAGATAATGGCTAATGATTTTCCAACGAGCAAGGAACATTTGTCTCTCAAACTTACTATTGAATTGCCTAATGCCAAGACTAAATTCAGTAAATTTCAATTTTGTACATTTTTTTGGCAAATCTAGATTTCAACTTTGACAAAAAAAAAGAAAAAAGAAAGAAGACAAAAAGCATGCCAGTTCTGTAGGTTGTCTTGATCAATGATAACCAGAAAAAAAAAAAAAAAATTTGTTCTTATACAGAAGAAAAAAAAAAGTGATGCACACTCCTTGGGAAAGACAGAGTAATTGAATTCAAAAGAAAATAAAATGCTTTGCTGAAGGTCTTAATTTCATCCAAAGGAAAGAAATTTGAAAGTGTTAGTTTCATTGGGTTGATTCACAATGAACAATTCAGTCTCTGAGGAAATATGAAAGCATCCAGATATCTCAAACACCTGATGAACTAGGAGGGAGGTACGTTGAAAATCCAGTTACAGAGATTGATACATGCAGAGTCACAGACAGATACTCTTAGACATTCTCTTAAACTCTCCTGTCAATGAGGCATCATAGCTGTGAAAATCCAGCTGAGGTATCTAACTGCGAATTTTAAAAGAACAAATCCTAAGCTTGCCAAGCCTAAGTACTTCACCTATATTATCAATAAATCGGTCTGACTACTGAATATCTATACTACCCACAGATCCAAACGTTCTGTAATGAGTAAGGTCATTAACTTGAAGGAGAGAGAGCACTTCAGTGTATCTGCAGATCATGATCAGGATGCTGTGCCACCCACAACCAGAGAAAGAATCAAAAAGTGTTCTGATTTTGCTAATAGTCATGCCTACATTTCTGGTTAGTTTGAGCTTGGCAAATAAAACCTTTAGTCCAAGAATCTGATATCTTGAACCAGATAGTGTTTTTACTTTGTTTTCAACAAAGCATAAAGGGCACACCCTCATAAATCAATCTGAGTTTATTAGTAAATCATGCTTCTGGAAAATAGTGAACATAGTCATGTGAATGAAAAAAATTAACGCTGGTAATTATTTTTTACTTTGAGTCAGTTTTAGTGAATACCACTGGGCTCCTATTTTTTCCTTTTAAGCTTTTCAAAGAAACAGCAATAAGGTGGTTGTTTTCTGTTCTTTTATTTGTTTTTTTTTCCTTGCTGCAATTTAAAGTTCTGTGTACTTAATAAAAAGCAATTTTATTTTTAATTTGGTCATATTCAAGAGCGCTAGTATTTGTTATTAGCTATCAAGCTTCATCAGTCACCTATATGATGCAATTAGCTGAGAGCCATTCAAAGATCTGATGATATTTTGTAGTCAAAAGTATTTATAATATCAATTCTACTTAACTGAAAAAGGTGACCAGTACTCATTAAACATCCAGAATCAGGTAGGAAATGCTATTGGAACAAAGAGGAGCAGCTTTGAACAATCTTCCTCTTAGGAAGAATCCTATACAATTTAGTATCAAAAGCAATTATTACTTTCCACACTCAACTGACAGTTTTTAGAAGAAAATTAATTACATTCAAGGAACAAAATCCTGCAAATTTGCTGAGTATAATTCTATTCAAATTAAATTTTCTCCATTAAGTAGTAGAAGTTTTTAGACTAATTCCTTTCAATACAATTATACTTCTCTACAACCTTCCAGATTTCCACCTTATTAAAATACACAGGACTCTTTCCATCTGAGCTGCCACATATATATCAAGCTAAGCCATAAATTCTAACTAAGTTTACTGATGAAATTGTCCTTCAGTTGTTTTTCACTTTGTGCTTAGAGTTGATACATTCATTTGATCAAACTGTGCATGAAAGATAGAAAAGAAAAGAAAAGAAAAGAAAAGAAAAGAAAAGAAAAGAAAAGAAAAGAAAAGAAAAGAAAAGAAAAGAAA
>JAWLRI010000964.1:1721590-1759435 GCA_034781795.1 Crypturellus tataupa | reverse complement strand
AGAAAAGAAAAGAAAAGAAAAGAAAAGAAAAGAAAAGAAAAGAAAAGAAAAGAAAAGAAAAGAAAAGAAAAAAGAAATTATAGGAAAAAACAGTGCACTTACATGGATAATTTATGTCAAATTAAATTTAGAATCAATCTTTATTTTTACAATGTTTCATTAGGCTGCTTATTTAATGGCAGGCCCTACTGTCTATTAAGCATGTCATTGTATAGACAGTTGCTTTGAACAATTGTATGGTTTTGCTCATGGCTCTGTTTTCTTCCCAGAAGAAATGAAGGTTTACCTTCTGGCGTGAAGGGAGGAACATTATCACGTCTACTTTTCTCAGTAATGATGCTGCTCTTGTACACTGAGTATAAACGTAAGTTGTGAACTTCTAACTCTTCTTCCCTCCTTTATCAACTCTTTTTGTTTCAAATGTAATTTCTCTTCCCTTTATCTCAAAGATTTCCAAATTTTTTGTCATTGAGTGTATGTATATATATTACCAAAATAGAGACTGCTGTGATGGGAATGTTTGAGAGTTTAGAGCCAGTTTTAAACTTTAAAACAAATTATTAATGAATGAATTCATTAACTGTCCTTTGTGCTAATGGTTCAGTTTTACTCATTATTAATCATACATACAATGACTATATATACAAAAAGGTTACATGTTAATACTCATATTCTGAATTATCTGTGAGTATACAATACCAGGGAGCCGAAGCAGCATGCTTGTGGCTGTGGTCCACAGAGGTCCAGGTGAGTAGGCTGGAGAGCAAATTGCAGAGCACCAAGGTGGCAGGCTGTCTTCCTTCTTCCCTGTCTTTCCTTGCCACGGCTGAGATTTTCATGCTATTTTGCCTGTCCTCTAGAAGGGGTGGCCTCCTCTGTTACTGATAATGCTTTTTGGCTTTCCTGCCATTCTTGCATATTTGGCAGGATGTCCCACTTGTTGGCAGTCCCTGGTGCTTATCTTGTACTTTGGCAACTTTATGAGTCTTCTACACACAGCTACACTCATTTCTTGTCCTTTTGGTGATCAAATTGCTTATACGACTATGTTTAAATACTTGTATGTTGTGTCTGACTACATCATCAGTGTTACAAAATGCTTATAGATGGTGTTGGTTATGCTCTTTTAGTACACTTGTATTCGAATTCGAGGCTAGCTAGAATTAATTATATCCTGGTTAGCGCACTTTTAATCTGTAGGTGTCACAGACCTCTGGCCACAAACTCCACCACTTCGGACGTAGAGATGGAGTGCTCTGCTGCCTGGCCAAGGCAAAAAAAGAACAGAAAACAGTCTTACCTGACTCTGCTCAGCCCCCTGCCCTACCACACCACTTAAAATAGCCCAAAATACATTGGTCTAATTTCAGAGCCTCTCCTAGCACACCTTGCAGCAGTGAAGAAATGAAGATATCTTTATCACTGCTGAACCGAGACATCGGATCGATCACCTGCTGTGGGACAGAAAAATGTGTGGCAAAGTCAGGATCTGCTGCCATGTCATCAAGGCCGTGGCCCTTCAGCCAAGTCCCGCTCAGGCCCAAAGGAGCGAGGGCGCCTTCCCTGAGCAATGTCTCCTGGAGACGATCAGGAATTGGTCTTCCGAATAAGTTGCCCAAGTGCTATAAACTTCTGGATGGGTTTCTGTCACAGATTGCCAAACCCCCAAGCATTTCCTGTTTATGTACTGCACATACATATGAGGACACCCTGGAGTTACTCATATTTACAATGTTGCAACTAAAACCAGATTTGGTCTTGAAGATTTGTGCCCCAAGTAAATAACGCATGGTAGTTTTCCACACTTTTTTTTTTTTTTTCTGACAGCTGTCCCTTTTGTGGCAATTGAATAATTGTCAAGACTGAACACAATAAGTCAAGTGGCGGTAATATCGGCTGTCTTTTTTTGTAACAAAGTTCATGCTAGCACTGCCAGAAGTATGCAAAAAGGAACTGCAAAAGCATGTGAAGCTATTGTATGCTTTGAAAACTGATTGTGAGGAAGACTCTCTTCGATTTAGCTGCCTGCCTATTTCTCAAGGCTTATACTGAGCAACGCCTCAGACTCATGTGGGAGAATGAACATAAAGAGGACCACCCCCGTGCTTCAATTCAAGCACAAGTTCAAGTGAATATCTGAGTTCACATCCAAGCACTCTGCAGGTCCTGGCAGAAGTGTGAATGTGACAGCCATGTGACACTCATGTGACAGTCATCTGACACATCATTTGCTTGCAGCAGATTCAACTTCCAGTCAAAGTACAGCATAGGCTGAACCTGGATATTTCTCCAAGGTTAAATTGGCTGGCAGTTGAGCTTTATTTTTCTGAAAATGTTCTATTATGACAGATTTTTGCTTTCAGGGAAAACAACTGACTGAGAAATCAATGCTGAAAATGACTTGGGAGTTTACAACAGTTACCTGGAGAAATACAGATTGCTCCTTCTTTCTGTTTTATCAGGAACCCTAAACTGGACAGATTTAATCTCAAATAAGAAGGAGGGTATTGCCACCTGCTCTGGCAGAAGACAACAGGGTTGTTCTGATTTCATCTTTCTGGTGAGGCTGTGAGGGAGTCTCAGCTACATGTCAGCTGCGTCTCTGTCCCTCACTGACAAACAAGAAGCTCTGCTGACAACGGGCTTCCTAATTGCTTGCTCACAAGCTTTGGCTTGTTCTGTTCTTTTCTCAAAACTAAAACTTTTTTTCCCTGGTTATTTTGTTCTTTAAAGATTGCAGGCATCACATGAATAAGGTAACAACAGTCATGGACCCCTAGTCTGGGGTGGTGTTGGGTCTGATCACAGCGCAGCTCCATCATTTGACACTTTTAAACAACAGTACTTCTGGTAATCTCCTCCTCAGACAGGAACAAAGACATTAGAGGGGAAAAATGATGCTGCAAGATGCAAAGTTACATAAAAGCATCCATGTAGGACACCTTATCTCCAAATACTTATGTCTATGTATAAGTAATCAAAACCAGGTCAGACCTCTTGCATATTCTTCAATGTTGGGCAAGAAAATCTTCTGGTGGATCGAAGTGGGCAAAAAATGCTTATTTAAGCTGTATTTTTTCTTTTTTCATTTTAGTTTTTGCCATGAACAAAGTATTTCAGTAAATATTGACCCCAAAAAAGAATATTATTAACATTCCTTTTTACCCACATAAATCTGACTTGCTCTATGTTCTGAAACTGACAGCTCCTTAAATTATATTTAACAGCTAAGTACATTTTACGTAAAATTCTTTATGTGTGACGCAAGTGTGCATTTTGAGAAAACACTAAAAAGCACTTGACACCTAACTTATATTGTGATATGACAGGGGAGTTAGTAAGAGAGACAATTTTTTGCTGCTAGTAGCTGTTGTGACCAGGATAGATGCCCAGCAATCAGACCAAGATGAAACATTTTCTTAAAGACTTCTATTTTGGAGTCACTTTCAGTTTACACTTCATTTCCTAGATATAAAGGAATAGCTGTTTGGGTTCCCTTTGAAGATTTTGTGAAGGCACATGACTAAGTATAACAGAAAAGCTGAAGGAGAACTCATTCTCAAAGGCATCATTAATTAATTCATCATCCAGATTTGACTTTGCCATTCCCAAAAATAAAATGAAAGAAGTTTGTTTAGTCTGGGAAACACATTTAAGAATTTGATTGCTCTGATAAAAGGAACAGATGCTCACCCCTCTTCTGCACTTGCTCCTTTGAAATCTGACCTCTTGCAAGTAACCTGCGTAAAGCTTACATTTAGACATCTTAATGACTTACCCTGAGATTGTGTATACAGTGACTCCCAAGCCACGCTCTGCTCAGCTGAGAAGAGTGAATGGTTTGTGCTGACGGGATTAGTGCCCAGAGAGACGATGCGAAGAGAATGCGCTCAAAGAACAGGAGGCCAAAGAGCAGTGACCTTTTAACTTCATGGCTATGCATCTCAAACAAACCCAAGCTGAGACAGTCAGGTGCTATTGTGCAGTAGGAGAGATCTAGGTCCAATGTTGCCCCCATACTACCCATGTAATCTAAAAGACATTGAAAGGCTAGAAAAGCCGATTATTCTTATTTTTTTTTTCACTCAGTTACTTTTGATCTTAATTAGCAATGTTTTGGAAAGCAGAGCCCTTATGCTACTGATGAGCTAGCACACTGCAGGCGACGGTGCCATCCCTGTTCTAGCACATCCCTAACCATGCAGCATTCGGACACACTCTTTCTAGCCTTCTCATAGAGTCAATGAGTTTTTAATTAATTCAAAATGGTATTATAGTATTGCATCGTGTTTAATTTTAGATTCCTCTGGCATTATACATTTGTTATGTATGTTATAACATAGACAATTATATATATAGCTCTTTCTATATAATGAGAATTTTGATGGTATATAGAACAATTGCCCCAAGGAGAAAACAAGAAGATAATACAAAAGGAAACTATCTTCTAAAATCCTTAATATTGCATCATTAATGGAAGTGGACTGCAATATATGGACTGCAACACCTGTTGATGAATATTGGATGGTGTTAGCATTCCTATTCTCTTCTTACCCTGGCTTTTACCTTTGCTTACATGATACAGAGGACTGATGGAAGATTTTGCAATTCTTGTCCTCTAGCAGTTTGTGATAATTCCTCCCACTGGGATGCTCCCAACTTGTCAAAATATTTATTTTTTATAGGGCATTATGTACAGAAACAAAGGAAAAGAAGGACCATATTTGACACTATATATTTTTGCAAATAAAATGTGTAAATGTCTCCAGCTGATACTCATAATTAATGCCAGTGGCAGCCACGGGCAGTGAAAGGAGAGATGGTGGTGGGAGAGGGCTGCAGGTACGGGTAACGTGGAGGCTCTGGTTTCTCACATCTTCTCCTCTGCCTTGACTAGGTGACTATCACTATTCCTTTTTACCTATGCAGAACTTAGTGAAAAGCAGAACTGCCCTTCAGAAAATCTGCAGGATGAGGGGCAGCTAATTTTGGCACCTGTGAAGAGAAAGCTCACTGTTTCCATCAAGCCTGTCCTCTCAATCAAAGAAGCTTAGGAAAGGCCTCTGGGATGGCTGAGAGCCCTTCTCCATGCAGAACCAAGCCCAGGAAGACATGCTTCACAGAGGGGAAAGCATCCCTAAGTAACCCAGTGGAGCCCATGCTATATGCAGAAGCCGAGAAGCTCAAAGATCACAGATGTGTGTTTATGCTTTGAACATCACAGTTACCGGGAATTTCACGCCAGCTGAGTTCGGAAGAGCAGTTTGCATTCTTCTTCTCTGGTCCAATAGCTCATCAAACACCTAGTCTGTTTGCAGCCATGGCAAGTTACCACACTTCTGAAAGGAAGATGAGCAGCTTTCTGACTATGACAGGCTTGAGCCAAAGCTCAGGAAAAGAAATTCAAAGTGCTTCATTAGCTACAGTGGACTTTGGAACAGACCACTGCCTACTTATTCAATTATACAGTGTTATTGGGAGAAAAATGGCTTCCTGGCCTCCCTCGTAGGTAAAATTTAAGCCCTTGCAGCATGAGGTTTTAGTCTCCCGTTCTACCATCGTTATAGAGCTTGCCAGAGCTTGCATTACTTTTAATGTTATTACTTTCCAAGCATTTTGCTCCAGTTCTTTACAACCTTGCTTAAACCATCGTGTCCCTGGACCAGTAGTTTCCAGATTATGTAGAGTATAAAGTAATCTTTATTTCAAGGGTACTATTGTATACATTGTCGAGTGCTCCTTTGTTACCATTCTGAGGCAAGGAAAAGGAAGAAAGTTTGTTATTTTTCAGTCATTGTTCTACTTTTTTTTTTTTTTTTAAAGTAACTTGTTTGACTGAATTTATATGGTTGTAATCCAGATTGTGAGATTTATCCTGCCTAATCGAGCAAGCCACATGGCAACATTTATTCCCCTAATACTGTCAATGACATTACTGCATGTTTGAATTTAAAGCAAGTTTAAGCAATGCTGTTGCAAGTCATTTTGCAAATGAATTTTCTCTGACAAAACTAAAAAAAAAAATTGTGTCATACTGCAAATCTTACACCTGTAAAAAAGAAGAGTTTATGTTTTTTTCCCTGTTACTTGTTACCTATAAGGAGTTAATTCCTAAAATATAATTTTCAGAACTAGTGCAGATGATGCACATGCTGACCCTCATTACAAAGATGGCATGTATAAACGGATTCCATACTTTTTTTCCTTCTTTAATCTCTTTGTATATGTTTCAACAGTGCTATGTGAGTATTTAAATGAATGCATGAGAAGGAAACATGAGAAAATGTTGAAGCTAGGAAAGCTAAGGCTATTTAACACAGTAACTTTCTCAGTTTTGTCCAGTGGACAGTCCAGGATATAGACTGATGGTGCGAAAATAAATATACCAAGGATGATATAAATGATAGCATCTTGCGTGTCCCTCTGTCATGTCACTCCCAACTCCCTAGTTAATGACTGTTGCAAGCAGCCTGCTCACTCCTGAGCGGAAAGTACATGGTGCAGTGCTCCAGACATCCAAACAGCTCTAAGGGATTTATTTGCCTGAAGTCCACACAGGATTTGAGGTATTTGTGTGAAGGAAGGTTATCTACTGTCCATCTACCATCAAATGGTTATCTCCTGTCTTACCACAGACCCATCCATGGCCTCTTCCAGCTGCATGATTATACAACAAGGCAAACAGGAACAATGTGGAGGAGGAAGGTGGGTGCAGGCAGGAAAAGATTCTTCCCACTTCAGCTCATCTTTGTTTTTTATTAATAGTTGAATGTCCTGGAAAAATAATTTTTGAAGCACATACAGCAGCATGAACCACAGAGGTATTAGCAGTAACTCGCTCCCATTCAGAACGGGTGCACCGATGACAGTTCTTTGGCAAAACAGAGGACCCCACGGAAACCTGCATTGGCAGCTCCTATTTTGTGTTACTACTGTCTCAGTTTTCTGTGGTTTCCAAGTCTTTTTAATAACTCTCAACAGAGTATCACTGTAATGTGATGTATTACAAAATGAGGATTGCACTGTATTATTCTGAGGAGAATTTAAAATTTCAATACACAAGCATATCACAAAATCTCCTTAATATATATGAATATCAGTCAAATTACTTTATGGATGCATGGTGTAAATGGGTATATCTTCAAAACGAACAAGTAAGTTCTGTCTATTTTTTTCTGGTATTTAGGTATATTACTTTACACTTATTTGCAAAAGTAATGTCTAAGGCATATGGTTTGCTAGTGCCATCATCAAATAAAGCATAATAGCAGAAAAAAATGAAATAAAAATAGAGTAAAATGAGGAGATATTGCTGAAGACTATAAAATATATGTTCTGGCATCCTGGTCAATGATTCTACAAATGATCTACAAATGGTTTACCTGATTCTACAAATATATTTATGTGTTTCCTTAAGAATATGTGTGACGTCAGGTTAAGAATATGAGCTGCGTGGATGTGACTGCATATGTGTTTGGATGCAGGTTGTTCACTGCAGTGAATCTGAAAGGTGGAGTATGCTCATGGTGATTAGGATGGTAACAAGATAATAGAACTGCCTATCATTTCAAGGACAGTTTGTAGATCAATTCAGTTTAGCACATCTGTTTTTCTTCACAGTTACATACTGTATTTTAGTACATTATAAAATTCAGAGTGTAAAGAATTGATGATTCTTGTCAAAAGGAAATAATTTAAAGACGTTTTATTGGGTAAACGATGGTTAAAGTGAAAATGAGTCATGACTATGCCCTCTCCAAAGCTTCTTTCCACTGTCAGAGATGCCCTTAGATGGATATAAGAACTCAACTCTGTAGGTGGTTATATACTGAGCAATGAAGGTTGTTTTCTTCTTGGCTTTTACAAAGTCTTTGGTAATTTTGAAGAACATTACAGAGAACCTCTCCTACAGTGTGTTTACCCTGAGGGAACGGAAGAGACCGGCAATAAGAAATGTGTAGTAAACTCATATGTATATTGGCAGCCTTGTTTTCAGTAAAATTATAAATGGCAGTCGCTGGTCCAGAACAGGTGGCACTATAAAAAAAAAATGGCTATGGGAAATGAATACAGCTTACAGGAAAAATATCCACTTTCACAGAATGGGAATAAGAACGATTGCACAGCTGATCTGTGAACTAATGGTTCTTTCTAATGTGTTTTCCTTAGAATTGCTTTGAGAAGGTCATGGCTACAGATTTTGCCTTTACTGTTTGTTTTTATGTTTCTTTTATTCCATAGTTCAGCCTATAAAAACTTTGAAAGTGACAAGTGAACCATCTTTATATGCATTGCCCTGGGCACTTGGATGAGTGACAGGAAGAGTTTTATACTGCTATTATTGCATTAATCACAAGGGAGTTACCCTGGCTTTGGATTGAAATAAACCAGTGAAGGATAGGGTCTGCAGTCACACAGTATCTAGGATAAATGATTCACACCACAGTTCACACCTCTGGGCTGCATCTTCCCATTATGTTATTCTAAGCAATAATCAGTAATAAGGAACGGTAATAATTTAATTACTGAGTTTCAGTCAACCTCTTCTCACACAACAATGACTTTTCCTTAAGTTGAGAGGTGAATATTAAACCGTTGTCCTGTACTCACAGTGATAGAAAAACTGGCCACATATTTCCCTGGCAAAACCAGCCTCTTATTCTGTATTTTATTACCCTAGCATCACTCCTTGGGCATCTGGGGGCCATCTCTGAGCTGCTGGTGCAAACAAGAAATCATATTGCCACTTTAACTCCTTTTCATCAGCATCCCAATGCTTTATAAATTATTTCATTTCTGAGTGAGAGGTGCCTTTCAGGGGCTGTGAGAAGGTGACTAGTATAACAGTGTCTCCATACTTATCCTAAAGTTATCGAGCCTGTGCACCAGCTCAGGATCTGAGCATGTGACCCACACAGTCACATACAGCATCACAAACTTGTTTGTGATATAAGAGGTTACTTTCTCAGAATGAAGAAAACAAAAATCCAAGGTCTTTCAATATTTAAAGTAAGTTCCTGTCCTCTCTTTCTTACCTGACCCCAAGTTGTTTCAGTTGGTGATTCAGCCCTATTTATTTGTCACGGCAATTTAACAAAAATCTGCTTAGAGTTAGACGAAGAAATTTGCTCCTCATGCTTTGCCTGTTTAAATTATGCATCCTTGGCAGGGAGTCTTGCTAATTGAAAAAGATTCATTTAGGCTGTTAGGCACCCTTCCTTCCTCTCCTTCCTCCGCATCCTTTGAAAGTGAAATGAATTCTGGGGTGTGGGTTCCGTGTCATTAATGGCAGTGTGCTCTAACATATAAGCAAGATTTAACCTTTATCAGGTGCCCAATTCAAGATTAATAACAATAAAAAGCAATCCCAGCAGGAGCACTGGGAAATCATGCATATAATAGACCTCAAAACACCCACAGTGGGCAAAGCTCAGGAAATTCCTGACCTTAAAAATGGCTTGTTCAGATTCTTGTAAAGAAAAGAAAAAAAAATCTCTCCCAGGCACTAAAATCAAGATTATTAAATTTAAAAGCAGATTGAGTACTTTCCTTGCATACAATTGCTTTTTTGGAGTAGTGATATGTTCTGGTTCCTAGCAGCACACCACTGTTTACTCTAGTTACTAAAGGACTAAATTGTTCTAAGGATGCAGATGTCCAAGTAGTTAACATTACAGGCTGCAACTATTGCCAAGGAAGTAGGAAAACCTGAGTTACTCTACTGCAGAACTAATTTGCTAAGCTACATTTCTTCTTACATCATCCTTTTAAACAACATCCCCATATGATACTGATGGGTAATGAAACTTCCACCCGAAGGCAGCAGCTGGTGACAGTGCTTGTGTGTGGTGTAACGTGTAAACAAAAGTTAAGCTCTTGGCCTAGAGATTCAATAGCAACTGTGTATGTGCAGGGCCTCTATTTTTGTTTGCCCTGCATAAACCTCTAGATTATAAATCTAGGCTAGATTATAAACCTAGGTGTATTTTTCTGAAGGTGAAACATGTCCAACTGTCCACCTAAACTGTTGTGTCTTTTTAGAATCACAAATAGTCACATAAAAATATGTTTAAAATTATACCAGCTGAGGACTGTCTTTGTGCGCCAATGTTTTCTTTAAAAGCATCTCAATTCAATAATTTTATATTTTAAAGATGCTAAATTCTGATATTTCGGTGTCATATAAGCTTTTCAAATGTATGAATCATCTTTTGTTTATAGTAACAGGCCCTCTGCAAAGAAAAGTAACACAAAAGACTTCTGTTGACTTCAGTGGATATTTTACTAACTTCTTGGGAATTTTAGGGAAATAAGAATTGGAAGTAGACTTTAAATAGATAAATGCATATAATGAAAAATATTTAACCTTTGTGGTATATTTTGTGTCAGTTTGATTTTGAATGTACAGATTAATCTCTGATAACATCTGCTCACTTTGTTTGCTGATTGCTTTTGGTTAAAATATAAAACACATGGAGAATAGTTTTCTCCACTGTTATTTCATTTGACTAAGGAGAACCCCAGACACCATCCGTAGGCAATAATTAAAAGATTATTTCTGGTAATTTTTATCTTTTTATCTTTTTTTTTCTTTTTTAAACTTGCCTGAAGTTACAAAAAGTGTATACATGAAGTGTCTAAGAAGATATTTTAGATTATATTCTATATATCCAAATTTAGTTCACAGCGTCATTTGTTAGTCAGATGGCACTGAGAGCTAGTAAAGTCTCATTTCCTCCAGTGAATAATAGTGAATATAATAATGAAAATAAGAGGCAGAAAAGTAGACCGCAGATACAATACAATATGGAAAAAAAATGTATATTACAAAATCCTGGAAAGGCAGGAAATTTAAAGTTGTATCTAAAGTTAAAAGATAAATAATTAGAATGATAGCATATGTTTATATATCTATGAAATGCATACACTGTTAGAACTGAGGTGTGAAAATAATACTTAATTCTCCTCCTTTTTATACCAGCATGAATCAGAAATGATCTTGGTCTTGCAGTGATAACACAAGATGAAAATGAGACCTCGTCTCAAAAAAGATAAAACAAAAAAGAGACTCCAATCCTAATCATCAAGCTAGGCATCAAAACAAGAAACAAAACTGGGTGTGCTCAGCCTCCTTTTGCGACAAGAGGGCCCCAAGCTTCTTTAGACTTTGTCAGAAAGATTTCTCTGCCATAACTGGCAAAACAACCTGTGGGAGTAGAAGACACAGCCGACTGTCATTCTGTAGGGTTTTGTCTCTGGCCCACTGAGGATTTCATTCATGTACGTTTTCTTGTGGTCATGTGATGTTTTTAACTACTGATTTCCACATTTTTTTCTGCAGATTCACCTGTAGTTTTCCTGAACTCCCACTTCTGACATGGAAAGATGTAGGTGTTTGGATTTCCAAAAGTCCTTTGCTGCTATTTAACAGGACCAAGTAATTGGTAAAGGCAATAATTTACAAGATTTCTTGTAAAAATTGTGCTTATTGCTTGATAAGTTATCATTTTCTGATCCAAACCTTGTCAAATGGACTTCACTATGAAACAGAAGAGGCTCAGTGCTACTTTGTTGTGTAGCCCTCTAACTTTGGCTGGGACAGTTACAAATAGGTCTGCCTAAAACATTCAGTTTATACACAGTAAAATCTTCTGCTTACCACTGCTGAAAATTTTGTGGATGTAGAACATGAGGTCACCTGCTCTACATGGAAGAGCAGCTTAGCAACTATTATTCGGTTGAGACTTTTTAAATCCTACTCCTATAGTATTGCTAATGAAAAAGCATGGATCCTTTTAGGCATCGAGGTCTGACTGCTGTAATGGCTGATTTTTCAGTTTTGGTAGAAACAATGATTTCTGTCCTCTATATTCTTGCTTTAAAGTGAGACTATAATTAATGTTAGGGTCAACCCTGATGTATAAGATGCAATGAAGAGGCTTCAAGGACCAAAGAGCAATGCGTATGCTGCTATTCAGAAATCTTCCAGGTGACATGTCAATGGTATGTTTTGGTAGATCTATGCGGACAGCTATCTCTAACAACTGTAGGAACTGTGACTTTAGGGTTGTGGTTATAATGCTCATAACCCAATACTCTTATTCTTTGGCATTGACTCAATTCAACACTGCCATTTTCTTGCATTTTATTGCTTAAGGTTAGAGTTTCTTTATCCCAGACCACATGCTAACAGAGTTAACTTCCAAAACTTCTGGTGCCAGGAGCTGAAACATGAAGATTAGAGGCTTCAGGCTAGGTTTTCATTTCTGTTTTGCTGATCTGAATTACACTGGAATTAGTCTAGTTTTAATCAGTGTAACTAGGGGCCTTCTCAGGGCATTTGTACCTTCTCAGGGCAAAATTTGAAAGCCATATTGGAAAATAAATAAAGAACTGTCACTGCATTCTGTGTTCATTTCTGGATTTGAATGGCTCAATAGGACTGCTGAAAACCTTTCATAGGTCATTTTAAAATCTTGAACAAGTTCACTTCTAGATTTTGGAAATACAGGGAAGATTTATTACAGTAGAAAAGAAAAAAAGCCTTCTGGTTTAGCAACTTCATTTAGCCTGCTCAGATATAGTAATAATAAGATGTTATAAAACACACTTACTAGGGAAATAATCTTAAATCATGGGCTAAATATCATTAAAATAATTTGTCCTTTTGAGTGTCTAAGCAGGGGATATGAAATAAAAGACAGTGGAGGATAAAACTTCTGATGTGGAAAACTGGTTTGGCGTTCATCATCGTTAAGTTGGAGAGTGGATTAGAGGGAGCTCACATATTGGATATCAACCTACTGCTTCATGCCATAATGTACATGTTGTTGAGAAAGTTGTCTGAATAGAACTAAAAATATCCACAGGTCATTTCTCTTAGCAAGAAAAGGTTCTGGAAATATGAGTGTTATTTCATGTCCTTTCTTCCCAATCACATGTGTTACTCAACATATGGCTCATTTGTTTGGGCAGCGTGTTCACTGGCAGAATATGTCTTCGACCAAAAGTCTTTCCCAGAATAGGGGTCATGATCTTGGAAGTGCAAGTGGAAATGGGGTCATGGGAAAGCTGAGAACTGCTGAAATGTGGTGAAAGTAAAGTAATCTATACATGTTTATGCTGACAGCAACCACAGAATAGTTCCCAGAGTAACTCAAAAGAAGATATCCCAGGGAGCAGCAAGGCAGAATTGGCACAAATAACTCAAGCTTTGGGGTTGCTGTTTTTGAATAAAAAACCTTTAGGTAGTTCAGCTCTCTTGAATTAAACCACATAATGCAATACTCTTCTAATCGCACAAATCAGTCGTTAGGGAAGTTTTGTTTCAGTATAGATGGAATATTACTCCTTTCTATCAAACAAGAAAACTCCTCTTTTAATAGTAAGAAAACTTCCAAATATTAGGTACCACAGATTTCAAAGTATAGCTTGATCTTCTTCTTTTTTTTTTTTTTTTTTAGTAAAACAAGTATTTCCAATGCATTTGTATCTTTACTTTTCAGCAGAGGATTCTAGCAGTCACAGGAGCTTACAAGTTGGAAAACTAAAATGGGAAGGAGAGTTTGTTGTGAGAGGAGGAACCAAGCTTTGCCTGCTAGGCACCAGAATGGAAGCCAGTATAAAATTTTGCACAGATATTCTTTTGTACACCATTAGCTACAGTGGCAAAAAGCTAAATGTCTAAGTTGCTGCAGAACTGGGCTTGAACTGTGTGTTTGCCTCAAAAAATCTGCTACGGTCAACTTGGCAACTGGTTTGAACACCTGGGTACCAGATACATTTGGAGGGAGCTGCTGTGTTGATCCATCTGCACTGTATGACGCATGGCAGTTATTCTGAGGAAGAGCTATTGGAGATCTTATGACAAATCCACAGCATCATTATAGAGATTCTGTTTAACCCTGTTTGATTTAATGTTCCCTTTTCCACATATGGCACTGATTGTGCTGCCTGCCTGCCTCTGACGGAGCCCTTGGCTTAGATATCCAGTGTTAATTTTATCATCATTAATGAAGATCCTAAGCACTTGATCACTATTTTGGTAAGTCGGATTGTCTGCCTGAAGTAAATTAGGGTTATTACTACTATTACTATTACTATTTTCCCACTCTAGTATCTCTTCAGCCTATTTACATGAATAGTACGAGACATCCAAAGTTTTCATTCAGTCCACTTAATAGCTGGCTGCTTGTTCACTAGAAGATTTACAAGGGATGTCGCAACTGAACATTAAGTAGTAGCAAATGAGCAATATTTAAATTAGAATTTCAGATGAAGACTCCAATTCTGCAAACAAGCCTGGACTTGCCTGATGAGTGTGTGAGTGCCTTTTCCTTGCCTTTTGTCAAGTGAAAAAAATTCTATTATTCTATTATTGGTATTTGTCATTAAAATAACATCACTTGATAGCAGCACTTCTGGTCATAAAAATTTATGAGGTAGCTCTTTACGAGAAACAGTGCTGACACTTAGAAGATTGTCTTTACAGGTAACCGTTTTAAGTGACGTGAACATTCTGTAGAAATCAATAGCAATTAAAAATCCCTCAGAGATCCTCGAAACTTTCAGAATCTCCACGTGGGCAGACTTTAGAGTGTAAAGGTGGCAGCCACAGCTCTCTCACTTTACTTCTGTGCTTTACCTCTGTCACTTTCCTGGTGGGGAAGTGACAAAATGGATAGAAACTGGTGTAAAGCCTGCCTAGCAAGTACTCCAGGCTCTTCCTTTAGAGCTTCAGAGAAAAACTAGGAGAAAAGCCATGGAGTTAAGCAAAAGCAGTAAGTAGGTAAAGCTACATTAATTTTCCTTTCTGCTGATGCAGTGGAGGGTTGTCTTTGAAAACACATTTTGCAGAGAGAAGAAAGGAGGAGCTTAGCACCACCATATTCCCATTGTAGATGTTTCCTCCACTATTCATGTCCATATACCCATGGTAGGATCCCAAGCTGGGCTGCCTGCTGGGGGGACCAGGGACAGTGGGATTTTTGAGGCAGGGAAAAATTTGGGAATCTGAGAGAAGCAATTCACAAACAGCTCAGTGTTTTTGCCAAAGTGATCAGGGAAGGTAAATGATTTTGCCATTAGAAGATCACTCAGCTATCAAGTTATCTTTAGAGGGATTTTAGACATCTCAGTAATTTTCTCTCAGATCCTTTTTTTTTTCAAGTTATTTCACAGTCCTGGGAGCTAGAAATGCTGGTTCAAATGAAGTCTTACAGAATAGAGCACCCAATAGTCATCAAAAGATGGAGTACACGGCAGTCAAATAGGTAGGCCTAGACTTTTTACTAGATGATTATTTTAAACCTTTTATTTAAGAGGAAACAAAAATGTAATGAAAATATATAACTGTTTTTCTAAATAAAAGTTCAATTCTTGGTTGCGCTATTTTTAAAATATCTTTATTTTATTTTTGATAACAGTAAACATCTAATACAATAAATAAATAAATAAAATACTTGATTTCCATTTAAAATGTTATGATATCCAGAAGAGACAAAAATACTCCACATTTTTTTTTTCTTCTTTTGTATGTTATGATGTACCAGACTGAAAAATCATCAGGAAGTCAATAGTGCCTGCCTTAAACTAGTTGCTTTGTACTTTAAATGACTGACAGATATGCGGGGCACTCTGTGTAACCTTTTCTGCAGATTTGGATTTTCAGCCCCAAGAGGAGATTAAGCAACTGAAACCCAAACTCTGACGCCCACAATCCCCAGGAAGTCGCGTAAGTGAAATGAGTGTCTGAGTGACCTCCATGGACATCATTGCCCTTGCCAGTGCAGGAGTTGTATTTCCTTTTGAGTTGACTGGGATGTGTAATACTCTGGAAAATGGTATCAGCGGTAGTGTACACAAAATGTAAATACTGAACTCTAGACTGTCCCTATGAGGAAAGTCACCTAGTGCTGGCAAGAGTTGTCAGCAACAGGACCCCATAAACTTGGCTTGCTGGTCAGTGTCTGCTCTGGACATCTTTCCATTGATTATTGTCTAGGGACTGAACTCCAACAACTCTTGCGCTTAATGAACCTATGGTACATGCAGTCCTTTCTAACAGTATTGTGTAACTGTTCATGCCTATATTAAAGATTAAAAAGATTAAAGAAAAGGTTACTATTGCTTATGAAGATCAAACATTGCTCATTACTGTCTGCAAAAATATCCTGTGACAAAGTGCTTCTTTAAATTGTAATTTGCAAAAATACTGAGATAACTTTCCTGCCATCCCCAAGTCCTGATATGTATTTCTGAATTCATGTTGGCTGTGGATATGTGTACCTGCTCTGGTATTCTGATGGTTCTAAACCATGAAAAGGTTGAGTCCTCAACCTTTGTGAACTGAAGGATCAGAGTGACATCTGTATCTCAAAGACTGACTGCGGTTCCACTGTGCTCCAGCAACAGCGAGACCATTGTGTCTGTTGTATGTAGGTTTGCGTGTGTGGCAGGCAAGGTGACATACTCACTCCATTTCAAGTTATGGAGGCACTTGCAGTGATGTATATGCAGACTTGTGTCTGCATATGGCAGGTGGCAACTGAGTCTGCAGAGCTTGGTGTCTGCGCTAAAGCAGAGAGGCAATATATACACAGTCCTGGATCAACCAAATCTCTTCAACACAGCTGGACATTAACTGGTTTTAAAAACAGCCCTAAACACCAAGGACTTATGCCCGTGAAGAAAAGTAAGTGTTGGAGCCCAGCTAGAAGAGAGGTCTCTATTTAGATGTTTGGATCCAGGCCCATGTAACTATGTCATGTATTCTCGGAAAACTCTCATTTTTAAAGGGCAAAAGTATCTGAAGACTTTTTGTTCCTGATATCTGTGCTTTGTTTTTTTATTAATAAGTATTTTATGGCTTATCTCCCGCTTGGGGGGTTTTGACCTTTCATTTACTAATTACATAATTAAGCTTTGAACTAGTATATCATTTCACAACTCCTCGCTTTCCCACAAAGGCACTAGTGCTCAGTGGTATTTCCACCTCTTCCTACTTTTGTATGCACATTCGTGCCTCCTGAATATAGAATAAATTCAGCCAACACAAGCATACTTTATACCAGCTGATTAGGCTTCAGGTTTATGCTGAGGAAGTGCTTTGATACAAACGCCTGATTTTCATCATTTTTAAAATATTTTCCGGGAAATAAAATTCTTTCCTGGTTTTCCAGTTACACTTTTGCAATGCAAAAAAGCATAGTTTAAATAATTGAAGTATTCCATTTAAAGCATTTTTCTTCTTGCTGAACATTAAAGTTAATGGTCGATTGACTGCAGATCGGATATCATGCCTCACAGCAAAAATCTGGTTACTTTTATCCATCAGTTTCTTGGAGAAAGCTTCAGTAGAAATTATTATGATTCTTTGTGGCAGAAGGTGTGATATCAGTGGAATATGCTGCTTGGTGATTTTTTACAAAAAAAAAAAAAAATGCAAGGGTAGCAAAACAGCAGCAGATCTATACCATGATAGAGTTTTCAGAGTCCTGAATACCCAAAAAGGTAAGAGAGCCTTAGCTACACATTTTAAGATCATTATGTAAAGAAATGCAAAAAAGTAAACTGTCCTGTAACTGTGTTTATTTCTTAGGTTAGAACATAGCACTATAACCTTTTTCCATTAAAGGTTTATGAGATTATTTGGCAACTGATGAGGAATAATTTGTTGAACCATGCTTTTGTGCAGAGGCCCCATGTCAGGAAAGCTCTGGATATGCGGGAAAATTTTAAACATATGTACACACAAAGTTGCACAGAACACATAATAGAGGGAGGTTAATGAGTATTTTTTAAAAAATGTTTTCATATCTTGACTCTGCAGAGCAAGACTGTTGTACTCTAGATGCTTCAAAATTCTTTTTTTTTTTTTTTTTAACACACTCTGATTGTGCTATATCCTTTGGAGATCTCAGAAGAGTCACTTTGGATTTCTAACACAACAGATGACATTTTGTTGAATCTCGAACTTAACCTCTGTCACATTGGTTGGTTTCCTTTGCAGTTTGCTTGCCTTTGGTGGGAGCCAGAGAGAGATCAGATGACTAGTACTCCATACAAGGTATCCTCACTGCATACTAAAGAAATGGAGAAGTCACGGACAATGCATCATAAACTTTTTTTCTAAGAGTCTCCCCAGCAGTGTAATTTTTGGAAATAACTCTGTTAGCACAACAGTAATCTTTTAAATTGTGTTGTACGGCTGGGTGAAAAGGATGATATATTCTTCTGTGAAAATAATTTTCACATATCTGCGAAAAGGACAACATACAACATACACATGTTGGAATCCAGGAATCAAGTTTCTAAGAAAAAATCAAAGTTCAAAGGAATGAAGTGTAAAAAGTACCTGTAAAAATGACTATTATGGCCATGCATTTATTTGCCTGCTTAGCTACCTCTGTTTCCATACCTGTGTATATTGTCAGATATGTTAAAGTCCTGGGCGATGAAGAAGAAAAAAGCTATATGGAAGCTCGCCTGTCATTACCTCTCTTTTCTTTATTATTGCTTCCTGTTTATTATTTTATACATAGATATTCCCATATATGAACACTTCCTGTTCACACAAATTCTTGTATGAGCACACATTTTACAAGCCAGGGTATAGTTCAACAGGATACTTGAATACGTTTCTCTGTTTAAGAATGTGAGTAACCTTAGTGTTGAAGTGCCTTAACTAATCAAGGCAGCGAAAGTACAAGGAAAGTCAGAAATATGAGAATATCTTTTAAGCAAGAGAAAAATAAAGTTTTCATTGGAAGCTTCTGTGTCTTACAACAATTTCTGCAGATTGTTGGCAGTCAGTTAAAGTATTTAAAGCCCAGCAAATTTTTAGTAATGGAATTTCACTTTGGAATACTTTATTTTAAATTAACCATATCCCTATCAATAACAGTAAGCAATCCACAGGCCTTTTTCCAAACACTGAGGGTTATTTGAAAGTTATACATATGCAATGTCTTCTTCTCATTTGCTGTTGTTCTGTTCCAACTGTTCAAACTGTTCGTTGAATAAAATAGGTGAGACAGAATATACTTATTTATCAGCAGCAAATGTTCCGCAGGCAAGTTTGAGCTGAAGTTGCATGCTATACTGAATGTGAATAAAAGTCAGTATTCACTTACATGTTCAAAAGCTCAGTGTGCAAGTTCTTCTTTTGGACCTTATTTGTTGGTTATAGAAAAAAATACATTTTTATACATCTCTCTTGGTGTATGTATATAAAATATATAAAATAAAACATAACTATACACAGTTGTTATATTTACACATTCTGTAGTATATGTACAGGTATATGTACACATACACAGTGTATAATATATATACTCTCTATATAGCGTGTGTTTGTATGCTTTATAGAATAGAATATTCAGAGTCACTATACAGAAATGCTTCTGATTTGAAAAGCACATTCTGTCCTGAATTGTACTAATAATACTAATATATGACTTTGCCTCTCTACGTAGCAGCCCACTGGACTAAAAGTGTGCCAGTAAGTTAGCCAAAAAATATTTCCATTGCTTTTAGTTTCCCAAATCCTTTCTATCTATTTCTTCATTACCCTTTTCACTCGATTCATTATAAGCACTGTAATTTAGGGATATATTTCACATTGTTCCAAGTTCTGGAGTGTACTTGAACAGAGCATCTATCCCTCTCCTCCCTTTTGTGACCTGCAAGTAGATGAGAATAGCCAGCAACAGATGTGTTCGTTAGATATGTCAGAGCTCTTCAGCATGGTGCCATAGCTGCAAGAGGTTTGAGTAAACTGCCATGGTGCTCCAACCCAAGCACAGAAACTGATGTGGCTGAAAAGATGATACTTACTTCTAACAGTTCTCCAGAAAAGCAATGACTCATGAATGCACAAACAAGCCTTTTGTGTTTTCACTTGAAATTGAGTATTTTACTACATAACAGTGCAGTAAGATACTACATAATATTCTGGGATTTGACATATGAGAATGCAGTGATGATTGATGACATATTCTATCAGGAGTGCATGCTGCCATAACACTACTGCCAATTCTTAAAATTACCCACAGTAACTTAAAACCTGCACAGCATTTTCATAAATGGAGTAAACCCATTCAGTCATTGATTTATAAGACTCTTAGGCTGAGGCATTAAAATGAGTTTCCTACAACTATTTTCTTTAACAGTGTTAATGTAATCTCTTAATTATTCAGTCTTGTCAAGAACAGGCTTTTTCTGCTTCAAATACTCCATGTATGTAAGGCAATGCTGGTTTACTTGTACAAAATATTCTTTACTTTGATCAAGAAATGGGGAATTACATAGTGGAAGAGGGAAACAGTAGAACTTTTCAAGCTCTGAGAGCATGGTTTCCCATTTATCTATCTAATGCTAATTGGATGCTGATACTCAGCAGGTACTATACTATGTGCCTTAACTCCTGACTTTTTTTAAAATTGGCAAATTTATTTGTAAACTATGCAAGCTATTTCTTCAAATTAAAATGAAATTTGCCAAATGATTTGGTTTCTCAACTATTTAAATGTTTTCTATATTTTTAATCTATAGTAAAAATTAGAGTAGATCCACACATTAATCTCTATTCATGTATATTTTGGTATGTTTAAAGATGTACATATAACTGTAAATATTTTGCTGTACAACCTGAAGATAATATATTCCAATTTTGTAACAGGCAGATATTTCCTCCTCAAGGATATACACCAAATTTCTGCTACGAAAAGTCTCTTAGCTTCTCTCTCACTCTTTGTCTGTAAGGGAATGCATAGAATCCTGTTCTGCAATAGGAATTTTTTAATTCATGAACTTAATAAAATTGAAAGACTACTATTAAATTCAATTTTTGTCAAAAAAGAAAAAATATCTTCTATTAGATTCAACAAGGAAATGACTAATACAATAGTAGGATTGACAGCAAAGGAAAATCAAGTTAAATTGTAAAGCTCTAATACATGTGTAACTACTCCAGCAAATCAGAAGAACAAAACACAAAAGCTTCAACTGTGTAGTTAACATTGTTTGCTCCTTTTCATACATTCTTTCAATCATCTATAAATGAGTTTAAACTTAAGCACGAGTAGCCCTATACAAGCCATTAAGACTTCATGGTGCTTTTAGCATGTGCTTAGCATGTGAATTGCTTCAAGAATATGGGTAATAATTATATTTTCAGAAATGTATCCATGCGATTAAAAAGTATGTCATCTCAGACTTTATTAAATAGGTTCCTTTAATGGAACATTGTTCCTTTAATGGTTTTAGATAGGCTTATGACATAGAGAAAGCAATATGAAGTCTTTCATCACACACACAAAAAGAAAACCTAAGCATGTGCTTAAGTAAATAAACATGTTATTATTTAAAAATCTTTATAGATTACCTACATTGCTAAATTCTCTTGTAAATCTTTTAAAACATAATTATCATTTTGCCCTCTTCCTTCATTTTTTTCTTGCTATCCTGATAAAAGAAAATTATACTAGAAAACAAAGTATCTTTTATTTTTCCTAATCTTAGCTTAACGGAGATTTGATTTTCCAGGTTTGATCTATGTTAAATAGAACAATAACTGATTGTTGTTATCTCATTTTCAGAGGTATCAATGGCAAAGCCAGTAGTTCTAGTTCTAGTTCTAACAGTTCTAGTTCTGTTTTCCAGTCGAAGATTATATGGACAAATTTAATCCCTATTTCACTTGACCATAGAGTCTGAAAGACAAATATGTGGCAAAGCAAGATGCTACTTTTACAGCTCTTGAAGTCAGACCACTAGAATTTTTCAGTTCATTCTCCTCTGAACTACATTCCTTTCCTGATTAAAAAAAAATCTTTCGAGTGATGGATTTTATAGCAGTATCTTTTCTAAATATCAGCAGATGAAGTGGTGAAATTTCTGGTGTGACATTAAATCTCCATCTCAATTTTAATTTTAGGTATTAATTCACTGGGAGGACTATAACTATTATATGATAATCGTTTTTATACTCTACAAACAAATGCCACTGGAAACTTTACCTCCACTGCCTCCATTTTTTTGCTTACAGTGTTTGCGAGGACAACATTTAAAATGTTAACTTATATTACATTTGGTCATTTCTGTTGGATTTCATATCTGAGGATTTCTAAGTGATTCTGTAGCAGTCAAGGTTGGGCTCTGTCAGAGGGATGGATGAGGATGAACGGCAGCGGTCTGACTGTATGTTCGCCACTCTGCATAATGTGGAATGGAAATTCTCCATTATGCTGGGGAATAGTTACAGGAATGGGTCAAAAGTAGTTAAAAGATATCCTCGCATCCATCATGGGTTTTATGAAGAGGAAAATAGAACATTTCCCCCAAGATTTCTGTTTATTTCCCAAATGGTTCTTATATCTTGAGGCAAGTCAATATTTCACCTTAAGTGCCCTGTCAATACAAATGTCCTGAAAAAAACCTCAGTAATCAGAGAAAAACCTCTCTTCCTGTTTCTCTGCTTTTCATCTTGTTACTGAAGCAGAGGTTTGTTTGTAACAGTATGTAAAAATTAAATTAATCTTCCATATTAACAAAACAATTCTCCTTGCCTACCACAGTAGTGTGGTGTTCACATTCCCAAAAGGTATGGGACAGCTGAAGTGCCATATGGATAGAATCACGTTCATGTCTCTGGCTTCCTCACATAAATCAGAAAGCATACCTACCCCTCCACATCATAAGGTATTGCCAAAAAGAATAGAAAGGAAACTCCTCCGGATTTGCTGAAAAGCATCCAGAAATAAAGGAAGGCAGAAGAAGTAACAGTGATGAAATTAACAGCCTAGTAACTAGGGTTATTTTCCCAATATTGTGTTATTAACTTTTCATAGAATATTTTCACTTCCTGCTCCTTCACACTCATTCTTTCCTTAATTAATTTGTTGTTTCCCATTTCCTCCACAAGGGAGGAATATGCATGCATATTATAATCTAAGGTCAAAGGTGACTTTTCTGGTAGTTTACCATGACTTCATGTATCAGGCTAGAAAAATCCTCTGCAAGTTGTCTACATGTGTCCTACCAATCATGCTAAGTTCGTAAAGGTATTGAAGAAGTCCTGGTGTGTTCTCCTTTGTATTTATTGGTCTCTCTTCCTATGCTCAGCGCTTATAAAACAGGCTAGGAAGGCCCACAGCTTTGCTGTGGAGCTGGCAGAAGACTATACTTGAGCTAGTTGTCTCCCTTTGTAGCTCTGAGGTGATGAATGGGCAGCTTTATATCATAATTCACCTCATCATAATGAAAACATCTGCTGCAGCTAGCTCCATCCTGCTTCCTTCTGATCTCTCCCTGTGACATAGGAGATATACTATAGATAATGTTCACTGGGTGTCAATTAAAGCTACTCTTGGGAAGTCAGCCTACACACTTGCATGTGATTAGTCCTCCAGTTTGATGTTTGCTTGCAGCAAACCGGGGAAGGATATACAAGCGTCGAGGTTCAGGTGTAAATTGGGGAATCTTGGTAAAATGGACCATGACTTTTACTTCACTTTTCTATAGTTCTAAGTTTTTTTCTATAGTTCTAAGTTATACGGTTTTCTAAGTTCTATACAAATCCCACATTTTTAGATTACGAGGAGTTAATCGATATTTAATTTGTGGTTTTCAGGTTTCCTAACAAAAGTAGGTTTATAATTAGCTCAATAACTTAGAAACAAAACAAAACCCCCACCAAAACTTCCAAATAAAAATCTTTCCTTGCAGTTGAATAATGCATGAGTATTGTTTCTTATAAATTAATGTTCATTTCTTCAGTGATAGAAAGCAATTATAGTATTTGGACTAAAGATGGTGCCTGTTGATGGTTGAGTTTCATTTTACCAGAATGAGAGTTCTAGGAGAGCAGGACCTCCTTTGCGTTTATGTAATTCTATCTCCTGTTTTGCTCTCTTCAGCATGATCATTTTCATGCTGAAACAGGATCATCCTCTGAAAGTTTTGGAGCACATAAGTGAATTACATACATACTACATATACTAGAATTTGATCCAGATCTTAAACAGTGTATAGAAACAATATCATCCAACATACACATGAAAATTACTTGCAGAGAGAATGATTCTACAGCACAGAAGTGCTTTTGGCCTTAGGTTGGGGTGGACTGGTAGCTCACTTTCGTCTAGTGAAATCTTACAATAATTTTGTGGGAAATAATGAAATTCTAATAAAAGATTTATCTCATACTATTTTGCACTCTCTATATTGCTACAAGATTCTTCACTATTCCATAATTTTGTTAGAACAACAAAAAAAAGGCAAAATAAAATCTTAACTGATATCTTTATTATAGTCAGCTACCATCTTACATGAATTTAGTAATGGTGATAAACTGGAATTATTCAGTGAAACTAACTTTTCCATTGATTATTAAACTTAACACAGGAATTATTTGAAGAATGTTTCTGGCCTGTGTTATATAAGCAATGGACAAACTGAGCTCACAGTCTCTCTGGATTTAAAAATCTAAAGATAGGTTTCCTTTTACCCACATCTAGACATCTACAGTGTTAGAGTCTATGCTTGAGCTAGTTGTCTCCCTATATATCAGCAAGGATATGAATAGGCACCTTTAGGTCATGATTCACCTCGCTCTAATGTAGACATCTGAAATGATGCTTATTTTTCTCCCTCAAGTATAAAAAGAGTCTAGAGAGGTAGTTCAGACATAAACGTTACATTATATACATCTGAAGCTAGGTAAAATGAAAATTTCCCTGTAGAACTGTAAATCCAGATGTCTTAGTACTATGAATCTAGTGAATAATCTTTAAAAATCTCTAAAAAATGTCTACAGTGAATGCTGCGTATATACCAACAGAATAATTTTGTACCTAGTTTGTGACCATCTCTCTGAGGTAGTGTATATGGATTACAGATCTCATTTTTCAACTCATGATCTAAGAGGAATAATATTTACTCTGTACCACAGGTCACTATAACTCTAAAGGAGAAATACCCTTTTCAGCTTCAAATGTGTGTTTCTCTCCTCCTCTCTTCATCCCTTTCTCTGTATGTGAGGCTATGCATACAGCTCTCTGAGTGTGTTCAGGTGCACAGGAACTGAAACAAAGTCCCAGTGATCATGGGCTCCTAAGTAGGTGGAAGTTTGATCACAAATGAATGAAAATATATGATTTTATCATCTAACTACACAATAATGCAAAGTTTTTTTTCATAGCAGAGGAAAGTCCATAAGAAGCCTATAATTTTGTGTTTTATTTATAAAGCCATATTTTCAGTTATTCCTAATAATCTTGAAATTTGACTTTTTTAGCCATAATCTGGTCTGCTTGCTCAATGCTTTTATCTCCGGAAGTTTAATTAAAACAGATAAATCCTCTAAAGGGCTATTATGCAAACTCAGCTACCAAAGAGACACATCACCTATCTAAATAAGTGGACTCGAGCACTTCCAAGCCAGCGCTGTCAAGTGAAGTGCTTGCTTTTTGCTATTTCTGTGCAGGCTTGAGGAGAACCAAGCATCTTCCAAAAGCAACTCAATTGCTGTTGAGGGAAAAGATCAATCCATGAGCATGTGGGATTTGGAACGTTATCTACATAAATGCCAAAGCATTCAAATATACAAAACAAACATATATACATGATATAAACACTATTTATATATATATATAATATAGACAATATTATATACATATTATACTTCATCTATTTTATATATTATTCACATTTCAACCTGGGATCAGGGGCACTCGCCAGTATTACAAATTTCCCAGTAAGGAAACCAAGTGTCCTGCCTGGGAGGAAGCTGCAATGTACCATGCGCTTTGCCCCATGCCTGCTGCCAAGTGCACTTGCTGTTCAGTGCTGGTGCGTCCTACACACGTCTATCATCAGTTGGTCATTATATCTCTATATCTTCCCAACAGGAGGCATGGGACTGAACTGATGAAGAGGCAGTTTCAAATAAATATCTACGTATATATACGCTATCCTCAATCTATCGCTGTCACCTACCCATCCTACCAATTTTGCAGCGCACTATGCTAAACTCATGGGACTTTGCCCCCATGAGCATGGGTCGTGGTGGGGTGAGACGCTCCTGGAGTGCCTCAACCAAGTCACAACCTGAAACCCCCCGACTCTTGGGGAAATTTTGCCCAGAAGCAGTGACTATGTAAATACTGGGCTATGCAGCACTCATGTGTAGACTTGACTGCCAAGATGGAAAGTTACTGCCAGTGTCTGGGCACTTTCAGTCCGGTGTGATGGTTGCCCCATTTTCAGGCATTTTGAGCCTGTTTCTGACCCAGCCTGGGCCTGTTTCTGGCCCAGGTCAGCCTTGGCAGTACAGTAGAGGTGGAGAAGAAAGCCAGAGGGAGACAGGGAGTGTTTTAATGTTCCCTGCTGCCTTGACCTGAGAGGAGGTATCTCCAGTGATTTGTACCACCTGAATTTCGCTGGCAGACGGCAGTTCTAGGCAGCGTGGTAATTCCAGAGACCCCTCTGGAGCAGATACTGCAGCCATGAGGATTGCCGGCCTCCCGCACACACATGTCCAAGCCTCTGGGTGTATTTCTTCCTGATCCCATTGAGAAAGCAAGCAGCTTCTGACGGCAAATAGCTCCTGCATCCTGAGTCTAATCCCCAGTGCTCAAGCCCTGACTTGTGCGCGTGCTGAAGCAAAAGAACATTTTCACTGTACTTTTATGGATGGTAGATGGCAGTATTGCATTGCTTAAACAACTAAAGTTTAGCTGATGGAAAATATCAAGAATAACAGTACTCTAAAGCTCTTAAGAGCAGAATGCAGTCAGTAATGAAAGCTCCGATTGACTAAATATTCATATAATTAAAATATTATGTTTACTGTTTGCCTGGGAGAGAAGATGCATTATACTTTCTTCTTGGCCATCGTTACTGTAACTTTGAGTTGATAACAACACTGCTTATGCTTTACAGACTTTCAGGATTAGGCCCGTGATATAAGTCACTTTCTCATGATTTATAGCACCCATGAGGAGCAGCGTTCTTACAAAGGAGTGGATTGCTTCTTGCCCCACCAGCACAGGGTTTTAAATCTTGTGCGGTTTTATCTCAAGTGAAAGAGGGAGGCTAAATTATCGCAGTTCATGTGTGAGTGGACAAACATCACCCACATCACTGCGTTCCTGATCCAGAAAAGCCCTTGAGCAGTTACTCAGCTCTAAGCAAGACTAGTCCATGGTTTTTGTAAGATTACTCATACAGTTAAAGTTTGACAGACAGTTAAGGGCTTTTCTGGATTAGGTCTCAACGCAATTATTGTAGCTTGGCACTCACACAGTAAAGAGGCCAAAGGCTGAGTAAGTTTGTGGAGTAAATTGTCTGCTCCTTCCTGGCGTCCACAATGGCTGATAGTGCATGGCACTGTGGCAATGCAACTAGACTCTCAGCCTTATCTCCTGTACTAAGGAGCAACCTTTAAAACTGTGAATGCAGTGGTATTGTAGGGTTAATGGGCTCTAAATGGAAATGTAGGCTCTCTGGTGGCCCTGACTGGCCTGAACCCCAAGTGATGGGGTGGCCTTCATGGGACCAGACAGCTGGTGGGACCCCAAGTTTCCAAGCACTGAAGAATGGCCGTGGTGTAAAATGAGTCCTCAAACAAAAGAAACATTTTTTTTTTGTATGGTGGAAAATAAAAGAAAGAGTTGCTTGGTTGGTTAGGGTAGGCAATTCAATCTGATGGACCTTTCCACCAGGTGGAAAACGGTGTTACGTGATAATTTTGTTTTTCCATCCCAGCGCCATGCACTGGGAAGATGCACATCTGCCTGAACTAACAGAGGGAGGAGTTGAAAAGAAGCTGAAAGATGCCAGGAAAGTAGGAAATCAATGGAAGATGAGAGTCTAAAAATGGATGAAGGCTGAGTTTTCATAAGAATGTTTTCCTTGAAAGAGAAGATAGTGGGAGAATGACTGTCTTCACCTCTGTTATTTTTTACTGCAATATCCTAGAGGGTATGAACTCTGCGCAAAGATTGGAAAGTGAATCATCTCTGTCCTGCAAAGAGCAGAAGTCCCTACTGTAACATAAGGAGGTGTGTATGGGATATTGATGTAGGAGGGTGCAAAACACAAGCTAGCAAAGGAGTTCGTTAGAAACTTGGTAAACTTTTTGTTCTCCATGGGAAGTGTGGTTTGTTTAAGTATTGTGTTGAGGAAAAACATGGAAGAAGTCATAAATATTCTTGGTTAAAATATAAGATGAAGAACTATAGTTATAAAACCTTGGAAACCTTTATTTTATGAGTGTAATTAGTCTATTTTTTCCAGTATTTTATTTTATCTCTTGGTGCCCCAGGAACACATAGGTAAAAATAGGCTCCAGCTATAAGCGATATCTAGTATAGGATGACTTACATGAGGGCAGACGATTTTTCTAAGGATGAGACTGCAAAACTAATGTCTATCCAAGAAATGTGCTCTATAGCTCAGTCTTTTGCCATGTGACTAGTACAGAGCTAGTTACTCTTCATCGGCCTTCATGTTATTAAAGTCAAACTCTAATCCTGTGACTGAAATCCTGTTTTTATAATCAACTCTGGTGTGACGTAAGTTAATAAGGAATTAAAACAGCAATCTATCTGGAATATTACTGTTCTATTGATCACTAGATCACTGCTTTATATTTAATGCCAAATAGGACTCAGTGAATTTCATTGGCAGTCATCATACTACTTTATAAAGTAAAATTATACAGAATTCTTATGCAGGTCTTATCTTGGATCAGTCTGATCTCTGATAGGATCAAATGAACAGTACTGAACTGGTCATATGTTGTTTGGTCTGGCTTTATTTTAGTTTTCTTTTTTCTTAATGGAATATTTTGACATTTGTCAAAGCTGCCCAAAGTTCCAACTTTCCATGTGGAAACTGATTGAAACAGCACAGTTCATTTCCAGTAGAAACTTAATTTAAGGATGCCAGACAGCATGTTTCAGGGCTGCTTTGATATCTCCTATGGTATACAGGACTCTTCCCATATCCTGTGCTGCAATTCTTCAAGGGAGCCAAGGCTTATGTCTCCATGGCTTATATGTCTTTTGTGTTGTAGTACTTGCTTCACTCTCTGAAATTGTGTAGTCTTACAAAAGTTGTTACACAGTAAATGATTAAGTTTAGTTCTTTGATAGAGTTATTTTTCATTTTTGGCAAAGAAACTTCTATCTGAAAGCAGATACACATTCTGCAAAATTGAATGCAATTGATATCCTGAAACTGTTTTGTTAGAAAATATTTGACATGATATAACAGTCTTTTTAGAGCCCAAGACCTTATTTCACTCCATTAAGAAACAGAAATCTATGTGTATTGTTCTGTGTTGTACTGCCTCCTCTATTAAGTCTTAGTTGTTCAATGGCAAGTTTTGCAATTATGTATTCTTATACATAAATATTGATTAATAACGATCCTTGACTGTATTTTCCATCAACACAATGTTATTAAGAAAATGACTAATTAAAATAACATTCACACCCAGAGCTACTTCAGTTCATGTGCTTCGCCAATCAATAAAACACCATTTTTTAAACTTATTTAAATTTTTTTTGCACCTAATATACAAGTCTGTACAGTGCAGACTGCCAGCTTCTTAAGTTAGTGTATTAGTGCACAAAGGCTGTGGGCGTTCTTATGGAAATTTCACCTTATTTTGCTATCATAATGTTATCACAGTTTCTAGTTTTCCAGCTAGAAAAGCTCAGCCAAAAATCATTGCACAGTCCATCTGAGGTGGACCTGGAGCTGTGATTGCAGGCCAGAGCACCAAATAATGTCATGCTGGATTGGAGAAAATTGCATACAGGTTTTTATATCGATTGGCTTGTAGGAATTTTTGTGTACTTAACATGAATAAAAGGAAGCAATCCATGGAACACATAATATTGCTGTTAATGAAGCTGAAGACCTGGGAAGCATGAAGACCTGGGCGAACCCTGACAATTTCATCTGTTCTTAGGATATCCATGCATGCCATGAGAAGAGGGTGGCTGTAATTTAAATTTCCCAGAGTGTCTTGTGTCTGAGCTGCTAGTATGTGTGGAGGAAGCTGGAAGTCTGGCGAAAACAGTGGTTTAGCTAGAGGAAATCAAAGATATTTGAGTCAAATGGCAAATGTTTAAAAAGGGAACACTTAAAAATGTTTTTTTTTTTTCCAAAAGCTGTTATATCTCTGTAAAATTATACTCACTCTGAGCGACAGTGCCAAATGGAGACTCTCCATTTAATTGTAAAAATATGAGTGACATTTTAATTTGGCTTTTATTGTAAATCGTGGTGGAACCTTAACTATACCAATACCAATACACCTCAATAGCAGATCAAAACAGATCTACCTCTTTATACTAATCATGAGTCACTCTGAATCACTGAGCTGTAAGAAAAAGTATGGACATTGATTTTCATTACATTATATCTGCCTGGGAAAACACAATATTTGACAGGAAAATTCATCTCACTCTGTGAAAATGAGATTTACATGTCTGTTCCGAGTGGAAGAGTGATAGTTTACTCTAAGCAGGTTCACGGACTTCTAAGGTATTACTGGAATATTTACTTCTCTTGTCAACTAAATATCCTATCAATGCAATTCACAACAACATGTTCTCTTTTTCTTTTGTTTGTTTTTTTTTTACTGGGAATTAAAGGATAGCCTGTCTTACTGAGCGAATACAGACTGGTTTGTTACAGTGTACTGAAGGACGGTTGTGATCACTGAAGAATTTGATATTGTAGAATTAAATTTGAAAGGCATTTTTTTTTTCCTTTTTACTTCAACTCAGACCAGAATCTGCTGTGTGGTAAAGATTGATAACCATCCGCCAAAGTACCTGACAGAAATGTCTCACCTATTTCCTGTATAGCGCAAACACATATCAATAAATCTCTATGGGTTGATCTCCATGTAAGTGCAAAGCAGGGAAGGAAGGGAAGGGTGAGTTAGTGAGAGAGAGAGGTATGATGGGAAACATTTTTCCTTTCCTTTTTGAATGTTCTGGTTGTAAAATTCAGTTATCAAAATAGTGCCATAAACCATAATGCTATGGTGCACTGGGCCACTGGGCTTGCAGCAATGGAACATGATTTTTCCCAGCTGGACAACTTATGTGGAAGATGATCTGTCTTGGGATCTCTATGCTGAACTAATATCAGCAGACTTTCCAACAGTAAGTATGTTTCTCCAAGATTTTGAAGGCTTACTAAGATCATATGACTCTGTTTCCTTATAAACACTGGATTTCCATCTACTGTTTTATTTTTGGTGATACCAGGGGTGTGGAAGGCAAAAGGTTGTCTAAATGGGCTTTCTCTCCCTTCCCCCTTGGTTCTTCTCTTCCTTGCAAGAAATGAATAGGATGACTCATTTCCTACTCTCTGTTTTGCTCTCTTGGGCTATGTGTAAGCTTCAGAAACCTGGCCAGTGTGTCCTGGAGCTTCCTTCCAGCTTGTATGTCTAGGTTTCCTTCTTGTAGGTGGTGGACATGGTGAGCAATTATTTCTCATCCTGATTGGGAAGAGGGATGAGGTCAGGGCATGAGCACAGGCAGGGAACTTGGGAAGCGCTCCTGGCTAACAGTAGGATCTCGGCACACTCATTCTTTTCCTCCATTTCTGTACAAGGACTGAGAAAGGAAAGGTCTGTACATCGTCCCTTTTATACATCTTTGTCGTTGCCAACATCTTTGTTTCTTTATTATTATGAGTACCATCAGGTACCACAGTAACACGCTGCAGAAGAAAACTAGGGTGTTACTATGGTCAGTTTGGTAACTGTCAGTGCCTTATCCTGCTGTTTTGCTTGCTTTGGGGCAATATGCCTTTTGCATATTTTTAAATTGAAGAGCCTTTACTTTTGTTTAAAAGAATCTTAGTGGTCTTTTAAGTATGAAGCACAGTTATGATCCCTAAGCCTGATCTGAAAGCTGGGGCTCAAAGCGCTGAAAGCTCTGTACATGCATTTCCTTTCCTGTTAGCCTGCAAGCCCCGGTAAGCTCCCATAGAAACTACAAAGGAAGAACACCATCATCTGACAAAAGTCACTATGAACACAAATGGAAGCAAGCAGCAGGGCTGGCCATTTTTCGTACAACCATTTGTGCACTGGAGATGGTTCTCCCCATTTGCCCCAGAACGCTGTCAGTTGAATAAGCAAGAAAAGGCACTTTGAACAGAGCACATGTCTGCAAATCCTGGCCCTGGCCTTGGTGTACCAGAAGAGGGCAGTTAGAATTAGCTCATTGCTAAAGAGAACAGATTATGTTCTGGAAAAACAAATTGCATTAAGCTGGGGAAAATGCAGCTGTGCAGCACTTTGGCACATGGAGCGCGAGTCCTACCTGAAGCCAATTCTGCTTTGTGTACATACTGTACATACTGAGAGAGAACACATAACACAGTGTATGGTAAACTAGATTATCACCTCGTTCAACTCTCTGGGCAGTCATTTAGCTATATGTACCCTGTCAGCTGTGTAGCAGGTCATGACCAGTAACAGGATGATACTTTGCTGAAGCCAATTGTGTTGGAAACAAAGTGACTCTAACGTGAGCCAAAAGAATGATTTAGCCAATTACGAGTTTTAAGTATAATCACTTAGTAAAAATTGACTTATGTGGAGGGTTTTTGCAGCTTGCTTAAGGCCAAAGGACTGGAAAAGACTGGCATAATGACGAAAGTAGGAGAACAGAGAGTCCTCCAAAATGAATTGTTGCTGCCTACCTAACATTGCAGACACTGTAGGTATTTTAGAAAAGAGCAAGTAACATGTTTAGCATCTAGATTAGGATAAGTTTTGGTACTATAGGAGTTTGTGTTTTGCAAATATAGTGCAGAATTTTGATTGTGATTATTCGGGCCTGCAGTTTAGCACTACGGAGAAGTACTGGTAGCGCATGATGTGAACTCTCTGCCAATTACTACAAGACCATAGAACCACATTCCTTTCCATAAAACAGAAAGGGGTCCTTTCTGCTCTGTGGTAGCATGAGACCTACCAAGGAGTGATACAACTGGAAGGCTTTATGGGAAGGGCTGTGTTGTTTGTGTCCTATAACCGCTAAGGTTGCCAGCATGATGGCTATGGAACGGAAGTGTTTGCAAGCTGTAAGCACCAGCTGTGTCTGGAGAGTTGGATTTCCAGCTCTGTGTTACAGCCTCAGCTTCCAGCTGTGAAGAGGAAAGGGTTTCATGGAACCTTCAAAAGTTACCATTCAAACAGGGAACTCAGTCCTTCAGGGAAAATATTATATTAACCCTTCAAGTGAAGCTTCCATAAAGCTCTCAAGTGAAGCTTTTATGAATCATGAGAACTTCAGAATCAAAATATTGAGGTTTTGTGTCTACATATTTAAAACTCTTTAAAACCCTTTGTGGAATGCAAAACTTAGGTGATAATATTTTTTCTATACTATGTTTAGGAAGGTGGAAGCCAGTTTTCATACCAATCTTAATGAGCACAAAAGAGCTAATGAAGCACGATCAACCAAGCCTCAGTGAAAAAGATTATTTAATATTTAGAAGAGTCCAAGAGTCAAAATTGACAGAATTAGAGTGACTTTTCTGCTTTACTGGATGGTCTGGAATCACCTCACGGCCAATGTGATTAATAATTTGCAGCTGTTTTCTCAGTTTTGGAAAAAATACTTTGTATAAACTTGGGTTTTACTAATTCAGATGAGGAATCCAATGTAGGAACTTACGTCTAAATAAATTAAACTCTAAAATAGTCTTTGGTTATAAAATCACTAGTTACTCGTTCTTACAGAAGATGCCTATGCTTGTGGTCAGTCGTGGCTCTAATGCTTTTTATATGGTGAGGATACCAACAGAAAACCTGTAGTAGAAGAACGGTGTGCACATGCCTGCACATACATATATATTCTGTATAGGCGGTTTCTGTACACAGTAACAACATATTTCACTCAGTGCATTTATCTTTAGTGCTAACAGTTAGATATATGGTGTGAAACATAAAAATGTCCGTTACCTGATAATGTCCTTTGAGCGCTTCCTCTTTCAGTGTGTTGCATTGTTGAGCAAAGTGCATATATGTGCCCAGTCCAGCCATAATCTGAGAGGGAAATAAGTCTGAGAAACATTTTACTGAGGATTATAAACCTCCAGTGGGGGTGAATCTCAGTTTCCCCAAGGCAAAAGTCACCATTGCCTGTCTGGAGAAACTAGGCATGATGCAGAACTGCAAATATACCTTTTGATTAAGGGATTAAAATCACTATATGAAAAGTGTATGCAAAGCTCTATGAGTAATTCCAAGATTAGAAAAAACAATAAAAAAGTGGCATAAAACATCCTATAATGTTAAAATAAGTCAAACTGCATGCCTGGTATTCAGAAAGACTGCTCACTGGGTGAACTATTAGACATGCATAACAAAATAGTATAAAATATTCAAGGCTATAAAGCATATGTTGTTTTCTTTAGGATGATTTTTATGAGTTTGCCTATTGAAGACTATTTATTGCAATTTTAATTAAAATATGATCTATGAAATCAAATCAATATTCTAAGAAGCCTTTCCTGAGAGAATGAAGAAGAAGCATTTTCAAAAGAGTGAGCATTACTTAAACTGTAAGTCAAGATATTCCTTGAGCATATATACAGGAAAGATGCTACTTCTGTCACTAAAGCAGACATAAAGCAGTGATCTTTCATCAGTTATAAAATATTTTAACAAGCAAATGCTCTCCTTCTCTATGATTTTTGCCTATTACAATATTCTATAATTAGCCTGGTATACTGGGGAAATAATGTAGGTCTCAAAATTACATTGCAGAATGCTAACAGGATGGTAGAAGAAATATCCAGCCTCACTGCAAGTGTTAGATCTAGCACATACCTGCACTAGCCTGTTTTAAGGAGAGTATCAAATCCAGCCTTACTGTGCGAAGTAGTAGAGCACTCAATCTTTGAAGCTTAGGACTCCCCGTGAAGAGTTTGACTTTACTGGATAAAGTATGGCAATCTGGAGAACAAGATAGTAAGGTAAAAAGTACTGTGAAAAGGGTAAATTATCTCACAAGTGACCTCAAGATGAAACACATTCTATTCTGAATAACTCTTTTTTTTTTCCCTCCTCCAAGAAAAAGAAAGGAAAACCTGTGGTATTTTTTTCTGCTATAATGTCTTCTCAGTCCCTGCAACCTATTGCTCTGACAAGTTACCCTATTTTACAAGCAAAAATTAATCTCCAATTATAGTCTTACTTTTTCCTCCTGAGTTTGAAAAAATTCAGCTGAGATTCTTCCACATCACAGCTATAGAAAATTCCACAGCCAAAATTGAACGACAGCTCCAAAGCCAGTATTAGATAATGAATGCAGGTATTTATGTAGCTATATGCAGATATTACCATAAGAAATTACAGATATTACTTTATGTCAGATTTTTTACACTTGTGCTGTGTACAGGAATGTGAATATAGCTTAATATTAAGATTCTGCGTTGAAACTTGTAGAACAGATAGCAGGTTTTTTTTTAAACACTTGGATGGGAGAAACAACATAAAGGATAGATGTTAATCTTTATTGCCAGAGTGAATGCTGTCTTGATTTCTTCAGTTAGTGTAAAGCTTTGATAATTTCATAGCTTCCAGATTACTCTAGTATTCACAGAAGTGACTTTGTCAACGTGGTAGGTAGGTAAAGCATCTGTTTTCTCTCATTTAAAGGTTTTTTTTTCCAAATATGTCCATGTTTGCAGACTCTTCAGAGCTAGAGGAAGACATACCTGTCTTCTTTCTCAAATAATGACTCCTTTCTCAAACAAACATGTTTTATCTCCTGCAAAATGACTTTTTTAAGTCTTCAGCTTCTAAAGACACTTAGGTTGCTGTTCATATGTAAAACAGAATTGATCCATACATTCTACATCAGTCTCCTAATTTCCTGCAATTCTTGCTTGCAAGGGATGTGAAAAGCAAAGCAACACTGCTTTGCATGGAAAGCGTGTTTTTTGTAATGTCTTGCAAAGTCCACTTTAACTGTCACAAGCATCAACTTTTTAAAAAATCTTTATTATGGTTTAGCTCCAATTTCAGTACTGTTCTTGGATTTGCAGTGCACATGGGCTCAGGATGCCTTTCTCTGGAACACGTTTTTTCAATTTCAGAACAGAAGAAACTGCAATAACCTCAAATTTTCTGCAGTTTTTAAACAAATTTTGTTACACATCTAGGACTTTTTTTCATTCTGGACTGCACACAATAATGTCAAAAGATCTTCAGAGGCTTAAACCATGTCATTACGAGTTAAAAAATGATATATTTGAGTCTGAACTGTTCTGAGTTCATGCATTCTCCATCAATGCTGTGTGTTGTAAACCGGTCATTTGGAAGTGAGCCCAGTTTTCTGACCTTATCAAAAATGTTACGTGCATATTTATATTAAAGCACATACAGTCCTGATCTATACCAAAAATTGACCTTACACAGTCAGGATCAGCTTATATGTTACAGGAGCACTGTCCAAAGCTTCTGGACTTGTGTGCTGGAAATCTCAAAGTGTGTTGCTCATGCATGGAGATCAATGCTTTAGGAAAATAACAGGATTGCTGTGCATAAAGTAGACACTGCCAAAAGCTTCAGATTTGCTGCATATGAACAGGGTCCAGAATGAGAGAGGACTTTTGGGGGCTTACCTACATGTGTGAAATGCATTTACACTGCTAGTGTGGACTGAACCTCCAGTGTCCTCTATGTGCTGGATTTAATACTCATGCACATGGCTGAACACCACTTCTCTGGGACTCCTGAGTGTCCAGCAGCCTGGCTGGTGCTTCTGCTCATCTGTTCTGCCAGAAGTTTAGATACTTGGGACAAATACACTGCATCAGATGTTGCTGTTACTGGACTGATGCCTGCTGTTAAATCTAAGACTGATCAAACTGGGTCTGGCCTATAATATATCTTATGTTATGTAAAGTGACTCTAAATGCATGTGCCCATTGATTCAGCTTGACTGAGATGTATCAGCTTGAAGCGTATCGTCTGAGGATACTGGAGAGGGTCAGCATTGCTCTTCTGACCAGTACCAGCCCACACTGGCTCCTGATGAATGCTATGTTAGAGAGTGACCTCAGCTTGACATTACATGTTAGCAGAAGTCTTCCTTGCACTTGTGATGTTTGGTAGCATGTTTGTTTGGCAGCATGGCACTGCCATGATTTCAGCATTTTTCACAAATCTGGCTCTTATGTAAATAAACTTTCTTGGTTCATTTGCCTGCTTGAGTGTGGTTTCTAACAACTTTCTGGCAATCTAGCTGTCTCTTAGAGGAGGGATGTTATGACTTGCAGAAATGATATATGTAGACTGTGTGGCACCTGGACTGATCTCTGTGTTGAAATCTTAGCTGAAAATGCCTATTACTATTGGGTGCAGATGAGGGAAATTCTTGTCACTGTTTGCTACAAGCAAAAATAGATAACTGCTATGGCAGCTGAACTCTTGAACTATCCTTTCAGTGAGCATGTACTAATATAGGAATAAAGACATTTCCTTGCAAAAACAAAGTATCTGTGAAGGTATTTACCAAAGCCTCTGTTTTCTCAGTTTATCCCCATAAGGAATCCACCATACTTTTCCTGATAGTTAAGGTAGTTTTGTACATGCAGCTAGGCATTTTAATCTTAAAGTTTTATGCTACCTTTCTTTCTCTTCTCTCTTTCCTTCTTTTTTTCCTTTTCTTTCTTTTCTTTCTCTTTTTCTCTCTCTTTCCCTCCCTCTCTCCCTCTCTCCTCTCCTCTCCTCTCCTCTCCTCTCCTCTCCTCTCCTCTCCTCTCCTCTCCTCTCCTCTCCTCTCCTCT
>JAWLRI010000964.1:1705430-1721220 GCA_034781795.1 Crypturellus tataupa | reverse complement strand
CCTCTCCTCTCCTCGCCGCCCCTTTCTCCTTCCATTATGTATCTTTATGCTTCTGTTAAACTGCAGATAAAAAATATCTGCAAACTCAAGTGTGTATCCAGTTGTATCCAGACTTTGTCACAGATAACAGCGCTTTGAGAAACTGACTTCTAACTTGAGAGGGAGGAACATATTTCTCATCAATACTGTTGTCTTCACGTAAGGCCCTTTTCACAGAAAATATGGTTTAGATTACGCTATTACTAGGCTTTGTGCACCTAAAGAAATTAATAGTATGTTTTTGTGTTATAAAACTTCACTCTTTTGAGACAGAAAAAAAAAAAAAACAAAGAAACATTTTTATTGCCAGTTCGATATTTATTTGTCTTTTTTTTCTCTGAATTATGATTCATTTCGCAGACATTTGTACTAACTAGTTGCAACCAATTTGACTGCAGTTGATCATGAGGAAATAATCAGGTAAAAATGTGCAGTTTGAAAAAGAAGACAATGGTTCCTCACAAGAAAATACTGTCTTTGGTGATATTGACCCTACTGATATAGCCAAGTAAGGATTGCCTGACAGATGGATCTCTGTGATAAGTGGAAGTTTCTAGCTTTAGAAATTCCAGAATTAATGTGGAGAGAAAAAAAAATCTGTCAAGAGTCACCGTTAAAATACAAGAGTCAGAAAATGCTGATTTATATTTCTCATTAGCTTATAAAAGCTGGTCTTGACTGGAGTGAGAATAACCTTTGCCTCACTGGAGTGGCGTAGCAGCTATACCATGGGCTGTGTGGATTCCTGTTCAAGATTAGATAAAGCTTTTAACTTCCAAGATTATGCTTTGAAGTGGGACCAATACAAGAATTAGCTGATTATAGGTAGTTTACTGGGCTTTGTATGATGAATGCTTGAAATTTCCTGTCATTGTAGATTAACGTGCTGCCATTCACTACAATTGAGGCTGTGTGCTGACTTTAGCCAGGTAGCTGAGCTAATCCTTTTATCCCAATAAACCTGATGTTATAGTAATGGGCAAGCTTGTGGAGACTGAAACTTAAGGTATCTGTCTTTATTGGAGTTTGACAGATGGAGGAAAATTTTTAGGGATGGCAAGAAAACAAGGAAATTTTTAAGGATGGCAAGAAAACAAAAAATCTGTCTCATGAAACACTAAGACTAGTCCCACAGCAGTGTAAAACAGAGAGCAAATGTTTAATGAAAACACAGAACAGGAGCATTTGGCAGAAGTGAAGCTTGAACCTGAGTCTTTGGACTTTGTGTTTTAGCAAACAGGTTACTGGTTATTGTCTTTCTGATTTCTACTGAACAAATCCATTTATGAATTGAGGGGTCTTCCTAGACAATGTAATTGCAATGGCCACAAAAAATCAACTTATTCAAATGGAAAAAAATCTGTTCTTTGGCTGTTTACAATTATACTTTTTCCTTTCAGACTCTCATAAATCTCACAAATCTCAGTAAATATTCTAATCAAGTCTAGTCTTCAGTAATACGGGGAACACTGAACTTGGAATCAGGGAAGTTACAGTCTATCATTACAGATATCAGTTTAGTACCATTCTAGTGAAATTTCCAGCATCTTATTTTGAAATAATACAGATTATGATCCAGAGCTGGCCAAAAATCAAAGACAAGAGTCTTGCATAACTAAGAGAATATTTTTTCCCCTTTTTCTTTTGTCATGTGCAAAAAAAAAAAAAAAAAAAAAAAGGAATTATACCCTCTATATTAAAAAGTATGCTTCAGTGGAAATGTTAGGAATTATTTCCCTCTTTAATATGAGTGTTTCTTCCTATAAAGCATCTTTAAAATCCATTTTAAACAGAATAGTACGCCTCAATAAAGAGGAGAGCATGTTTTTTCCCCTACAGAAAACTCTGTAGGAGGGAGAGAGCATCTCTGGAACACTTTCTGTGTGGAAATTTTCCTCAAATGTACTGGGAAGGATGGATTTATTATGTACTGTCACAATGAAAATCAGGCAATCTAAGGCAGAGCTTATGTATCCATAGCACTTTCCAGATGAGGATGTGGAAGTTCCTAATCTGTCCCTACCGCAGCAGAATGGCCTGCAGTGCTTCTGCTCGGAGAATCATGTTCCCTGCAGTATTCCATCTAATAGTTTAATGGTACAGGTTTTAACCTAATTTAGTATATCATGAGTCTGCACTAACTTGCCCAGTGGTTTAACATGAGACTTTAAAAGGTAGTTGGTCATTCCTATTTGAAGTTTTCTGCAGAACACATAGCAGTGTGAAAACCTACATGCTTATGAATTTCTGGATATGCATTATAGCTATTTTGCATTATTTAGTAAAGCAACATCAGTCGAACTCACTATCATGTAGTTTGAAGGCTTGAAGGAAATCTTCGGAATTTGGTGTTACTAGGAGTGCCACTGAGTCCAGGCTTACAAGGCCACCTGAAATGCATATCTAGTTATGCCAAAAAAGATTCCTAGAGCATCTAACCGACATTCTTTCCTAAGACTGACCTTCATAACATGTAACTAACTCAAGATGTCGAATATGAAGCCCAAATCTAGTATGAGCCAGAGGAGAGGCGGAGGAGAAATCAAGTGTCTTATTTGGGGAAAAGAGGCACAGAATGGCATTTGAATTTCAGACTCATCTTCCATTAGATGTGTCTGTTAGTTTTTGTATGGGGTACTTTTGTTTCAGCAAGGAACATACATGCCTGCTTCTCTCTCTCCCTTCAGTATACATTTTTTATCCATTCCTATCCCCTAAATTTACTATTATAGCACTTCCTTTCTTTATTACTTTGCTCTCTCTTTTTTTTTTTTTGAACTTGGAGGGGGAATGAAATATTGTGTCTATTGGAGATATCGAATGGCCAAAAATATTGATTTGCACTTGAATGACATCAGTGGAAACAAAGTAAGTTGTTGCCACACAGAGATGCTGTCGTGTTTCACTGAACTCTATTTTTTTTTTGGATAGAGATTAATGCATGATGTAATCAGGACATTGGTAAACAGAGCTGTATTCAATGTTTGCATTGAAACTTAAATCCATCTGAACTGAGTATGACTTTGCTTTAACTACGCTTTATGCAATCATATGCAATGTTGTTTTGAGCAACAATGAGGTACACAGCTCCTTGCCTTGCTTTTGTCAGCCTTGGTCTTTCCTGTCCCATGAACCCTGAGTAAGGGAGGAAGAACCCCAAGCCCCTGGGATTCCTGCCACCCTCAATCTGAAAGGTATCAAGGCGTATACTTGGCAGCCCTCTGAAAAATGGGAAAAACAGCCAGCTGATACTCCTGCAAGGCACCACATGGAAGAAGCAGAAGCAGAAAGGAGGTCAGCAACCCACTCACCTCCTGGAAATGGCAAAGAGATAATTAGTGACCACATGGAGAAGGATTTTCATTTTGGAAGGAGAAATGACAAACTCTAAGGAAATATGAAAAGGTTCATTTATTGACAGCCCACAGATGACATCTCTTACTACAACCAATCTGTCTGAAATCAGATAGGTGTCTCTGTGTGGGTGGGCAGTGAGAATGAACAGTCTCCAAGTTTTGCGTATTGATGGGTGAGCAGTGTGGAGTAAAGCTGCTGGCACCTTTTCATGTTATATAAATAAAAGATGATAGAAAAAAAAAACAAAACCGAACCTCTCCCCAAACAGTCCCTCATGAACAAGACTCCAGGCTTGGTTTGTGAACATAATAGTGAGGAAGGTCTATGTTATTAATGCCACTCCAGTGGTAATTTTAGAAGTATTTGTTTTCAACCCTAAGCCAAAGTCTGTTGGCTGGTCACACTACATGGAGATGGGTTGACCTTCCTCATTCCTCATTGGTAATATTTGTGCATTTTGAAAAAAAAAACATATATTCATATCCACAATGTAAAACACAGAGAATTAGTCAGTTAAATGTTGCGACCTTAAACCAAAAAAAAAAAATAAGGCTAACAGCAATTTGAATAACTTTTTTTTTTCTTTTCTTTCTTTTTTTTCTTTTTTAATTCTCATGCTGCTCTTGGTCACTATAGAAACAGCATTTTTTTTTTGTCAGAACAGATAGGTGGTTCTGCCAGTTCAAATGCTCAAAATAAATATACACTGCAACTATTTTCTTTTCTAATAAAAGCTGATTTGCCTTATTCCATATGATGTGTACTTAACTGGAGAGCTAAGTTTCGGAGCTTAGAATTCTTGACCCACTTGTGTGGGTAGATGAAAACTCTAATGAAAGCAGTGAAGTGCTGGAACAGATTGTCCTAAGAAGTGGGGAATCTCCATTGCTGAAGATATTCAAAAATCAATTGGGCAAGGCTCTGAGCAGCCTGATGTAATTTTGAGACTAGCCTTCCTAAGAGCAGGAGGCTGGACTGGAAAACGTCCAGAGGCCCTTCTCAACCTCTGTTTTTTCTATAATTCTAAACTACGCTAGACTTTGAACATGAATCTTCATTACAGGTAGCATAATATGAGTAATACCAAAGGTGTATTAAAAGTATCCCTTGCTTACATAGTTTTTCTCTAAGGTTTATTTGAATCCTTAGAGACAGACATATGATCAAGTATTTCAGTGATTATTTATTTTATTCAGCATGGCACTTTGGTCGAGCTAGACCATAAACTATACCCAGCAATATTTATTTATTTTTCTCTAAAATAATAGTATGTTTTCTCTAACCACACTACTTTGAAGGACTATTGATTGCTGTTGACTTGTCAAGGCCACAGTTAGCTCCAACTGCAAGATATGCTCCCATTGTCAAAACCTAACCTCTCAGGGAGCAAAATACTCAAACTATCCTCCAGGATCTATGAGCCTTCCAACATGAACCATTAACATCGGTGAGAACATGTTAAGCCACTGAGCTTCTACTAGCTGCTTTCTGAATTGGGAACCTTTGGCAGTGGCAGATGCTGATGAAGGCACAACCACTTGTGTAATGACAGTACTAGCACTTTGAGAAAATGGTCCAGTGTGGTCATTTTCTGTGAGCTCAAGGAGAAAAGGAGATGAGACTGCTAATCTCAGACTGATGTTCACAGATTGGACCTAAATTCTCATGTCCATGGGATACTGCAGCTCACCATGACCAGCTTGGCTTTGTATTCTCTTTGGTGCTATATATATGTAGACACATTAGTCTTACTCCCCGTTTAGCTGAGTCCATGAGTGGTATTTGCCTCCTAGATAAGCAGTTGACTGTCCTTCATTTAGCAAAGGAATTATTTAGGATGTCCCTTGATTTAGATACTGTTGAGAAAAAAAGCGTTTTAATTCACGATAATATGAAACATTAGGGAAATACTTATAACATGCAAGAATTTTTTATGTATTTATCTTTTGAAGTCCTGAAGTGAGTAATACACAGCTGGAGAGACTAGATATAGAAGCTTGCTGCATTTTCCTAAAATCTGTTAAGAATATCTGTTACACTGCGGCAGTACAGAGTGTTCGACCCTGGGCTGCTTACTCCTATGATATCATACAATCTGGATATAAATATTCTTCTCATGGAGAAGAAAATACTCTGTATCTTGTAAATACAGCTGCAGACTTCTTGAAGTAGAAGTTGTGCTGCAGGCTTTTCTTAAGCCTGGTGCTATATGCAGGAGTATATGCATTTTTTAAAGAATTCCAAGAACTTTGAAAATAACTTTTGAGTATTTAGTATACTGAATGATGAGTCCTTGGTTGTTTGGACTGTTTGACAGCTGTGTTTTTGTGTCCAGCAAATTGTCATGCTTCAAAACCATTTGCTTGTTCTGTAATTGAACTGGTCAATTGATGAGCAATAAAGATTTCTGAAAATAGTTCCCAGAAAATGTTTCTACCTGACTGTACTTATCATAAAAATGATTTATCCTTTATCTACTTAATATTCTATTTCGAAAACCCTTTCTTGAATGGCAATGAGTCTTTGTAAAGTTTTATGAGAGGAAGGAGGAAGAGGGAAAGAAAGGAGCTTAAAAATCATTTGACACTAACATCTGAGAATGATTAAAATAATTTTATAATGATTCCATACTCATATTGACATCTTCCTTTTCTTCTCTCACTCAAAAGTTGTGTCACCTAACTATACTTTTCTTTGACCTATCTAATTTTGATCATGTTTGCAGTAGATGCCTTCACAATCTCTAAAGCTATGTATATGAGTTACTTTAACATCTCAGTCTGAACCAGAATATTTCATTAAAAATGAATGTGCATCTGCCCCATATCCCTTGTGTTTTCCCTTGTTCATGTGGGCTGCACATGGAACATCTTGGCTACAAACCTGGTTACAAACACTGAAGACTCTCAAATTCAAAAGATTCTTTTCATATCTTATGTTTCCTGATTTTAAATTTAACCCTTTCCTTTAACGTTACATGGAGCCTGCGTTCAGCAATATACCACTCCAAAAAGAGAAAAAGTATGAGATGTAAGAAAAATTAAAACTTTTTTTTTTTTACTAGGCTGTACTTATTAGAAAAAAAAATACATTCCAGTAAGGACCGATTAGGTTAGAAATACATGTATTTTTAAAATCTCTGAATGTCATGTGATTGTATGTGTTTTAATACCATGTATCCTTAAGTATTTAAGGCATAAGAGAAAGTACTCAGGAGAATGGAGCAGTGATTTAAACGCCTATAGTGTGTACAGCAGCTGCTGTAATTTCCCAAAGCTCTGGAAGCAGCAGGTAGGAAAGGAATATAGCAGGAGTTGCAAGAACACAGAGATCTAGCACGTTTGTTTGAAAATGATGACATAGGAGCTGCAGTCAAGTTGCAAGTTGGCTACAGGAAGAGAGTACTGACTCCTCTTAAATTCTGAAAGAGGAATGTCTGTTTTGTGACTTCAGTCTAGAAACAAGAAGAGAAGTTAAAGCAACTATTAATTTTTGTGGCACTGAAAATTAAATCTTTCTGAGGCAAGAATAGGGTGATATTTACTTGAAGACAAAGGAGGAATTTTGATTTATTTTTTCAATTGTTCTAATCCTGAAAATAATATGAGATTTGTCATACTAGTTTCTCTGCAACTCACAGTTATGAAATTAAATCTCTTAAAGATTTTTGCACAAATTAGGTTTTACTAGGTTATTGTAGGTTTTGACACTAAACTGCAATGGCACTAGAACAATTTGAAAAGGAAATTATTTTCACTTTCCTCAGGGAAAAAGAAAATGCTGTTTACTTCTATTATGGAGTACCATCGCTATACTATCTTTGCTTAAAAATTGGGGAAAAAAACCCACAACTTTATCCTGGGCAGATAACAAACAAGGGAAATTGCAGTCTAAATATAAAAGCTTCAAAATGATTATTTTTTTAAAATGATCTTTTAAAGTATTCAGCTTGAAACATGGTAATAATTACACATTTTATATATGTGTGTGCAAAAACATGTATATATACATAAAGTAATATGTAATAAATTGTCACTTTCTTGTATATCACTTTTCTAAATAAGATCTCAAAGCATAAAGTGAAGTATGTCCATTTTATAGATTGTGAAAACTGGTTTCAGAGGCTTAGTAATGAAGCCAAGAGTAGCAGTGAAAATCCTGAGCCCCAGTCCTGTGCATCAGTAGCAAATGCAATCTCCTACATCATAACCCTTTGCTATTTCTTTGCATGAAATGTATTAGTAACTTCTTTTGGAAAAACTAGGAGAGCAGCAGATTTTTATTTAAGCAATGATCATTCCCTGCACCCCACAGTTGCAGTGGGGGAATCTAAACTCTGTTAAACACAATGGAAAAAATTCATTGAGTCTGAGGTGTTAGAATTTCACAAAATTTGCCACTTATTCGAACTTGCAATGTTTGCTCAGCACAGCAATGTACTTGCTGTACCAATAGCGCTGGGGCAGAAACACGCTTTGTCCTGCTCAGGCACAAAGGTGGAGAGAAGTCTGGACAGTGTTAGAGTGTCACCGCTCACGAGCATCAGCTCTACCTCACATAAGGCTGCTTTTCAACTTGAGGGGGATATTGTGCTAGTGACAGAGTGGCTGTTCTGGGAGTGGGCCTGTGGCCATAGTGATCTCCTCTGTGCAGTAGGCAGTGTAAACGTATCCTCCTTTTACCCAACTGCATCCAAGGAGAGGAGTGTTGGGTGGGATGGAGAGAGATAAATGTAACTGCGTGTTTATAACATATTCATGAATTGAATCAGTATCGGTAGTAACTGCACTGTTAAGACCTTGTGATGTTGTTTTAGTACCTCAAAGAAAAGGTAATTAATTTCTATTTCAATTTGTAGTCTGAATGCTGTATAAGTATACACAGCAAGCATAGAAAAATGTATGGCTGCATGCATGTGTTGCTAAAATTTTATTTAAAACTATGGACAAAAAGTTTTCAGAGCTGCAAGTAGAAAACTCTGGTCCTGAGAGTGAATCTAATTAAATTCTGTGCTGAGGCCAAGAAGACTAATTGGCATGAAAGTTAAAGCCAAAACCAAGTCCTTGCTGAATATTTACTGACAGGCATGAACTTTGACAGTTGTAGGCGATGAATTTTCCAAGTTGTGCTGGAGGACTTTCTATAAGTTGCAACAAATAAAAGGAGGAAAAATCATAGCAGATGAAGAAGAGGAGATTGATGGAATGTGGAGTCTCTTTCCCGACACCATAATTTCCTGAACAACAACAACAAAAAGCCATTCCTCATCATAAATCATAAATCAATAAAAAACATGTTTCCATAACATTTTTATTATTCTGATAACAACAGCTTGACATTTTTGCATTGGCTCAGTTAACTTTTTCCTATCCATTGTCTGCCAGGATAGGAAAAAAAAAGTTCCTTAATTTTCATCTTTCTACTGGAAAATATTTCTCTCTGATTATTAATGAATGTGCACACAGGGTCATCTGATGTTATTAATTTTGATCTTTGCTAGAGAGAGCAGGATAACAGTACAGATCATATAAAGAAACAGAAGATTATGAGAATAATAATTACAGCAGGATTATTGTTTTTTTTGGTGAAGTTACTGATTGTAAAAGGTACAAGAGTGTCAACTGTGGTGCATGGGACTTTTTCTAAAGTACCTACTGCATTCAGTCACTGCAAATTCTCTCAAAATGGCCTGCTGGAAAGAGAAAATCTCTTCAGTGAATCTCTGCATGGTCAGCACCAATGTGACTCCCCGATAGTGCTCTGTCCTTTCCATCTTGGACAAATCTAAGCATGGCATTTTAGATCATATGCTAATTACTAATTTACCTGTAGTAGCCTGGCATATTTTTATTTTTACCACTTAAATATATTTTGCTTAGATTTGGAAAATGGCCTTCAGCCTAAAATGTCTGACTGTGCAGGTCTATCTTTAATCTCACATGCCTGTTGTTTTCAAATACTTCTTTAAAGGAACAAAAAGTTGGATGCATTTCACATTGATTACCATCTGTCAAAGACATATTTTGTTTAAATCTGTTTTAACCCTAACTTTGTTCCCTTTTATGTCTGACCCAGAAATGAGGTCACTCTTCCTCCTGCTCAATAGTATAGGGTTAATTTTAATCCTTAGTGGGTTCGTTGTGTGGTGGCATGAATATTTGTACCAGCATAAGAGAAGGATGGTTCTGCTTTTTCCACTCCTAGTATTGCTTACATTGATCAAATCATTGCCTCAGGCTCTGGCAAATCCACACAAAAGAAAGACATTGAAATGTTTGGCTGTGGGGAAAAAGAGGTGGCTCAAAACTTTCCATACATTGAAACCAATCCATCATCAGACATAAATCAAAAATAAAGCCAGCTTCACTAGGTCTGGTGCTTCAGAACAACCTATCAGATGTGAGGAATCTTTCAGGTTGAGCTGAAGGGTCCATAGCAATTCTTACATTATCTGAACTTCCATCTTATTGATTCCAACAGTATTGGCTGTTTTTCAGCTCTAACTTATACCTCAGATATGTCATAGTAATGCTACTTTTATCCCAACGGTGATTTCAGTATTTTTTTGTCCAAAATAAACTAAGAAAACTGTGGGCTTTTTTTACTATTTAAAAATTTAATCAACTGAAAAACAGCCTTGGATGATTTGCATTTGAAAATCAGTTAATTCAAAACACCAAAACAAAACCTGGGATTTTGTATAGCAAGACTGGAATATATGGTCTTTGCAATGGACAAAGATGGTTATGATTTTGCAGATTATTTTCAGGGGAGTAGCAGGCCTGCAAGCTCAGACTGGAGCCAAAGGTGATTAGGGTCAAAGTTCTTTCTTGCAAACCTTGAGAGTTTTGGGAAAGAAGCCTGGAAAAATAATAATGAGAATATGGCCCTTATCTGTGGGATAATCTGTGGGACTTGAATATCTCCTGCAGTAAATGGGAAAGAACAATATTATGCTAAGCTTGAGAGACCAGACAAAAGCCATAAAACATATGCAATATATTAGTTATATGTGCCCGTGTATTTGTCACGCATTAAGTATTCTGCACACCAGTTATGAAAATTCACTCTTACATTTATCTTTACTCCACTCCAGCCTGTTAAGAAACCAGCTCAGCGTTGCTTGACTGAATTCAGGCAAATTCGCCGATTTCCCACTGTTCTCTCTCACAACAGAGTTGACAGGAAAACCTAGGCCTTTGCTCGCTCCGCTAAAAATCTCTCATTTTGTGTAAGTTGTCAGAGTGTCAGCGGCTGTAGTTCTTTTTCTGCCAGGGACAGGAAATTTTGGTAGAAGATATATGTATACATTTAGCTGGTGCATCTGTTTGCTAGGTGATCATAAGTTGCAACCTCCATATAGTGAACCTCTGAGGACTTCATATTGACACTGTTTTTAAAGTATTTGTTCTGCCCACCCGATTTACAGCTGGATATTGAGAAAGTCTCCTCTATCAGAGCTGTAAAGTAGAAGAATCCCAAACTGGTTAGTTTTTCTTACTTTGGATATTAGCTTAATGATTATTTAAACCTCTAATGTTACATAAGAAATGCACAGATATGTTCCTCTACCTGTAACTTGAATATTTTAGGAAGATGATCCTGCCTGCTCAGTTCATTTTGTACTGAGAGAGATTAAGTGGCAATTCTGTCAGACGAGTTTAGCACATCACCACTGTCACTGAAAGAAATATCTTTGATCCCAGTTCAGGGGAGCCCAGCGCCTTCCTAACCTCTGGTCTAGTCACTTTAGTTAACCAAGCCAGTAGAACTGTACATAGTCCAACATACAAGAATAAAGAATATAGAAAGGCAGATGGCTTCAGTATTGGCCCTCTAATATGAAGCACAAAACCATTTCCCAAGGGTTTTATTTTAGAAACTGTACAAACATGATATGCATATGTGGTGCAGTGAACACAGTGATATTTTTATCTCAAGTCTTCCACATATTGCTGCTATTCACCCAGAAATAGATCACCTTCATACTTTTACTTTCCTCTGTGCGGCGTGGTTCCAAGTGTATCCTTGTCAGTACGGGCTAAGCTCCCTCTTCTTTCTTCGACCCTATATTCCCCAGAAAAGAGAAAATGAGTACAGCAAACCTTCTGGTGGTGCTGCTTCTGCTCCTGGCACATTGAGGATGTGCCATTTCCAATGAGATGATACCTAGTAGGCTTTTGTGTATGTGTTACATTTGCTTGAGTAAAAGTTAGAGTCTATACGCAGAAGGAAGTTGATTCTCCTGGCCAGTTTATTCCTTTACCAGTATTCTTGATGCAGTGATGGATATTTTGTGATTTGTTGAGTCTGGATAAGGAAAAAAAGCATTTTTTTTTTACGCAGTTTTGATTGTTTTCATCAGCTACACTGACCTCAGTTCCCCAGATGATTTGGTACCAACTTCAGAGAATCATGTCTTCTCAATTGACATGATTTCCTAGTATCAAAGATGTATTCTTCCCCCAGTGTAACATCTACTATTTCTAGTGTGGGCCCTTCCCTACAAATGAGCAAGAGAGACAGAATAGAAGCCATCATTTCTCTTGAATAAAGAAGTAAGGCTTTCTTCAGTTGCCACCTCTTCCCTTTTCTTCATATCTTCTTCCACACCTTTTAAAGGACCCTTTCATAAAGATTGTTTTGCAGATGAAGAGAACTGATTATGCATTCTCCACTGTTAACTTTAGCTCTTAAGCAACTGTCAGCTTTCCATCCTCTACTTTACCCATAGCAAAAAAAAAAAAATCTTTTCTTTTTAAACATGTGAGTGCCTTTGATTTGACCATTTTGTACTGAAGAAATGCTTTCAAGAGTTCTCTGCAATCCAGAGAGCTAGAGACTTTGAAAAATAAAAGGGGATATTTTCAGTTAGGCATATGCCTTCGAAAAGGGGACAGAATAATTTCCTCCACTCTTTCAACTCCTCACATCTCTATAATTTTGGCAAACCCATGGTAGCATTGAAATGTAGTAGCCATCTTAAAATCGCACCATTCATTGGTGCCGTTGATTTGCAATTGGGATGACTTTGCCTTTCTTACCCTGACTCTGTTACCCTGGCAGCCTATGTAATATTTAAATATTTGTGAAAATTTTTGATCAGATACTGTAACTGGATGCTGATTTCTTCTCTTTGGGCCTCTTCGAGTGCTTTAACAAACTGAATTCATACAAACCAATAATCAACTGATGAGGATAACCTAGGATTGCTTTTAGTGAAATGTATTGACTTAACAACCTTGCTAACCTGATTTGTTTTCCAGTCTGTATTTCACTTCCTACTCATTTGCTGCTAGAAGCAAAGACTCACTGAAGAAATGCTATAGTATCTCTTGCCTTGGCTATCGGTTCGTAAATTAACACAGAATTTTGATATACAACAACATTTGTTTAGAAGTGACATTAGCAAAAAAAATATATATTTTTTACAGAATCCTAGAATGGTCAGGGAAACAGATTTTCTCCATCCCAGCATTGAAGCAAAGTTTTCTTTTCTCTTTTTTTTTTTGCTTTTGCACAGTTCTACTTTAAAAACATATAATTATGTGTGGGTAGATCTGGCATGTATCTCTTCCGCTTTAGAGATTTGAAGAAAACAAGCCTTTTCAAATAACCCTAATGACATACAGGTAAATAATGATTTCAGACTAAGTAACTGCTAAATATGAGAAAAACAGCATATTTCAACTCCTACTGCTAGCAGAAAAAGATCAGTGATTATCCATATCCTGTCAGTGATATTTTACACAGACCTCTGCTGTTTTCAGATGGGAGATCAGTGCCTAGGCTGATGGCAGGATATGGACCTTACAAAGTATTTCCTGCTGAAAAGATACTTTGGATCCTTGGATATGCTAAAATGTCATTTAATGAAATGGATTATAAGAGACAGACTGCTACACTCAGGAGTAAGTATAAAATGACATAAGAGATCCTGCTTTTGCGGAAAAAAAAAAAAAAAAAAAAAAAAAAAAAAAAAAAAAACATTTCAAAGCATAACCAAGTCAGTAAGAAATCTAACTAATTTCCAAGGAGATCTGCATGCAGCCTGGGTTTGGGGTAGCATTAACTTGTCTGGAAAGGATAGTATCTTGATATCGAAGCCTGTGAATGTGGTTGAACTATTTGTATAACCATGACTCTCAACATGAGGGTTGCTCTGGTCTTGAGTTTTCACTACAAATGCTGTATCTGTCTACCCAAGCAATATTTTTATAACTTAAAACTTCAGCTGACAACTGGTAGATGCATATCTTCAACCAGCAGGGCTGACTGATACAGTTTTGGCATATATTTTTGTGGTGTCCTCCAACCTGTTGCTTTCTCTTTAATGGCTTCTCAGTTGAGCTTTGGCCAGTTTATAACTTCTTTCCTCAGTCTGTCAGGTACTTGGTCTCATCCTCTCTGCTTGACCATATGGAGGGAGGGAATGCAGTAATCAATTCACACACAAGAGCTGATCTTCCTGCTGTTATCTATAGCCACATATATACACACTGGGTGTGGAGTAGAATGAAAAGGCATAACTTAAATGGATTTTAAGGCACTGTATATTAAATCATGTAGGAGAAAAACACTTATGGAAGCCTATGACTGCAGTTAGAGAAACTCAGGACAACATATACTTTTTTTTCTTTTTCCTGAGTTTTCCTAGACAGAAATGATGTGCACGTGTTTTGTAGCATAGCGTATACTTCTTATACACACAGCAGCATGGGCAGTATGTGCAACGTCCTGTGTCCAGGTTTGTTACATTTACTGCGCTTATGCAGTCCCCCAGTCCGTACCTGCTCACTAGAATTGTCCTGCATGTGTCAGGTAGAAACAGTTGACCATATTGGACATCATTGCCAAAAGCTCAAGGTATTTCCTAGTTTCTGTTTAGTTAAAATTCCTGGGTAGTAGAAAAGGCTAAGAATGTCCACATTAACTAGGAAAACCTGTTTCTAAGATCATTTGGAGAGAAAGGAGGACAGACACTGCAAAGTAAGTTTGTTCCCAGCGAGCTGTAAGCATCCTCTAGCATCTTATGTCCCCTCTTTTTTGCCTTAGTGCCTGTTTCATAAGCAAACTGACTGAATTTGAAGAATACTGAGCCATTTGCCTACTTTGTTAAATTCTTCAATCATCTTCAAAAGTGAAGGATTATTAGCTCCTGCTTCCTTATGATATCTTTCTAGTCATGGAAAAAGGATCATGGACAAAAGGATCATGGAAAGCAGGTAGGAGCCTCTTGTTTTTTCTCAGCTATATTGTAGCTCTCTTTAGATAGAGAAAATAAGTGACTTTTAATACTTGTTTTTATTTGGGAAATAATGCAAGTTGGCTTGTTCTTCTTTCCATATCTATAACTTCACAAATGGAAACATATGAATATTTTAAGAAGCCATTCTCATTCTTTGCCTTGCAAATTGTTAATAATTTTTGTTCTGAAGATGGCCCAGACTCTCTATTTGCAGCTTTAAAAACACTTTTAGGTTTTAAAGTTGTCCTAATTTCAGTTTTCTATTTTAACAGTAATGCTTACAAAAGATATACCAGTTTTCTTTTCTGATTTGTCTTGAGACATCCTGCACACTGTATGTGTCAAATACCAGAGAAACTGAGTACTCTTGACAAATCTCACAACACAGCTACCTAATGCTGTACCTGGGAATGCTGAAGTGGAGAAATGGGAGGTGCATGAATTTACTGCTGGATAAAGCCTGTATATCAGTAATTTCAAGCAGTCTCTACTGGGCTTTCCTTTCCTAGAATGTATATAGCTGAGGTCAGGAGGTCAGAAGCCTTTCCAGAAACTGAGTTTGGTATGCAAGTTGTCTTTTTGTGTTGTGCTAACGGGAATCGAGGAGCCTCAATGTTCCCTCCTGCTTTATTTATTTATTTGCACATATCAACTATATCGCAAAACCATTCTTCTTTTATCCCTTTAATAGCAGGCCTAAGTAGTTTGCTTGACCTTTAATGGAGGTTTGTGGGAGGGAAAAATGCCAGAACTCCTGCCCTGCTGTTCATAGCTGCAGCTTTATCTCATTTTGTGGCTCGGAAGGCTGCTCAGCTTTCGTCAGAGAGTCAGAAGTGGAGGCCCCGCAGGGGCACACTATCTCTGGGCGAGCAAAGGGATGAAAAAGAAAAAAAGAAATTATCTTAATGATGGGCTATTCTTCAGCTTCTCAGCTACCAGCATAATCTGCCTGTATCAGGAAAATATTTCCTGAAGTTTTAACTAAAAAGAAACATTCACTCTTTCTGTCTCTGTTTCCTTATCTCTGTTTATGTACTCTTCCCCCTAAGAGAATAAAGAAAAAAGAAAAGAAAAAAAAAGGAAAGGAAAGGAAAGGAAAGGAAAGGAAAGGAAAGGAAAGGAAAGGAAAGGAAAGGAAAGGAAAGG
>JAWLRI010000964.1:1691408-1702205 GCA_034781795.1 Crypturellus tataupa | reverse complement strand
CCCCCCCCCCCCCCCGGGGCGGGCACTGCCACAGCAAGGCCAGAGCCCTGCCACCAAAGCGGCTACCTCAAGCTGGTACAGTATTCTCCTGTATCAGCAGATACTTCATTTCTTTCACTTCAAAAAAGTTGGAAGAATGTTAACTTGTTTATTTCCAGCTTAAATAATTTCGCTGATTAGGTCTTCTAATCATCCAACCTGCTCCCCATTAGGAAACAGAAGTGCACTTGAATAACAGCAGAAGGTAGTGACCGACTGCTCTGTACTATAACATCTAGCACAACAAAAGATGTATTTTAATCTCTATTCATGAGGCCCAAATCATTGCTAGTAGACTACATTGTTTTATACTAACTGAATGTAAGGCAAAATGGTATTATACAAAATCTCATGAGTGTGTGAGGAAGGAAGTGTAATTTTTTTTTTGAGGATGGTTGATAGAACTGGTGAAGGGTAAAGACAAGTTTTTCAAAATTCACTCCCTACTCTACTATTAATTCAAAGAACGACCTCTTAAGTGAACAACCTCACTTCCCAGTTTATATATCACACACACTTACACCAGTGTTAAATTAAAATTTTCATGAAGTGAAAATCATGTGTCGGTATTTTATAAATGTATTTGTGTTTACCTATATTTAACATTGGTTTTCTGTGTCATTGCTTTAAAGGTAAACTCAAGTGTTTGAGTATTACTTAACACTAAGGATAAAAAAAAAACAATCAAGAGTAATCTACTTAAGGAACATATTTCTCTGGAACTAAACTGATTTGATTTGGGATCTTAGCTACATGGGAAAGAACATGAGCTAAATCTTTGTGGCTCTAGTCCTGCAGGCATTTTTACACAAGTGTAATTATTTGCAGAATGAAGCTAAAAGTGCAGCATGAAAAAACATTTACTTCAGTAAATTATAAACAACAATAGTCAAAGTGAATTTAAAAATCATCTTTAAATTGACAACATATCTAAAGATCAAGAGCTAAATAAACAACTTGTTGGGTGACATCTCTTAGATTAATGATTGGTAATAAAAGGAAAAAAGATTTTAGAAGCTTAGAGTTTCTGGATTCTTTCCACATAATTTTTCCTTTAAACATGCTGAGTGGAGGCAGATTCACTGGTTTAATATCTGCTAGTGACACTATGTTTAAATTAATACTAACTGTCTACGTAACTTAGACCAAATGGCCAGTCTGTCAGACAAGCATATCTTGAGGTGACGTCAAATCTGAATTGTCCCTGATGTATATCTCAAATAATGTTTTGGGTTTGCTTCCTCTCAGTGCATCAATTATAGCTAAGTATTCCTGATGTGCACGCTAATGTTATTACATGTTGGGTTATTGGGCTTGGACTGGCTGTTTACCTCTCTCAAGTACTTGGCATAGCATTTCTTTTATAGTTAATGACATGTGTTGTAGTGTGGGTAGTGTGGGCTGTGAAATACGAACAGTATCATCCTTATTACCGCATTAAGTTTCTGGCTTGCCAATTGATTTTTTTTTTATTGAAAGATGTGATTCCAGGCGAACTCTAATTTAAATGCTTTTTATTTCTGTGAACAAATTTGAGGGAATATCATTTTTCCTTGTTGCTAAGATCATTTGTTATGAGCTTTTGTTTGATTGTTTGCTTGCTTCAAGTTCACTATTTTGAAGGTACTGTTTTTTGCAAAAATATAAAATCAAACTTTGCATGATGATACAAATTTTGATTTTGATTTTATATACATATATATTTAACTTCTGTGGACTCTAGCATAATCAACTGGATTATACTGCCTATTTAAGAATGTTTCTGGCTATAGGAAAGGTCACCCCCAAAAATAATATTTTGAGCAATACACTAGTTCCGTATTTCTAGAGAAACCTGGACAGGAACTTACAGAAATCTTACTGTATGCTACACATACATCAAGGAAGAGTTGATCAAAAACATTGTATGTTATTGCTTCATGTAGCATTTTACACCACTGGAACCATATCTCTAACGTCTGCAAATTGGCCTGAGTCCACTTACTGTAGAGAGTTACAGCAGCTGAGGTTTTGGCAGTATTTTCCAATTGTGTATTGTATTGTAGGTGACACATTATTTCAGTGCTGAAGTTTTATCACATCTGAGGAATCCCTTTGTACCTTAAGCAGATGGAACCTTCTTCCTGATGTGGGAAGTAAACAAGACCCATGAAGAACTTACTGCAAATCACTGTAAATAGTTGCTTCAAGTTTATTGTCTTCCAAAGCCTGCTAGTTGCTAGAAGACATGGCACATTACGTGTGCTGGGACAGACAGTGTGTCGCCATTGAACTGAGTACGTGATTAATAAAGAAGCCTATTTTTAACAACAAAACAATGTGCTATATTTAGATGTAAGTAAGCAAGGGTACACAGACTTAGACATGTTAAAATAATGCAGATGATTTTGAGATGATCACACAACTCATTTTTTGTTATTTTGAGCATAGCTATTCTGGCAATTTAAGTAAGTTCATGAGAAAGCCAATGACAGAAAAACAATGTGTGTCACCTAATTTCCCTGGTTCCTTATGTTGCTAGTTATTTATCTGCATTCAAGCATGAACATAAGAGGAACTCAAATAAGATTGATTTAATTAATCTCATATGTGGTTTTAGATATACTGCTTGATAGTTTTGAAGGATGTGATGGCATGGTTGTTTCATAGTACAGAACATACTCAATATATAGTACTTGAGATTGGCTTTTCAGGATGGAAAATTCTAGAAAAAAACAACTGCTTTTAATCTGAATAAAAAAACACCTGACCAAATATTGCAAGAGATAACCTGGATAATAAAGTGTCAATTTTCTGTTTTGTAATTATAGTATGTGTCCTGTGTGCTTTTAGGTGCTATCTCTGACATGGAGAGATGTGTTGTAGGATCAACCATTCTTCACACTCAGCTCCTGAACTTGGGGTGGTAAATGTGGCTTGATTAGAGCTCAGTAAGTTTCTTACCTTCTGTTAGTACCTAGCCTGAGCGCAGGATCCTGCAACGAACGCTGTGCAACTGCAAGCATTATAATTGCTGAGCTCTGCTGGCCTGGCGTTCATTGCAAGATGGTAAGCCTGAAGCTTATCAATGTCTCCTAATCAGCCTAATCTTGCCAACATCAGTAGGCATGTGGCATCTTGCAGGGAGGTTCATTGAAATTTGGTGGGATTGTGTGGGCGTCAGCATAGCAATGCTGTCTGTGGGGCTCAACTGGCACGACTGGGACTTAGACTGTACTCTGTAAATGCCATCTCATACAAATGCTGATGTCTAATTTTGGTAACAGCACTGTAAAGGAACCATCAAAGGACATGGTAAGCATTTTTTTCAATTAGTGTGCAGTTTCTTGGAATTTGATTTCTTTGGCAGTGGAGATTGAAAATCTAGTATATTGAAGTGGAAACCATGTGTATAAAAATTACTCACTGCAAACCTGTATAAAACCTTCCTTTGGAGTATCATGTTTATAGCTGAAGAAAGGAAGAAAGCCAATAAATGGAGCTGGAAGAAAAGACTGAAAACATAATGACAGCTAAAGAATTTATTTTCATAGGTTGAGGCATTGTAAATTCACAGAATGGATTACATAGAATTGAAATATTATACTGATTCAAGAGGAAAAGTTTGCTTCACAAACTTTTAAGAGAATTAATCTTTAAGATGATTTGAAGAGCTTTTTAGCTTTTTAATAGTATATATTTATGTAGACATTTTCTGAAAACTTCCAATTCACTGTGAATCATAATGGATTTAGAATTCCAAAATGAATTTATGTATCAAATATAAGAAGATATCTTATACTATTTATTTGACTATTTAAAGGAGATAGGAATACTTTCATAGTGATTTCATAGTAATATAAATTCTTATTTTTTTCCTTCAATTCTCAGATTTTTTTAAACAAAATTCCTTTTATTACAAATATTAAGTAAAGTTTGGAAGTATACAGCAGCTAGAAAACCTGAAGAAAGACAGTGGTTTTAAAATTATTATTTTTATGTGTATCTATCTATATGTCTTTGATGGTTCGAGGTATTTGTTTTACTCGGTAGGTGCAGAATAGATTATGTAAATTAAGGTTTGCCATCTTTTTAACCATGTATTTTCAAGCTGGAATTAAATTTCCTGTTGTTCTTAAAATTAGTAAGAATTTTAAGATACTTTGCATTGCACTTGCAGAATTGAGTCATTGTTGTGCTCATTTGGTTTGCTAACTAAAAGCTACTTTTTCTGTACTCATTATTACATACCAACACCTTTTTCCTTAACCTCAAATTCCTGTCTAATAATTAGTTATACACAGTGCTCCTACATTATTTGGCACTGTAGACTGTAAAGTGATAACACCCACTCACCATTAGTAAAGCTCTTTTGGAATGTTCTTCTTTGCCAGACAGGAAATATTATAAAGCCATAGCCACTAATATGCCCTGGTTGGGCTTTTTCCACCTAGAATGATAGTCCCTATAGATGAATAATAAACATATATTCCAAACTTCAGTCAGTGTCTGACATTAAAAGAATTTCAGTGAACTCCTTGAACATACTTGAGTTTTCTATTGGTGCATGAAGGGCATTTTCAGGACATAGGATATGGTGTGCATTTGAAATATGATCCTTGAGATAGGCCCTGAACTCCAGTGCAAAAATCAAGAATTGTGCTTTATGTTCTATTCTAATGAAATAAGGTAAGTTAGAAAGTTGCAAACTTACTAAGAGTAATCACACTACTGAGCTTGCAGATAGTTCTGGTTATTTAAATTTAGAGTTGATGAAAAATGGTAACACTCAAAACTTGTCAGACCAATGCTTAGAGCATACAAGTATGGTTAGCTTACAGGAAGGCTCCCTGTCAATGCGAGAAATGCTTCAATATCAGAAATATAAGTGATATTGAACTTGACTTCTCCCTTGACTGTTGGAGCTCTCTTGTCTATAATGCATGGCCCACTGTCAAATCTGATGATGATGCTATTGATGTTTATACAGTACTTGTCTCTATGTTTCATTCTTTCTTTTTAATAAACTTTCTTCATTCTTTCTTTTTTCTTTAATCTTTACTTGCAAAACTATTGGAGTAATTTGGAGTTACTGAATGTATTCCATTGGAGCAGAGTACTTGAATTTTCTGAATTCTTTGAGTATTACTTAAAATCTGAAGACAATAGTAATCTCTTCAATCAGTTTCCTATCAAGAAACAATAGCATAACACAACATTCCAGCATTAATTTGTATTTCTAACTAACCCACAGAAGAAAAAATTTGGAAAAGATGGAGGAATAAGTAGACATGATTGTAGTTGATAGCATTTTTGTAGCACGAGTCAGGAATCTTAAAGCTGGAGGGAACAGACCACCAAGCTAGCATAAAATGCCTGAGTGGAAAAATGTAATCCCACAGCACTCACTAAGGAAAGACTCCCATCCACTTCTTCATTTCTATAGCAGGTCCCATATTAGGCCATACATTTCTGTACTTCAAATGCTGACAAATCTAAAGCTCTAGATGAGCTTTGGTCAGGTACTGGCTATCTGGGAGGCCTCACCCTCCACGTGTGAAATTGCTGCAGAGATTTATGGAAATATCAGGAGTCAGACACATGCACTGAAAAGTCCTCATTGACTTACAAGTTTTGGTTATTTAATTTGAATTTGCAGGGTGAAACAGCTGCTTTATGGGTCTTGAGGAGTACAATGAATTTCCCAGTTTTCTGACTTGTGTGATTTCTCTGGAGCTACTTATCTGTCCGTTCAGTGGAGGCTGAGGAGGCAGATAGAAATGTCCTTCACATAAGAAAGAAATCATTTAAGAAACTTTTATTTAAAAGCATTAAATGTATTTTCTTGAGGCCCTTCTAGGCCCGTTCTGTTTCTCCTCACCCATTAATAGTTGTCAGCTATAAAACGATCAGAACGTACGGTCTAGTTCTGTCCTGTCTCTTAATCTACTTGGAAGACTGCCACTGGTGGGGCTGGAGGCCAGGGAGCAGCTCCTCCAATGAAGAAGAGCCTGAAGGTTGTGGATTTTGTAGTTCTGATACAGGAGGAGGTCTGTAACCCTTGCTACGAGAAAGCTACCACAGAGGTATCTGCAGTAGGCAAGGTCATGCTTTTTTGAGTCTTGAGTGTGGTAGTAGCTGAATGCCAGTGATAGATGAGTGGTGGAGACGGTGTGTGAGGAGGTGCTTGGGAAACAGGAAGTATATCATAAATGCCGTTTCACCTCGATAGTGCTATATAAGCCCAAAGAGCAGCACTGTTCTGTTACTTATGCTGATTAATGTCAGGTAGTCTTACTCTGTTGTGGTCTTCTCTTAAAATCTGGGTTTTAAATGTTGAATGAAGCACAGTAGCCAAGCATGGTAGAAAAGACACTGAAATTTTACAAAAATAGAGAAGATAACATTTACTTGCTTTAACTACATTCCTGTTACTATTCATATAAAGGCATATGGAGGAAATGGACTGGTCTTTGTCTTTAATCTTGCAAAACTCTTAACCTTGAGCATCATCTAACAATAGGATATCTACAGAGTGATTATTTCTGGCTTTCAGGTCTCTCCTCCCAGAGGGCAGATCTTTCTTCCTTTTGGGAAGGAATTTGGTCATCTAAAAAAAGTCCCATAACGACAAGGTATCTGGAGAATATCCACCAGCTTGTTTAGTTTTTCTTGTTGATAGATCAAAGTAAACTTATGTAATTTTTATGTAACTTTCATGTATGTATACTCCCTTTCTCAGAAAAACTGGTAACTTTACCTTGGCATGGTTTTATTTGTTTTGTTTTATTTTGATACTATTGTGTTTAAGAGTTTATTGTTCCAGCTGGGCTTTCTAATTGTCCTTTAGTTACATGGTCTATCACCACATTAACATGAAAGATTTTCTATCTTATCATGTTATCTTGACTTCTGTACAAATATAAATTTTGACACTTGAATGGAGAGTATGTTTTAAATGGTAAGGTCTGATTTTAACCTCACTGGAATGAATGGGTTTCTTGCCCCAGGCTACAATTGCTTTCTAGTCATGTTTTTAAACTCTTCTAAAAACCTTTAAATTTGAAATAGTATACAGATTCTGTCTTATTCTTTGTGACTACTTGATCTTAATAGCATTTACAGTATAACATATTTCCCATTCATTATGTTTATCTTTATTTATACTGATTAATATAAACTAGTGCGTACAGCTTGTTGCCCCGTGTTTTAATTTTCTTTCTGTCTTATCACAGGTGAACTAAGATCTTTCATGATATATCAGAAAGGGAAAAACAGTTAGCTGCTATTCTGAATACATCAGATTATGACATTCAATTTATGCATGTTCATTTTCACTGCTTCAAAACGTGGATTCTTCCCAAATTATGGATAGCTACCTGTATTCCATAATTTTGTGTTTTGGATTGTGTCATCACTGTTATCTTAATTATTTCTACTCTAACCATACTATGACATATCTATAAATCTGTCATGGCCCAAGATAGATTCATATTTTAAGTTAATTTCTAGACAAACCTAGCTTATCTACCAAGTTATAAATAAGAATAAATAATTTATCTTAATGATTATCAGTCCTCACATTGCTTTATAAAATAGTAATAATAAAATTTTTCAGGAAGTGTAACTGAAATCTCAATTAGAACAAAGTCTAAAACTGGAAATACAAGATGCACGTCAGTTTAGCATGATCAGATTATTTGAACATTATGTGCTGCTACTCTTTTTTTCCCCCAGTGCTAGTATTTACTGGCTTTGAGACAGTCTTTGTAGCATTATGAAAATACTGCCAAAATTGTATTTTTTTGTGATATTTCAGTAATTCCTGTTCCAACATGTAAGAAATGAACAAATACTGTGAAATTATGAAAAATACTGCTCTATGCTTCTCTTAGGCCAAATTCTTCACAAAGACTGTTCAGCCAGGCAAAAAAACTTGTAAATAAAATGCGTAAAACCACATCCTTTGGTTTATGGATCTCTGCACAAATTGATCCCAATCTCTAAATATTTTGAGGTTCACTTGTCTGAAAGAAAAAGTCAAAACAGTGCGGACAATGAATACATTATCAGTTGCTTAAGTGAGAGGTCTGCCACACGTCATGAAGTGTTGCAATTCCTGTGTGTCTGTTTCTGTGTGTGGCTAAGTCATTTTCATGTCCATTGCACTATCAGACATGACTTCGTGGAACGTATTGGGAAATGCACAGTAACGGTAGTAATGCAACTGTAACTGTACAGCTGTCTGTGGGTATATGTTTTCTTTTTTCTTCTTCTTTTCTTCTTCTCTTTAAAACAGAAAGATCCATGTGTGCATCAATGAAATCCTTTTCTTGAGTTAAGGAAATAAAATACTTTTAGTGAATAAAGTCTGAAAGACCTGTATATATGTACAAAGAAGTGGTGGTGGTAAAAGTAGAAAGAAAAAAGAGCTGTTTATTGTCCACAGAGGTATACTAGTAGAAGGTAAAGGTACTTTTTTTCTGGAAGTTATTTATAATTAATACTCAAGAAGTTGTTCTTAACATGTAATTGATTAAGATAAAATGCCCAGCAAATAGTGGTCCTGGTTGGCAAATTCTGCCAAACTTGAGGATATGGGATGAAAAACCAACATGCATCAGAGGGCCAGGTACTCAGTTGTGAATTTTCAACAATGCAGTCTCCAATCCATAAAAATCTGATGGCCTGCATGACTTAATCTATCTCTGTGTGAAGTCAAAGACAGTCTTTCCATAGACTTTACTAGGTGTTGTGGCAAGTCTCCGTGCTGAACTTGCAGAGCTTTCCAGAATACTCCAATGTGGAAAAGAGCATAATTTTCCCACAGAATTGCTGGATTTGTTGCTAGGAAACAGAAGTTCCTAATGGAGGATACAAACATCCAGAAGGAGTTGGATTTTAAAGTTAGATTATTGCAAAGTGTTTAGAGATTCAGTCTGATTTGCAAACCTTGCTTGTGCTGATATCTTCACTCTAATCATTGCTGTGTACACCTGTAATTGCCATTAGCTTAAGTGGGATTTGTAGGTGCTTAGCACTTCTCAGAACTTGGACCCTGGTGCTTATACACATCTTGTATCCTTATTTTGCAGAGTCATGAATCTGGAAAATACAGAAAGAACTGCTTTTCCCATAATGTTTCATCACTTCAGTTTTCATCCCATTCAGCATCAGGAAGCTCAACAGTATGGGAAAATGAAAAACAATCTTTTTAAAAATATCCTGCCATTCAACCCTAATTCAAATCTGTATTTCTGTCTTTCAGTGGCTCTGAACTCACAGGCCTTCCTTTCAGGAGTGAACTGTTGTTCCTATGTTGATGCTCTCAATACATGCCACCAATATTCACCAAGGAAATAACATTTATGATCAGTTTGGTAGAAACTGAACATATTGAAAAGTTGAACATATTTCTTGAATACTTAAAGTCCTACAGTAAAATGGAGTAAAATTAAAATTAGAATGGTATTATGCTAGTGCTTTAATAAGTCTTTCAGGTTCAAGTAGATGATTTTTGTTTGTATTGGTTTCTTCTCATGAAGATCTTCATGCTCTATTCTGCTTCCCTCTCTCCTTGTCAATCCAGTACGGGGACATTTATGTGTGTCTAAACAGCACTTGCTAATAAGGAACCCTAATATTTGAGAATCTGTTCTTTCGTAGCATATGAATAGTCCAAATAGAACAGGTGGGAGAAGAAAATATTAATCTTACTTTACTGATGGGAATTAGAGCCCAGAGCATCATTAATTTCTTCACAGCCATAGAGGAAGTTCATGGAACCATTCCAAAATATCAGTCAAATTCTGGAACCATAAAACCATTCTCTTCTTTAATGAATGTGTGTGAGCATTCAATATCTTCAGTATGCTTAAAATATGGTTGTTCAACTATTTCTCCCTATTTTTGTAATACAATCGTACACACATATGCTATTTCAGCAGAACTGCAGTGACCTGCCCAATAAAAATACCCACTGGCAAGCGTGTGATGTGCACATCAAGTCCAGTTATCAAAAATTAGAAGCCTATTCTCCATAGAGAATGTAAAGTATATAATATAACTTTCATTGCATATCTTTTAATGCCAAATTTCTTCAGAGGACCCATGGTTCTAATTCTCTCTTATTTAAAAGCACACTGCTAGGAAAACCACAGAATTCCATCAACCCCGGTGATGTGCCCCAGGGGGTGTTTGGCAAATTACCACTTAAAACCTATCTCATTCTAAACCTCCTCAAATTGCATCAACTGCTGTTCCACTCTGAAATCTTAGTGTTCACAGTCTGCACATAATGGTGGAGCACTATGAGAACTCTAATGGGGATGCTGGAATAATTGTCCTTATTCCCTGAGGCCTATCTGAATTCCTGAAGCATCCTCTAGTGGAGAAGCAGTTAAATCTATTCCTGACAATTCCACTGGACTGGAAATCATTGCTTTATAGACAGGAAAATGCCAGATTCTGTGGAGATTCTATGCATCCTCATAGGAGACTACTCCCTTTTCTATTAGACTTTTGGTAGGAAAAATTAGGGTGACCATCATGCAGTCTTCCTTATTTTTAGTAGGCTGAGGATGCATTTATCCTTTAGGATGCATTTTTTAGCTAACGCATTGCTAAGGAATTTGATGAATGTTCCTAAAGTTAAATCATTCTTCTTAGGCAGAAATGAAAAACAAAAGTTAGGTTGACCATGAGGCAGCAGTGTGCCCTCGCGGCCAAGAAGGCCAATGGGATCCTGGGGTGCATTAAGAGGAGCGTCTCCAGCAGGTC
>JAWLRI010000964.1:1668298-1691308 GCA_034781795.1 Crypturellus tataupa | reverse complement strand
CTTTTTCAAAGTACTTACGGACAAGTTTTCTGATCCAAAGTTTTATGCTTAGGTATCCAACATTGGATATCCTAACTGAATCTGAAATCTTCAGGTTTTTGGATATTAAATATCTATTTCATGTTGTGCCTTGCACATTTTTTATGTTATTTTTTCTGCAGTAATGAAATACTTAAGTTATCAGATCATTCTGCACCGTTTAAAAATGAATACATCAAAATCTCAGTAAATCTTAGAGAATTGTGTCATTTTAAAAACTAGATTCTCTATTGTTTGTTTTTGGAGGAAGATGTGTAGCATTCCTGTAGACTGTGGAAGTCTTCAGTAATGTGGACCTGTTCACAGGAACCTCAGGCAAGGCTAGAATTATGAAAATTTGAGGATTAAGGGTTTTTTTTGTTTTTTTTTTTTTTTTTTTTTTTTTTTTTTCCGAAATGAGCAGGAAAAGCTGTAGGGAGAAATGAGTATGCAATGTTTGAAATATTGGAAGGTGTTCAAACTGTGCTAAACACTTGGGCTCATTTGATTGAACTTAAGATGAATGAACGATTGTGGCAGATCTGATAAAACATACAAGGGGGGATGGTTTCTCCTACCAGCTTTATTATCTATGTAAAAAATAGATGGGATTTATGAAGACTCTTAATGATTGTGTGAATGCAGTAACTTCTCAAGGTTTTAAATAATAGCAGTCTTTGTAAATTGCATATTAATGAAAAATTTGTACATCTATTTCCAAAAAAGACAACATAGGCATTAAAGCTGTCACTGCTTTTGGGTAGGAACCGGGAAATAATGTGGAAAAAAGTCAGAGAAATTAGGGTTTATCAGGAACATGAATACTGAGAGACTTTGGAGGAAAGCGCTCAGGGTGACATAATGGGAGACAAGTTCCCAGGTTTTCTCCCTTCAAGCTAAATCTGAAGCCAGGATCAAAAAAGAGTCAGAGTGACTGCATGAATTCTGTGTCTACTGCTCTTATAGGAAGCAAGCACTACAGGAATTCTAGAGCAGCTAATAAGGGACAGTTTTTATGCTTTATTTATAGTCTCTGTTGCAAACAGGCAAATAAAATCTTAATCTTAAGAGGGCTTGAGGGTTGTTTTTATAATTAAATCTTCGTAATTTTGCCTCTTGATTTCAGAAAGGATATAGTGTGAAACTTAAATCTGTTTTGATTTATTTTTCTGGTAAAACGAAGGTTTGGGTGCAAATCTTATGTAAAAGTCTGTGAAAGCATAAAGATATTCACTGAAACTAATGCTTTCCATATGGTTGTTAATTTCATATTCTGAGAGTAAATCTGTCCTTCATACATCTAGCATTCTGCTGCTCCTTGTTATTTCACTGAAACAGAATAAAAATAAAATTTCTTTTTGGTACATTTTTTTTCAATTCCTGTTTGACTAATAACCATTTTCAGTGGTATGGCATGCTAAAGCATAGTTTTCTTTTTTGAATCTTTCAGACTATGTAGTATGTTTTCTAGAGCTTTGATACATTACAGTGACAAAGACATGCAAAGTGCTTTTTGAGAAGCATGTGATTACTCAGTAGAAATGTTTATGTATGCTTGTCAGAAAAGAAATATTTTTCAATGTTGATTAATTAGAAGTCACTTCAGTATCCTGTAACAAATCAGTAATGGCTTATGAATGCTGAAAAGGAAATGCCTATCTAAATAGCAGCTCATGATTGTATTAATGTCTTCCCCCAGATTCAGTCACTTAATACATCAAAGAAAAACTTTAAAATGGGTTTCATTTATTTCCAGTACAGTTTAATTGTAGACCCTAAGTATTAGGATTATTTTAAGAATGCATATAGTCAAATTGCATGACTGAAGATGCAGTATTTTACTTCCAATAGTACAAGATCCTTACGTTTGATTTAGCATGCTTGTTTATCTGTTAAGTGCTCTTGTGGATGACGCGATGAAACCATGTCATCTCCTGAAAGCTGATCCCTTCCCTTGCACAGAGTAACTTTTAGCAGGCTCCATTGAGGCAGAGGAAAGTATTTATACTCATAAATATAGACTTCAACTCAGATCGCAGGCTGAAGCATGTTTATAGAAGGTGGCTATGAGGCCGTACTTTAAAGAAACTGATTGTGAGAGATACATGGTCTGAAAGACACACTTAAAACCTCATTCTTGTGATTTTTTTTGATATGAGTGTTCCAGCAGCTCTTCTCTGTACCTCCTCCTGCAACTGTAGCCAGTAGTCCTCTGCAGATGTTAGTAGCACAAGTCGGATGGACAAGTACTTTTTCTCTTAGTAATCTCAGATTCATTTTAAGAGGCATTTAAGGTGAGCAAAGCCCCCATTTTTTTTCTACAATAACCTTGCTTCAAAGAAAGAGGTTGTTTCTCTTCACTTGGGGCAAGTTGGCTAAAATTGTGGAACATGTGGGTTTTATAGTTTACATAACCCACACATGTCTTCCTGTGAGCACAGGATAGAATAATATCTTTTATTTTGTTTGCCTGATAAACAACCAACAGTGAATACCCTAAAACAAAATTAGAGTCCTCAGCTTTGTTTCTCTCTTGTGCAATCACTTTGCTAACTTCAGTGAGCGGCCAGCAATAATTTTAGGCTGACTTTTTCAGCACATTCCAAACAGGCAGAAAGACATTCTTTTAAGAGAAAAAAGTAATCTTTAGAGAAGAAAGATGATACAAAAGCTTAAAAGAGAAATCAGATTATGCTAATGTATTTGTGATGATTTGGCTCTCTTGACTATTGAGCTCTATGGCTGCTGAAAACAAATGGACTAGCCTTACGTGAATTAGGGCTTGTAATATTACTATTTTATCCTTCTGTCAACCGATTCTTGTCCAATGCTCTCTGCAACAGAAGGCATCTATCGCTTTCTCCAGTGGAGATGGTCCTGCACTCCTGGGATCTGGACTTCGTTCGACTAAAGTCCTGACCTCGTCACTGGGTACAGTTAGTCTGCAGCTCATACTAGGCTGCATGTAAATATGTGTATCTCTATCATCCAAAACTGATCATAGAATCATAGAATCTTTATGGTTGGAAAAGACCATCAGGATCATCAAGTCCAGCCATAATTCTGATGATGTCTGGGTAGTCATCATTTCTAACACTATATTGTTAGACCTTAGAGACAACATTGCTGTGGGAGTTAAACACAGTAGGTTCTTGTCCCAACAGGTTTTAAAGTTTCTGAATATTGATGGAAAATGGGTTATACATTTTTTGTGAAAAATATATCCAGTTTTTCAGCTGTAACTTCTAGAACTGTCTACATATCTTTTACAATGATTGTCTCTCTCTTTTTTAAATTATGGCTATTAAATAGATGATATTACAGGAAATTCCTCTGTTTCATGTTTCTTTGTTTTTTTCTCATTTATGTGATGGAGAAAGATGATTGATATCTAATTTATTGGCATTACGTAGTAATAGTAATAAATGTTTTATTTTCAAGCTGCATTGACTTTTCTTAATGTGCTAGAGAAATACCTGGGACTCTTATTTTGGTAATTCAGTGCAGCACCTGGGAAATACTTTTTAGTAGTCATATTTAAAAGTGCAAGGCAGTTGTCACTGTTAACTAGCACTGAGGTGATCAGGTCACATATAAAAACATTCAAGGAGGAAAAGGAAAAACCGATATATACTTTTGAATAAATGCAATAGGGATGCAAAGCACTGATCACTTTTTAAATCCACCTATGCTTTAAAAGTAGAATATTTACAAAAGCTCAGTCATAACATCACTTTGCTGTAACTTGTAGCCAACTCTAGCTGTTGCAGCTGGAAAAGAATGAATTACCTTTTTTTTTTTTCTTTCATGTACAATTTGTATATCATAAATAAACATAGACAGAGAGAGTGGAACAACAAAGGGAACAATAAGGATTTTGTCTGAGGCCAGGTCAACACTTGCCCTAGATAATAGTTGACAACTGAATTGCTTATAATATGTTACTTACCAGCAGTGGCTGGTTTTCATCATGATGGTAAAGGAAAACATTTCACACAATAAGCATTGATTCCCTTGTTATGACTTGAAAGCTGTAAAATTGCTTTTCATTCTGGGAGAATATGAGTGAAAATCATCCATTTTAAGAATATGGCAACCCTTTGGTATTGCATTCATTACTTTTAGTAGTATGTATATATGAACTCAAGGCAGGAAGACATTTTGTACTCATTTTAATAGGAAATCTAAATCTGTCAATAAAACTTGCTTAGCATAACTCTATAGAATTTCCTTGACTAGATTTATTTTGGCTTCTGCACTGTCACAGATGTTCATTATTGCTCAAGGAAAACACTGTAAATTTAGAAGATGGTTTAAATGAGGAAGAGAAGAAATTGAAAATAAATTTATATATATATATGTATATTTTTATATATGTGACCTGATCATCAGCTCTAACAAGCAGGTTAGCAACCTGCTGTGATCTGATTTCCTCTTGGGAAAACAGTGACGTAAATCCACTTACTCCTAATAAGAGCTGTTGAGATTATTGAGTGATTTGGCTAATGGGCAAATGAAAGGGGGCACAACAAGGTGAAAAAAACTTTCAAAGGGTGTTTTCAGGTTTGAGGGAGATAAGATGGATTTTGTGGCTCTTTTATCACTTTCTCATGCCAGGGTACCTTAGATGTGATTGCAGGAATTTGGCCCATGCTGTTTCAGTCGCTGTATTCACACGGGAATTTTAGCTGACCTTGTCAACTCTGACAGCAGTGCCTTAGATAGTACAGAGACCCCTCAATAAAATCTCCCTAGGTTTTAAGAGCTCTATTAATAGCTCTGTGGCATCTAACCAAACTTCAGTACTGGAGGTGTGAGGTTTTTCACTATGCTAAGATTTTGCTTGCATTTGTTAGGATTGTACAATGAATCCTTGAATCTCGTAAGATAACGGAGACATAATCCCTCGTGCTTAAGCAGTAGTTGGCTTTGCTTCTCTTTCAGCAAGTTCTTCATTCAGTCCAAAATATTTTATCGTTAAATCTTTTTTTTCAATCTGTTCTATTCATGATGGCAATTTAACTTCAAATTGTAAATCAGTTGTATGCTTTTCAATAGCTTTGTGTGTGTGTCTGCTTGCAAATGTATATCTGACTAGTATTGCTCTGCTTTGAATCATTCATACATTATCAGGGAATTTGCTTGCTAATCAGCATTTATGATCTTACCAGAGCTTATACTCTTCAGAAAGAGAAGAGTCTGATTTTTTAATTCAGTTCAGTAGCTACAATACTTAATGTTGTAACTCTAACATGGCTATTAATCTAGAAGTTCAGAGAGGTGAAAGAAAATCAAACGCTGAGTCCATATTTAACCAGACAGTATAAATATGTACAGAAGATACAGATGACCACTAACACTACAGTAAAAATTTTCATGAGCCAGCCTATTTCTCATCCATTTCTTAACTGTGGCTTGTGACTCTATGTCATCTTAGCTCACCAGCAGAGCAGGGGGAGAAAAATTGTAGATGTAAAAAAGATTCTAAACATTTGGTGACTTTGAGGATTTTGTAAAAAGAAAAATAAAATCATGATGGAAAGAAAGAAGAACATTTAACAGAAACAAAACATAGAACCATATGTATTTGTATTAGTAATTATGATACCTCATTTATTTTGAAAGCATGTGCTTTCTTTCTGTTGGAAAGGAAACAGAATAAAAATTCTAAAACTGAGAATTGTAACAGTGAATTCATCCATAAAGTAGCACATATGTAATAACAAACTATTTCTAGGAAAGAAAAGGGAGTTTGAAAGAATGATCAGGTAGAATTTCATAGTATTAGGGAAAAATATTGACTAATTTCTGTTATTTTTTCTTTTTTTCATTTGGCATAAAAGGAAGCTTTATCTATCAATTATTTTATAGTAGAGATTTCTCTTCTAAAATTTCATCTTTTAACATACCAGATACTATCATGAATATTTTATTATTGTGTTCTGTAGAAAAGAAAATTATTTGAATTTCTGAAGTTCTTGTCCAGGAAACCTGAGAAACTCTCTGGGTATGTCACAGAGAAAGATAAGCCAAAAACTGTGGGAGCAGAGGTTGTACAGCAACCAGTAGCACTAAGGAAGGAAAAGAAGAGCTTTGCTTCTTGAGAGGGGAACCTTAGAAGAATCTGATTGTAAAATCAAGAATTTATAGTTTTAAGAGCAATTTTAAAACCATAAACTCACACTATGCTGGCACTTGTACCCTGGTATTTATCTGATTGATAGCTTAAATGATGTGGTCTTAGATTTACTCATCTAAGGATGCTGGCCTTCATTCATCCCCCTTAAGTCCTCTTTCTTACACAACTATTTATCAGGCAATACTCCAGCAGAATGAAATGGTTCCTTATGATACTCAAACTTTCCCTGTGCTTAGGAAAATGCTGTTCTGTTAACAGGGAAGAAGAAATATGCCTAGAACAGACAATTCTGTTTTTTGTTTGTAAAATAGTTAGAGTTTATACATGCAATGACATTAATATTAGTTTTGTCCCCACTTTTTTTCTTAGCATTTATGCTAATTAATATTTTTGCTTTAAGTGAGCACAGTAGCTTTGACACAAAATTATGTTTTTTGATATAAATAAGGGAAAGATGAGAGAGGAAGAATCTTAGAAAGGTCTTTTTTTTTACACATTTTCTGGACAACTTACATGAGTTTTAAAACTTATTACTTGTTAAAAAAAAGCAGATGAAGTACATTTAAGCTATTAAATCAAAGCAAATGTAACAGCAGGCAGTCGACTTTTTAAAGTATGAGAGCTGGAAGAAGAACAAAAGGTTCCATTTTCTTTAAAAATGTTACCTTGGATTAGACATGTAGAAGAAATATGTGGAAAGCCAAAGGGGCTTTCTTTAATGAAATTAAGAACTCAAATTTTAATGTTACACGTGAAATGGGTCTCATTGAGTCAATCAGTAAATAACCTTTTTCAGCAGTCAGGATTCCACAAGTCTCTTTGTCAAATATGAAAAAAAATCCCCCAAACTGATTTCTGTAAGATATGATATCAGTATTGTATATCAATATAGTGAAGACAAAGAAATTGACCAGGATTAGGCATTGTGTGCATAAATAATTTTAAGGTGTTTGGTAAAACCATATGCCTTCATAGCTCAAGTATCTTCATAATCTTAGTCTTTAACCACTCACAAATTACTGCTCTCTGGTATGACTCCACTTTATCAAATGAGTTATTGCTTTCATATATCTTTTTTATCAAATAAAAGACCATATAAATAAAAGCCCCTCCTCTTTCCTTTTTTATTTTTAAGTAAGAAAACATTTGGTGAGTGCCACAGATGTTTTGACCTGTGAAATCACTTGATGTGTTTGAAAAATGGCACTTTCCATTGGCAGCCTCAATACAGACAGACAAACAATCCAAGAGTAAGGCCACCCCATTCTTCTCAAATGTCAGATTAAACCATCAGAGAATATTCTGGATCTATTTAATGAAAAGTATGTGCTTTTTAAATAAATGAAAATGTAATGAAACGGTGTTTTCCTCATTTTTTCCCATGTGCTTCTCACCGCCCCAAACTGGAACTTTGAAACGGAGGCACACACCGAAAACTCACTGATAACACTTATCTGCAAGGGAATTATATCTCCAGTCAACTTAAATTTTGCATACAATTTTTATTTCAGTATTGAGAAAATTTCTTATCTACCTTTGAAATAGGAAGGTGAAGAATGTAGAGAGTAGTTTTCATCATTGTTGTGTTTTGAAGTGTTTTGAAAATGTTCTCCCAGGATTTTGAGCCATGAGTGTTCTTAAAGTTCAGGAGCTTTGAAACAATATATTTGTCTAAATCTTTTGTCAGCCCGTAGATGACAGCTCTTCCTGGATTCCTCACTGGCACCAGCTGATATGAAAGGTTCTTGCAAATAATACTATAATGCCTTTTACTGGGCATCCCAACCTGGTGGACAGTGGCTCAACACTATATCTTTATTGCCTGCCATCTTCCAGGCCATATTTTTGACCATGAAAGTCTTGATTTCTATTTCCTTGGTAAGCGATCCAAAAAATACTAAGAAGTCATAGTCAAGATATTAATTCTTTTTCCTAAGGGATTCATAGATATCTGAAATATTTCTCTAGCCTTAGAATGATAATTCTACTGTATTTGTTCACAAGCTACAGTATGAAGCATCATACTAAAGCAGAAAGGATTGTTATAGTATCATTATAGAACTTACTATCTTTTGCTTTCACACTAGAATTCATCATCTTTGCTTTCTTCAGCAAATATGCATACAGAATGCATACATTAAAAAGTCTGCTCCATCAGTATATTTGCTATGTGCACATACAATGCTGTCTCTGGACAGGGAATGAGGGAGTAAATTAAATTATACAAGATAGCTGTTAATGCATGACTGGAAGGTTATAAAATCATATATAATAGAAGTCTTGCACAGGCTTCATGAAGTATTGGTAAAGTTTGAATGAATTATCAACAAGTGTAAACACTGCTGGCACTGACTAAGGTGAAGCAGTTGGTAAACTGGTAAATGATAGAAAATGGGCAAAGTTTGTGAAACTGGGATGTGTGTCTGCACACAAGGTGTAACACCAGTTATGTGATTCCATCTGTTTTGCTCTCAGGTACACTCTGGAAGATTCATCTAATCTAAATTTATCATTTGACAAAGTGGTCTAACCAACTACTAACTTTGCTGTGTCTATGTTCTTAAAGCAGCACAGCCACAGCTACCCCGCTGCTGCTCAAATGTAGTCATCAAGGCCTCCACTTCCAAGACAGAAATATACACGAATGGTAATTCATCGCATTAGAAGGTAAATATCTGCTAAGAGGAATGAGTCACCCTATGGAGCTGCTACTCTCTTCCCGCTGCTGTGAAGGAGCCTGGACAACTGTACCCTCTCACAGGAGACCTGCATAGAGGGTCAAGCAAAAGTCAACTCAAATTAACAGGAAGACCTAGTATTCAAAGGATATTGAGGTTGGAATTTCAGGTCATGTGCCACAGTTTTCTGAGCAACCTCTGAAAAAATAATAGTTCTTCACCTGCAAAAAATGCAAGACCCACCTGGTCTCCTTGTTTTTTCTTATCAATCAAAGTAGAAAACATTTTGCTGATAAAAAAGCCTGTGGAGGAGGCTAATGAGCTGTTGCTAACATACCTTTTGTATCTTTCCTTTTCCTCTTGCTGAGATATTGATTATAAGTATTTTAACATAACTTAAGACATATTTGAAAATAGCCCTTGCAAATACATTCTCTTAAAAGAATAGAAAAGCTTGAACAAGTAATTGTTGTGTGTTGTGTGTTGTGTGTCTTCTGACCAGAGTTACAGGGATATAGTTCATCTGAAGATAGGAAAAAGCTATAGATAATTATGGGCTCTCATATTCCAGGCTGATTCTGTATCTTTCTATGCTTTACATGTATTTGTTTTTATCACTCAGAAACCGTGTTTTTTTGAGTAGATGTTACAGTACCATTACAGATTATAATGATAAAAATCTATGCACTTTCACTTTGTTTCTATATTTCTATGCCAATTGCTATGTTTATTATTAGTAATATATATTTGCTATATGAAACAATACATACCAACAATGGTATGTATTTCTTTTTTATTAGATTTTTAGTCCAGAGAATCTACATTTAATGAAAGTATATAGAAAATTGAATTTGTTGTATGTGCATCATTGGAATTAAGTCTCTGAAGTGAAAGGCTTCACTTTTCCATATGTCAGGCTATGTAGTCACTAAAAATACTGACAGTAATCAATTTCTTTTCGGTCAGAAACAAATCAATTTTCGGACCTGAAAAAAAATCAGTTAGGACACAAAAGCATACAAATGTGACATGCAAAACAATATGATGTCATTCTATGCACTCATTTTCTTGACTGTTGTAAGTCTGAGACTGTAAATCAGTGGTATTCTTCTTTTGTGTGTTTTGCAATCTTTTTATAAAGACAAGTTATTTTTAGGGCAATGGTAAAATTAAATCTTTGAAAGTCTTACTTAAATCTTTGAAAGTTTCTAAAATTCTGCAGGTATATTTGGGGATTTTGACCTGCCTTTTTATTCATTAATGAAAATAAATTTGACAGCTTAATGGACCATGAAACATAGTTTAAAATTCTGGATGACTGGAAGAGGCTGGAGTAATTAATATTTTCCTGTGCAGCAGGTTATCCCTGCTCAGTCTTGTTTAGCTTTCTTCAGCTGCTACAGTTCAGAGAAACTTAATAAATTAACCATTACTGATTAGAACAATAAGTTGTTATTATTCGTTATTTGTTCAGTTCTTATATGATGTTAATGACATCCACATTCTTATGAACTGGTTGGTCAAACATGAAGGACAGCGACTTGGCTACTCTGGCCACAGAAAAGGAAGGAATTGGGATTGAAGGCCTTGGTGATCCAACCTTGCTGCTTCTGCTCCTTCAAGAGGAAGCAAGGGCTTGGGCTTTGACGTCTGGGGGAGGATGCCTTTAGGAGGACAGGACACTTGTCAACAGATCTACCTTATGTGCTTTAGCGATGGAAGCAACAACTGCAACCTATCTGGCTTTTTATGGCATTGCACTGTAATAGCCACTTGCAAATCACGCTTAAATCCTCCTGTTTTGCCTTAGTAACAGCCTTATTTAACACACTTTCTTTGTCCCATCATAAGCTAGACCTTGATTACACTGTAACATATTAGTTAAATTAATTCGAAATCATTCGAAATATTTCATACTGTATAAATGTCATTGTTTAAGTGGTTATCTTATTCAGAACTGAGTTTCACAGATTGTCTAGAGAAAAATTTTTTATCAGCTTATGATTTACTACTCCTTCCTATTTCTGAGTATTCTTCCTACTCTTGCACTTTATAAAGTATATGAGCAAAAGAGAATGCTAGAAAGTAAGAAGCCACAGGAAAGAATTAAAACATTGGGAAAGGGGCATACACTATCAGAAGGTACAAAATACTGTTTTTTTCTCCCATTTTTAACACTGTTCTTGTCTTTGGTGTCTGCATATCTGAAGCATACTTGCCTAAAACAGATTTTTTTCTATGAGTTGAAGGATTTATAAAAACATTTAGTGTTCTGTATTATTTGTACTTTTCTTCAGGGCATTGCTGGTTTAAAGCCCAGGGATCTACCAATACTGAGTAGTTCTCAAGGGTATAATGCAGTGTGTATCTAATGTGCAGTTTTTGCAGTGCTCTGCACACCACACACTGGCATTTTTTTGATTGCTTTCTGAAGGAATCACACTACATGCAAAAACACGGTCTTCTGTATCGGGGGCAGCCTGTGGCTTCTGAGTCATCCGTGGCTTGCGCGCAGTGCAGGCACGGCTCTCAGGGCAAGGCTGCGTGACTAACAGCAGAGCGAAGCTGTGCTGGTGTGCGGGGCTGTTGGCCAGTCCTGGCTCCTGGCTGTGGAAGGCGGTGAATCAGCAGGCACGGCAAAAGGTGACAGTGACAAATAGCCCTGGGTGTCTGCTGCGTAGCCGGCATAGCCAAGCCTCATTTCTCAGTTCAGTGATGAAAGTAGGAGGGTTCCCTCCGGAGAACCATTTTCACAGCGCTGTATCTTCATATCTGTGCTCTTTTTTTTAAAGCCTATGGAGTGAGTTTTCTGACGTTCAGACACATAAAGATATGATCTCTAGCCCTGGGGCAAGAAGGTTGATTGCTCTTGCTTAAAGAAATATTTATTTATTGTAAAATAATATCTCCAGCCACTTGGGACTCATCCTGGGGCCCTGATTTGTAGATTTTTCATTCTTTAAATCTTGCACGATGATAACATTCAGAATTATCTAAATGAGTAAATGTTTCACCATCAATTACAAAAGTGGGAGTTATTGAAAACTGCATGACAAGTCACTCAATAAAAATTAGTTCTGAGCTGTGCAGGGCATCACACAGTCTGATATTAGAATGAGAAGGTGTTCAAGCTATTACTTATAATATAATTTTCTCTACAGAAAAGATTATTAATTCATTGCAAACACCAATTTTAGGGAGCAGGAAGGACTTTTAACAGTAAATTTACCCCTACTTTGGTTTGAATTAGTAACAATGACCTCTCTGCCTTTTTGGAAGCAGTTGCTGATTGAACTAAATCTCTCTAGAATTATCAGAGGGAAATATTTGAAAAAAATCTTACAATAACTTGGAGACCTGGAAATTTAATTGCTTTCATATTATACCTTAATACAGACTTTTTCCAGTGCTGAATATATTTGGCTGTGATAGGGACTGTAGAATGAATGAAAACTCTGTTTCCATAATTCTGGAAATAGTCAGATGTTGAAAGTTCACTAAAATCTTTTCCTATCTTAGCTCCACTGATATGCAATATGAATTTTGCACAAGATGATAACTCTTTCTGTTTCTATTTTGTCATCTCTGTATTGCTGAATATGTCTTGTTAAATTTGACCAACTGTCTTCAGAGTGAATGTTCTCAGACTGTTATAGTCTGAGTCAGCAGGAAAAGACGAATTTTAAGCTGTTGTCGGGGAGTACTTGACCTTGTTGTTACCTGTCATGCTTCAACTGCAGAGAATTTACCACAACTTTTTGCTGTCACTATAAGGATTCTTGGTTCTCAGTTGTTCTGCTTTTAGGTGCACTGTCACACCAGCAGGAATTTCTGCAGAAATGGAGTAACACCAACTCATCTGGAAAGTACTCATTAATGATTATGGTCTCTGATGTCCCATTCTTATAGACCCAATGAGAGTGATGGGGAGCATGGGCTCCACAGAGTCAGGGGGCTAGTGTGTTTGTTTCTTCCATAGCATGAACAGAAAGATTCTCTCTGCTTTGTACAATGCTTTCAAGCATGGAAACTGCATCCTATCTAGTCTTGATATACTCATAACTGTAGCAAGACTTACTGAGGAGAGAAGAATGTATAAAATGCTTGAACAATTTTTGCTTGAGGGCAGTTAAGCTTACACCTGGCAGCTGCTTTCATATCACTTTGTTAATACAAAAATCACAGAGAGTCTGAGCCATACTTTGTTGTCCTTGTCTTTACAACCTTGTCCCTATGCTAGAGATTTGCACGGACACGAGTGGTATAATGCCCATTTCAGTGAGCATTGCAAGCCAGCCTAGAAATGGGGACCTAGTAAATGGGGGGCCGGCTGCCCTGGCTCTTGAAAGTCTCCTGGAAGACTTGCTATTTCTGCAATGAGAACAGCAGTGAGGAGAGGTGCGTGAGGGAGAGCACAGCAGTGGTGTACTTCAGAGCAACTTTCAGGTGTTTATGAACTGAAGAGAGCATTGCTACTGTTGGCAGCCAAAGGGCAGCAGGAGATTTGGAAAAGGGGCTGCTGTAATTTATTCCATTCATTATGCCCATTTTTTCCAGTCAGTTGGTTATCCATTAGCTTAGGAAGTTCAAAAATCACCTGGAGGTAGCCCAGTTCTTTTCAGTCCACATCTAGAAGATGCATCTCCCTGTTGCTCTTGTGACTCTCCTTCCATCTGTCATCTTTCTCATTAGAGGAGAGTTTACTTGTTAGCCACTCTGCCAACTCCAAGATTTATAGGAGCTGAAGACAGTATTTCACGCAGGAAGGGGAGTGACTGTACTGTACTGACCACAAACTCCAAGAACTCTTCAAGTAAATATATTAAAGATAATGATGTCTCAATGCAATAAAGTGTACATGCCATAAAAATGTTATGCAGATATTAATTCAGAGAAGTAAAATGCATAACATAAAAATGAAACTAAATAGCTACTGGAACTCTACAATGTCTTAAATATGCTGCTGCAGACACCTGTGCAGTTTAATAGCACATAGTACATCACATTAATGACATGACTTGCCAGATAAACCAGCTCTCATATCCCAATAATTTAATATCAGGCTATAAAACTGGACATCAGGGTGAGGAAAATTGTAGCCCCTCAGAATTATCTTATTTGATTTATAGTAACTTTATTTGTTATTTACTTTTAAGTTGTTAGCCCTTTAACTTTAATGGAAGAAAGTTCTCCATTTCTCTGAGTTTACTGATTCCTTATCTAAATCCTTTTCCTTTTTTAAATAGATGAGACTGAAGCAGATGTTTAAGTAGTTGTTGTTTTATTTTTATTTACTCATTTATTTGTACTGATCAACTTTTGGGCTAATATTAAGGATATACCGAATGGTTCTCACTGTTTGAGCCCTAGCAAGTGGAGGAGAGGAAGGGAACAGGGATTCACAGTAATGCCTAATCCTGTTGAAAATACCTTTGCTTTTGCCAAGAAAGGGTCAGGATGTGAGTATGGCTGGCATTTTCAGATTTTTCAGGCTCACTTTTCAGTGTCTTGTGCTTAGAATTCATAGCTGCCTCAAACTGTCTGTGCTGTCCTGTTTTACTAAACATGGAGAATCTATGACTCTCTCTGCTTAGCTCCTCTGTGTTGTGTCTAACTAACCCTTTAGTCATCCTCCCATATATTTGGAGAATAAAAATCCCTGCAGCTGGAACATGTAGTTTTGGCCATGTTCTTTGTCCAGCAAAGCCTGGAGGAACATAGAGTTCAAATGAATACATAACGTTTTGTTAAACTTCTGGCAACTCTACACGGACAGTCTTTAGCGAATGACAAATTGTACTTGTCAGCAAAACAAACGTTGCGTCTCGCTTAATGTGCAGGACGTCTGAGGGTGCCGAACTGCGGATGCACAGCGCGCGTACGCCTGGAGTCCTGGAGATTTTAAAAACAGTGCGAGTGAGACTCCAGCTAGTGTTAATGTTTAAGCTTTGTTTGCAAAGGCACCCCCATGATCTCTGTCGCTCTCTGCGCAGCTGCCCCTTGCCACTTGTCCTCGTCCCTCGCGGGCAGGAGCAGAGCTTGTGACAGCAGCGTGCAGCTCGGACCTCTGCAGCTACTGGAATCACCCTTGAATCCCCAGGGTGCTGAGCTTCAAAGTGCTCTCAGGGAGGTGGTGATAAACCAGGAGGCTTTCAGGAGACCCACTGGTCATACATTGCCCTGTAGAGATCTTTACAGGCTTCCCTCCCCAAGGAGACAAATTCATTTGTTTACTGGTTGCTTAAACCTTAGGCTATATCAATATGTTTAACAGGACAATTTCAAGTACTTTTTATTGCAACTTGAAAAAAAAATATTTCTGAGCTTTGTATTTCAAGTTTCTTTTTAAAATAGGCTTGGCCAAAAGAAGATATATTTTCAGCTCCCTGTGCCACCTTTTTCTTTTTTTTTTCAGTTTATGTTCTGTGTTCTGTTTTTCCATCTTGGTTTGTATTGAGGGCACTAGTGTTGATTCCAGTGTAGGAATTCGCTTTATCAGTGAAATGATGATGTCTGGCTGTAGAGATGAAGTCAATGTTTTACAGACAAGCATTTCCTGAAAATTTTTTTTCTGTAATTTCACAATAATAAAGCAAGGGAGTTAAAGTATTAAAATGGGAAGCACAATCATCATATTATTGGAATAGTAAAAATCTAATCAGTGATACTAAAGTATTTGAATTTTAAGCAGTATTATGATCTGATTATTTCTTGCAACACTCAACAGTTAAATTCTATACTTAAATACGGTGTCTTATTTCACTAGCACATAATCTACCAGTCATATGTTTTATGATGTTGTGAGCATATATCTTACCAGCAAAGTTCTGGCCAACAATAGCATCATTTTTTCATAAGTAGGAGGAAAAATATTTTAAAAATAGCTTTAGATAAACCCAATAAACGGTAAAAGTTTGATTGTTAATACAGAAGAAATATGCAATAGAGAAAATGGCTTTTCTGAGTATGTCTTTTGTGAATATCCAAGTATAAACTACCCATAATTTATGCACAGTACTGAATGGTGATCTTAAAAATAAAACAGAACAAAACCAAGAAAGAGGTATGGAATCAAATTATATAATTCTGTAAGGCAGCATTTAGATTTCTGTGACGAAAAATGAAAGGTATGTTAATGTGTTACATGCAGTTTACAGTGAGAGGCAGAAGTTAAACCCAAATCTTACTACACATTCTAACTGTTCGAACAACATCTTTTTTTTTTCTCAGGTCTTTTTAAAGACTAACCTAAAATGATTGATTTCTGGTCTTTACTTCCAAGTCTGGAATTAATCATGAAAAATATACAATGTGTGTAGCCATTAACTACATACCTATCCGCTCAATTAGCTTTACTCTTTGGGAATAGTAAATAGCTGAGTCTATGTCATCTGTTGAATCGGCCCACTTCAGCAGTACAAAAAGTCCATCACTACCATCACAATAGAGAAAAAGTTGTTGTTCTGTTTTAAGAGGTAAGAAGATAGATTGCTTCCAGTTGAAATCTTTTGTACTGATAGCTGAGGAATCATGATCTGATTCTGTAATCAAAATAAGCAGAAGTCACAAATAGAGACTATCCTTATTCCTACTAATTTGTAATGTTATTGAACTGTTGACAGCTTATGCAACTGAGGACGCAAAAAAAAAAATTTTGCATTGGTTAAATCCTGTCTGAAGAGAGAACAATTTTAGAGAATTGATTCATCTTTAAAATTTGTTAGTCATTAATTAACTATTGCTTGTTTTACAAAAATGAATTACCCTGACCGTCTCTGTAAAGAAGTATGAAGAACAAATATAAGCAAAAATATCTCTGTATAACAGTTGGCAACATTAGGAGATCAGATTTTGGGCTTCTACATATTCTAAAAGTATAGATAATAAATAGTTAACATTGCTGTAGGAGCTTGGATGCTGACTGTGATTTTTCTATGATGTGTTTAATATTGAGTTGCTATTCACTCCGTTGGTCATTTTTGTCTCTAAGCACTGTTGAGTGTTTGTCAGTGCTCATCAACAGTTTATTGCTGGAGGATAATATTAAGATATGGAGAATTTCACATTTCAATTCCCTTCTTGGATGCCACAAAGAGTATGTTGAACCTAATTTTCTAAATAGCTGCTAAAAGGTAATTGTCTGTGCTTTGTCAGTGTGCTGGTAACATTCTAGAGCAAGGAGGAGAATTTTATCACTCCATGTAAGTATTTTCTGAGTAAACAAATTAACTACAAGGACATTTGGGTACCTAGAGGTACCAGAGGAACCTAGAGCTCCTGTGCTACCCTCTGGAGTGGGGAGACTGTGATTTGACATAAATAATATCGTCAAATAGTGCCTAAAATCCTGAATGTGTTGCTTCCCACTTTTTGTGGGTTTATAATAGTTTGCAAGTTGCTGGAAAGAAAGTCATGTATTAATGCTGAAGTTAACAGAGTAAATGTTACACTGTATTTGTGAGGTGTGGTAGGAATTTCACAACACGGCTGTAAGAATGCTTGAATGGCAGATTGCAGTCAGAGGCTATATCTTAGTTTCTTATGGAATAAAGTTAAATTAAATTTTACGAGTAATATGATTCAGTATACTTTCCATGAACTGTTGATGTTTCATGTGCTTTTTCATTACTTTTCAGTCACTGTCACCAGATGTTTTTTTGCAGTGCATTATGTTCTCAAGTCACTGTGATTAAAATTGGGAATTAAGCTGAACCAAAAAACTGAAGTGTGATTCATGTAGTCTGTCAGTTATATATGAAAATGCAACTATTTATACACTGGAAGTCAGAAAAAATCTTTTGATCTACTCCAAAGTGGATCATGTGAAAAATCCATGTTGGTTTCAGCGTCTCTCTGTCTTTTAAGGCATTAAAAAAGTGCATCAGCACAAAGAATTGGCTATGATCATGTATACCTGGCTTCCATGGCCTTTTAGGGACTTCCCACAGTCCTCAAGAACTCCTGTCAAGTGAAGTAAAACTGAAACATTTGGGCATTGAATGAGTTATGATTATGAAGATCCCCAAGCAATTGGATTTTTAAAAGTTTTTTTTTTTGCACTGTATGAAGAAGCTGCTGGGGAAATTATTCACACGTCTTGCTGCATGAGTGTTCTACAACTGTGTACCTTAAAAAATAAAGTACCACTCAATAAGTAGTTTATCATCATAATTAAATGCACTGATATATCTAGACACAGCATCTGAAAAAACACACTTAAAATATTTTGGACTGATGAAGAAAGACATCTGGAATCCCTTCTGACCACATTATATTATACATTGTTTCCACTTTATCCTGATGTGTGATTATTAATCAGATTAAGTTGTGGAGAGTGATTTTGTTTCAAATTTGCCTGAAAAAAAAGACTCTGCACTCTATCATCAATTATTTATATCAGAATCAGAATCTATGAAGGAACCCAGAAATCAGCAATGCTAGGGAGTGGATGGGAAGCCAATGAGTTCATGAGTCACTTGTCAGGTAGGTCATGGTAGTGCATGTTAGTTGACTATATGTTTATTGCTATAGATTTGTTGACTAAACGCCTGTTCTATAGGAAAGAAGATGATACATTTTATTTGAAACTGAAGGAAGTAAGACCTAGTGCTTAGCATGTAGAACGGCTTGATCTTCACATCGATGTAGCTCTTGCTTCCTGAGTATATGCTAACGTTAGCTACAAAATCATGTTGTCCAAAAAAATACTTAAGTATTGCATTTGTTTAAAAATTGACCTTGTGCTCAGAAATGTTTATACTGAAATAAAACACAGAAAATGACATGGTTCCTGTCCCAGAGTGCTCTATAAAATCAAAAGCAAGACTGTGTAAAATAAAACCAGTGGTTGTTTCTGGCCCAAACTTTTATTCAGGGTTGTTCTAATAGTTATAAAACATGTGTTAAACTGCTCCTATATGTAGTGTCACCTAACATTAAAAAAAAAAATCTTTAGGTTAAACTTTTTTACATCTATGTTTGTGTGCACACCTTCAAATATGCATATTTATTTTATATATATTTGCATATCTATCTATGAAAATAGAATTATGTATGTTCACGTATATATATGTAAAAACTATGCACACACATACATGCATACAGTAGTGTATGCTACTTGCTTTAGGAATTTGGGCATTACAAAGGTAATAAATTATCAATGCATCTGTTGAATCAGTTATTTTTTTCCTGCTTTAGAGTCTTTCCACTTTGCCATTGACATGAATGTACAATATACTTCTGGGTTTTCCCAAGCCACTGCTGGTAAGGCAGCTGTGTTATCATCATGCAGCTAGGGGATAAAAAATTAGTTCTGAAAAATTATGACATTAAGTTGAACATAGAAGTATGTGAAAAATGAAAACTCACTGTATTTTGCTCTGCAAAATGTTTTAAGTGAAACTTGGAAATACAGAACCATTTCCCTCATACCCTAAAACCTCCATTATTTATCTGTCTCTTCAGCAGGTAGAAAGTGACATTGAGGAATTACAATTAAAGTTAATCACGCACTCTTTTTTATGCTGAGTTTGCTCTGATCCATTTGAGTCTCGGGATGCTGATTGCGCATCATTTTGAAATGTAAAATATCAGATTAGGAGAGAGATTCTAGTTCTTTTTGATCAATCTAATGATTTTACTCAAGCGTATTGAAAGTGAGTCACTTTTCTCCAGCAACTTTTTGCAATTTTTGTGTTCTTATCAATCAGCCATGCAATTTAAGAATTACAACATTTACCTTAGATCACATAGGGGAAGTATTTGAATTATTTGCAATAAAAAATGAGACACCTCTGAAATCAGAGGCAACAAAGGGAATCAGAAGAGACTCAGGAGAATTAAAGCAACTAAAAGGAAAATATGTATTCCTGAAATTTCTTTCCCAAGCTGGAAACTTTTGGAACAGTTGGATGAGATCCTTATAAACATCTGAACTTCCAGGAATGTCATGAGACAACAAATCCATTTGTGAGGTATTTAGAAATTTCACAATTCATTTCTATTCTAAAATGGAAAGGGATGGAGAGCTTTCAAAGTTCACTAGTAAGGAGGGAAAGGCAAGCCATTGGTAGCAGAGAGAGAAGAGATTCTTCAACAGGAGTGCAATTTACAGCACTCTGAAAAACCTTTCTCCATCGATTGACCATAGATAGACACAATCAAATTCCTGAGCCTCTATGAAACATCTGTCTTCCTCCGAACTACATGTTATGTAACATATATAGGATATAAATTATCTATAGGTTATACAAGTTTGAAAAGCATTGACTGGTTATGAGGATTTGGTTAGAAAGGGAACTTGAACATACTTGTGAGTATGCTAAGCACCACATTTCACCAAAAGGGACAAATTTCGCTGTTAAAATTCTTAGAACCTTCATGCTTTCCAAATCTTTCTGGTTTGATGAAATGTCAATTTTGCTGGAAAAGACCAAAGATACTTCAAAAAGTTCCAGATCCTTATTCATATCTTCTGGTTTGTTGAGCTGATGACCTTTCCTCACACAAGTGTCCTGCTTTTTTTTTTAATGTGTAAGAGAGACAGAATAGAAACAACTATAAACAAAAAAAGTCAAGCAAACTCCTTCTTATATATACTGTTTATGATAACTTATGCAATAATGGTGGTAAATATAATTTGAATACTTGTTTTGTATTGTTTTGACTTTCAGGGCAGGGGAAAGAGAGGAATAATGTCAGTAAGTGCTGACCTATATGGGGCAGTGAGAAAAGTTCTCTAATCTACAGAAGCTGAAAATCTCAAGAAAAAAGAAGTATAAATCTAATATCTTTTGGTCCATCCTTAGGTAACCTAAAAATGAATTGACTTCAAAATATTAAGCACTTAAAATCTGAGACTAGTCAAGTTACTTAATAGGAAGCATAAATGCAAATTTCAGAATAACCAAAGGTTTCTCAGTTTTAAAATCTTGGCCTCAGAACAGTTGTGAAGGGTAGTATAATATGAAATAAAGTATCTCTGGAAAAAGGTGAAATGTACAAAATACTTCTTTTAATGAGTGATAAGTCCAGATTTATTTCTTATTAAACTTTCTTGTGTAATATCACTGCTATTTTTTTTTCTTTGTGCATGCTTTCCAGACAATAACATGCTATAAACCATAACAGAAATTCAAGAAGTTAATTAAACCAAAACATTAGGTGATATATATCACATAATTCACAAATACGAAATGTGCAAGAGTTGTTGACCTCATATGAGAAGACATAAAACATATGTGGATGTTATTTCAAATTTTTCATGCCAGTTTGCTACTATTTGCAAATTCCTATGAGTAAATTATGAGCTGAAAAATGAAAAGCCTGTGCACTGATGAGCAAAGTTAACATAAAGTGGGAAACAAATATGAAACAGCATGAAGCTTTTATGTAACTTATGGGAAAATAACTTGTTTATGTTTCTTGTCACTGCATCCCCAACATGTCCTTACATGTTCACTTCCATCTTAAAAGAAAAGAAAACTGCCAATATGGTTATAAAACCTTAACTGAATTGTTTTTTCCCTCAGGAACAATAATTGTACATTATGTCAAACAATGATAACAGGGCATACAGTGAAACACTATTTCAAGCTACAAAGATTAATAAATAGCAAAAAAAACACCTAAAAAGCAAATAAAAACATTTATTTTAAATTATTTCCCTTGCACATAAGCAACAAAAAATCATACTTCCTTCCAAGTACAAATGAAATTAAATAAATGCAGTAACATGTTAATTACTTTCAAAAATGTAGTTTACAAGCAGTTCTGACTAGTATATTAAAAAATACAATTAGATTTTTCTCTCAGTATACACTATATCCATCCATAAACTTTACACAGAATCACAATGGATAATGTTGGAAGGGACCTCTGGAGATCATCTGGTCCAACTTCCCTGCACCAGTAGGGTCACCTAGAGCACATTGCACATCATTGTGTTCTGTTTTGATATCTCCATAGCGATATCCACACTCCACAACCTCTCTGAACAACCTGTTCCAGTGCTCTGTCATCCTCACAGTCAAGAAGATTTTTCTCAAATTCAGGCAGAATTTCCTGTGGTCAGGAAAAGCAGGCCATTGCCTTTTGTTCTGCTGCTGACCATCATCACTGGAAAGAGTCCAGCCCCATTTTCTTGGCACCCTCCCCTAAGGAATTTATACACTAAGATCCCCTCTCAGATTTCTCTTCTAGGTTGAACAACCACTGCTCTTTCAGCCCCTTCTCATAGGACAGATGTTTCAGTCACCTTCAGTCACCTCCATTTCCCTCTTGCACTGGGGAGCAGAGCACTGGACACAGTATTCCAGATGTGGCCTCACCAGGGCAGGGCTGAGTAGAGGAGGAGGATCACCCCTCTAGACATGCTGCTAACTCTCTTCCTCATGAACTCCAGATACCATCTACCTTGTTGGGCACAAGGGCATGTTGCTGGCTCATGTTCAACTTGTCCAGCAGGACAGATTCACAGCTAAGCAACTAAACAACAATACATTCTACTTAGTCATCCAGTAGACATCAGTGGAGCTACTCCAAAATTAAATGAGAAAAGAACAAATCCTTGCAGATAATTGGAGATTCTTGAGTATTTTAAGGTTTATCCATTACATGCAGAACAAGAGGACTCCATATTTATTCCTTGAAATGGGTGTTTCATCAAAAGAATTCTTTATAGAGTCAGCAAAAGACAATTGCAAAATAGTCTTAAGCCATGTATGAATAACGGAGTCATATAGGTGCTTTCTGCAATCTTATTCCAATTTTAATCTCCAAATTTAGCAGAGGTTTTTTTTTTTTCTTCTTTTAACTGTGGCACAGGATGTTTTCTAGCCTAACACAAAACCAGAACTGAGGACAGTTTTACAGAAATAATTTATTACCTTGCTCCTTTGCTCTAACTTTGCTCTTTGTTTGCATATTATGCAATCTTTCAGTATCCTTGTTGAAATGCTAGCACAAGTAAAGAAAGTCTTTGATGGGATGATACTAGAATAAGGTCTCAATAAGCCATAACTTTGCTAATGGAACAGAACACAGGGACAACTCTGCAGAGCTGTCTGGGACCCTGGCTCCCCTAAAGCAGATTTGTTCTCTGTTGCCTCGCAGCAACATTTATCCCGGCGGACCAAGTTAGCACGTGTGCCACTGCCCAGCACCACGGGTCAAATG